>OZ018321.1:3735704-4122597 GCA_963969495.1 Ceratothoa steindachneri | reverse complement strand
GGAAAAAATATTTAGGAGAGAGTAAAAGAATAGGCCTTGGGAGTCTACCGATCCCTCTTCCCTCTCTCCTATGAGCGAAGGAGGAAAGCGAGGGCGGGGTATGGAGTTCCGACCCCCTTAACGCTCACTTATCACCCCGGGGATTGTGCAAAATGGAAGAACAGAGAAGGAGGGCTGGGGGGGGGGTAGGGGGATAAAGATGGGAAGCGTAGGGAAATAGGGGAATAGTAAAAGGTTAGCATATGTAGTGTTAGGTGGTGCTACTATCTCGTTGCGTAGGGTGAGGAGGGGGAATACCGACCGAATGCTATGGTACGATAACTATTTCAAATTGCCCGCCGCCACTCACCACCAACACAGCACCCATTTTCAGTGAACAACACGCGAGCAACAGGTTTCTGCCATCACGGCGTCTGTGTTTACTAGGTAAGAATATTGAATTTTCGGATGTCTGTTGTTATCTTTCACAGTTCTCATATACTATCTCACGTCGGTGAATACGGCGTGATTGTTTTGAGTTAAGTTTCATTAAGATATTTAGCCATATTGACATATTAACGAGTGAAATGAAGTGCATCCTTTCGAAATGGCCACCATGGCATTGTTGTGAAAAAATGGTGGTGCGGGAGAACATCGACCGCCAACATGTGGGGGAACACCGATGCGTGAAATTTTGAAAATTTGATATACTTTGAAATACTTGGAAAAACATAACCATAAGTGACTGATTATGTATATTAGAATGAAAATAAATGATGGTGGTGAACTAGTGCATTTAAATGAAGTGGAACAGGTAGGGTTTTTTTGGTGTAAAGTTGAAGGTGATTTTTAGTGAATTATGATGCGATATCAGTGTCATTATGCTATAAGCACAAGAAATAACTATTATATAAGTGACTTGTGTTATTAGAATGACTCTAGGATTAATATTCAATTTACAAAAAAGATTTTTACCGCAGGATGTATTCGAGGCATAGTGCTCGGTGTACCCCCACATTACTACGACTTTTTGAAAAAAAAAAAAATTAAAATACTAATAAATGTTTAAATACTGTAAAAAAATACTGTAATATATAGTTAATTGCTAATATGAAGTACACAAGACTAATTATTCTTAAACTAAAAACAGGACATTTTTGGGGGGGGGGTCAACTTTACCTATTCATATCTCTAATGTAATTAACTCTTTTAGATCTAACCTACTGCATTCTTGAAAGCCTGATCATCATGCCTTGCAAGTATGTCAGGAAAAGTGACAAGCAACTCGACCGCACCAACCTGGAGGTTGCAGTCAATCTCCGGGTTGCAACCAATTGCAGCATCAAAGCGACCGCTGAGGAATTCGGGGTCAAGGAAAAAACTCTTGCAGTAAGTATAAAAATTGATTCATCTCATTTATGCTACATCAAAGGACTGGAATTCATTTCTATGTTTCCAGACTGCTGACCCTGCCATCCCGGGCCCTCGCAATGATGATCCTGCCATCCGGGCCCCTAGCACTGCTGACTCTGCCACCCCAGGCCATAGCAGCTCAAACCTTGCTTCCCCAGATATCACTCCAGAGAGTGTCAAGCCGTTCCCCAAGGCTGCTTCTCGTCCTTATAGAAAGGGACGTAAGAGGGTACGGGCCTGCACTCTGACTGAGAATGAGAAGGCCATCACAGATCTGAGGATGAAAGCAGAGAAGAGGAAGAAGATAGAGGAGAAAAAGAAGGCGGCCGCTGAAAAGAGGCATTAGGAGAGAAGAAAAAGTGTGCAAGGCGCAGGAAGTCTGTCCCTGTAGAGCAGGATAGTGAGGAGGAAGACGTTGATGGTGTTCCTATGCAGCTCGATGACTCCTCAGAGTACTCAGATGAGGTGGAGGACGAGGACAATTGGATAGAATTGCCATACCCTTTTGCTGAGAAGGCATTAGAGGTGAGGGACTTTATATTTTTGCAGCCAAAATTTATCAATTATCATAATTCATTATCAGGATTAGCCTAATCTGGCATATATATTTATTTTTTGTTTTGTTTTATCTCAGTTTTCAATTCTTTTTCAGGTAGGGGACTTTGTTTTTGTTGAGCTGAAGCTGGAAGAGGGAAAGAATGTGGGCACATTGGTGTGCTATGTTGCCCAGATCTTGGCCATCATGGAGGATGGGAAGTTTAATCTTTCTTTCCTCCGCATGAAGTCAGCTTTCTCCAAGGACACCTTTACCTTCCCTACCATCTTGGACGAAGCGTCTGTCAAGCCAGGACAGTGTAAGGGTGTCCTGATAACCACCAAGGTTGCCACCAAGAGGCAGGCCGACCTGGTTAAGGTGTACCCCCCTCTGATTGCCTTCAACATGCCATTCTGAACCTGAAGTAGCCTACAGGCTAAGGTATTTATTTGTATATAGTTTTATGTCTTGAATTCCCTCTATTTGTATGTAATTAGGCTAGAAGTTGCTTAAATATACTTTAAGGCGTCTTAACTTCCCTCTCTGGCTCAAATAGTTGTTAATAATTCATAAAATTTCATAAAAATTCAAAAAATGATTTTTGTCTGCCAGAGTTAATTTTGTTTTGTCAAATAAATGTTAATATTTTATGTGCTTATCTTTCATTTCATCACTTAATAATGATGGGGTGGGGGCTAAGGTTATCATATATGTTGACTTCAAGCAAAAAACCCCCAATGTTTTTGTTTTATGAGCTTCAAAAATAAGGGTCGATGTTCCCCCACACCCCGCTCGGTGCTCCCCTGCGGTAGGGGAACACCGACCGAGGTCCTCCAAAATTTTGAAGGGCCAAAAATGACACTTATTTTCTGAGTTGAGGATTTATGAGTATACCATAGGTGGGCAATGTTGTGATAGGTGGGCCATGTTGTGAAGTTTGTTTTGGGCAGAGTTTGCTCTCGCTCAGGTACAAAATGGAATTTTTATGCAGGTTTTTCTAATAATAGGTCGGTGTTCCCCCACCCCGCCATATTTAAGAGAAGGTTTTCTCATTTATAATTTCGATTCTATACTGTACCTAATTTTGTTAACTATTTAACTATTTAGGTTTATCTCTCATTGTTCTTTGTTATCGATGATTAGTGGTCGAGTGTACTTCGTTTTATTACAGAAAATCATGTAAAGTTCCCTTTATGCTTCCTAAAACCTAACATATAATTCGCCCCCGCTACCCCTACCTCATACAGCGATATTATATTGAAGGAAGCTTCATTGATAACATTCGTAAAAGAAATCGATTCGGATGCAAATTTTATTCTCCATTGTTCGCCAATCGCTGAAAAGCTTTCTCGACATTACCTCTGGCATTCTAAGCCTCATATCCCCAAAGCACGCAGAGTTGGCACTTTCAAATATCATAATAGTATTTCTATGTATTCAAAATAGGAATTATTTTTACTAAATAAAGAATTATTCTAAACTTAATTATACACTGTAATGGTTTCTTGTTTGGATAAAATGATTTCTAAGAAAAAACTTATCTGAAGCTTAAGAGAGCAACGAAGTGAGGGAATGTGCAAACAGTAAGAAGAGATCAAATTTCTTCTGGGATTAGATTCAGCAATTCAATGATCTTCGGTGTATACCAACACATGTTTCACAAATCGACACCTCCTAAAAAAAACTGGAATATGATACATGTGCAAATATGCAAAACCTAACTTGAAGTCACTTTATTTTTAAATATGTTAAAGAAACGGGCAAGACAAATCAATTTAATATGATAATTTTCAACCAGGGAAGGTTCATTATGATGAACAGTAATAATTAAGTATGGAGCTTTGAAAAAAGAGATCCAATCATTCTTAGTTTTCAGAAATCTTTGTAATTTTCCATTCATTTTAAAATAGTTTCAATTAGCGTTATTTTAAAAGAATTAAGTTTGCAACCATTATCAGAGGATTGTTTAAGTTGTAACTATATCAGTCCCAACTGATTAATGAGCTAAATAACCAAAGTTTACTGGTAGCCTTCCGGGTTGGATTGATGAGTAAGCTAAGAAAAGAGTTTATTTTAAAAGAACATAAATTTAGGTGCGGATCGAGGCTTAGTGAATGCATCAGTGAACAATGCGATTTATATTTCATTTTCAAGAACACGAAAAGGGGCTTTATAACTTAGTTTGAAAGTCCTTTGATGATATTATAATAACTGACCCAGTTTCCTACTACTATTTCATCATCCCGAAAGGTAAAAATTCGTTTTAAGTCATCTTTTTAATGGGAATTTAAAAATGTGTTTTGCTTATGCACTTATATCTGAACTTTTCAGATCTGAGACTCGTTTTTCCCGGAAATACATACTTTTCCCATCATGGAAAGAAGGTATATAATTAAAATCATATATTTCCATGAAAACTAGTTTCATATCTGAAAAGTACACATAAAACTGCATAAGAAAATAACATTTTCAATTCATTTAAAAGATACAAAACCAGACTTAACCTTCTCTAACCTAACGTTACCTTAAATAAAATACCCTAAACTAATCATACCAAACTTTACATAACCTAACATAAACTAACCTAACCTTACTTAAGATAACCTAACACAGCGATTCACAACGTGTGGCCATATGGCAAATATCTGGTGGGTCACAGAAAAGTTTGGGGAGTGAGGGGGCTTCAGGTCCAATGAAGGGGGCCACAGGGCTTCATTTTCTTATAAAATTATTATACTAATTCTAAAATTATCTAATTATCGGCCTTTTGATAATATGGCACATCTGACTATATTATGTAGTTCTCCATAATCTGTTAATCTAGTGACAAACAACTATTTACGGGTTAGTGATCATAAAACATTGAGTTTCCTAGTAGTAGTTTTCTAGTAGATATAACATCTCTAACGATTACTTTATATCACTTTAAATTAATTGCTAACGACAACATCATGGCGCGTTTGCATGCAGCTGCGTGGCGTTGCTAATACGAAATGTTTATTGTTTAAATAAATATTACGTTTTCTGGTGGTAATATTTGCTTACATTTATGTTCATTATGTGCTTAAATGGTGTCATAAGCATAATGCCAAATTTGAATACCAGCATTCATAAACTCTAAAAGTTATTAACTGTTTCTTAGGGCGAAGTGGAACACACCCTGCCCCGCAGCTTTGCGATCTAAAATTGAGTGGCATCAAATAGGGTTAAAATTATTATGTAATGGTTAACCGTTGTAAACTGTTTACCTAGTAAATAAATAATATATTTTATATATTCTTGAAAATATATGTATATTCGTACAATATATATTCAATTTAGTTCAGTATAAATTATAATTTACTTCAGTATAAATTACATACAACTGTATTTGTTAAATATATAACGAATAGAGTCGTTATATATTTGCTAAATATATAACGAATAGAGTTGCCAATCGTATCTATAGGCCCCAAGACGCAATGCGCGTTTCTGGGATTAGCAACTTTTCAGATTGCTTCCGGTTCCATTTCATTTTGTATAGCTTGTGATTCACTTCAGATCTACTCGAGTATTTTTTTTCCAAGATTGTTTCCTGCTGTTTAATTTCGTTTAGAATGTTTCTTACCCAGTGGCGTATTTAGGGAGGGGGGGCATTGGGCCATGGCTCCCCTCGGGGAATGGAAACCAACCCCTTACAAAATTAACACAGGAGGCCATGGGGGAAAACAAACTGTTCTAAAACAAATCAATATACATTATTTCCTCTGATTTACCATCAGAATTCAATAGTAAATATGTTTAATATCAAATTACTTTCATATTTCAGACAAAAATATGCATAGTCATTAAAAAATGTGACATTTTTTCCGGCATTGTTTCTGATCCGGAAACGCCTCGCAGGGCGCAGCCATCTTGGGACGTTTTCTATCCCATAATTTATGAGCATCAGCTGTCTGTGCATGTGCGCACATGCAGAAAGGCAAATTTTAGACGATTGCCATCCGCCTAAAAAGAAGTTCGACTTGAAAAAACACTTTTCATTGCTGAAAATCTCTCCTCAAACTTGTGTGAGTAAGATTTTGACATATATCTAACATTAAGCGGCCAATATATTTTTTTCTAAAACACACTGCATTGGGTATGGCATGGATTTTCTAGTGTAGAAAACGGTTCGTTTTATTACTACTTGTATCTTTGCCACATCTGTAAGCACATTCAAGCCATTTTCGATAAGTTATCATCAAGGCTATCGCTGTCTCCATTGTAAACAAATATGGCGTCGTATCTGGGAATTTAAAATCATTTATCTCTTTAACTTTAAATCATTTAGGAGCAATTTTCTGACCTGCAAAATTACAAAATTTGGTAGTTGAAATGAATAGTATCTATTTATTTCAACCATCAAATTTTGTAATTCAATGCCTCTTTAGAATAGACATTGGATTGATAAGTTTAGGCAGGGTGTATGGACTTGAAGCTGACAAACTGTTGGATATGAGGGTATAGAGTTTGCTGTCACTGTATCAACATTCAATAATGGTTGGTAGATAGTAAGAAATCAGTAAATCAATTAGGACCCACAAAGAATAAGATTTTAAAAAATGCATAAAATCTAGAAGTAGAACTACATACAGAGCTAATTTAGCATGCATGTTCTACTGTTGATTTCAAATTCAGCTTGCGTATGTATTGATCATGTCTGATATTAAGCTCTTTCAAATGATATATGACTCAATGTGTTCCAATGATGTTGAAATTTCCACATTTAATGCCAGATATCTCAGCAACCACTTTGTCTTTTCTCTAAATTCTCTTTGTATTAAACTCAGTTCTGTAATCCCTTTGAAATGATATATGACTCAATATGTTCCAATGATGTTGAAATTTTGGTGAACATTGCTACTATAAAGGACCATGAAAAAAAGTCGCGTTGAAGAAGGCATACACTGAGCATTTCCCTATCAAAGCATCAGCAAAGTATTCCGACCTACAAATTTTGAAACAGTTTTGCTTATACGAAAGCCAACAGTTCTTTGACAATTTGCCTAACATTGATAGAGATGACGATAACAATGATGCTGGAAGTGCTTTAAGGTTAGACAGTGTAGCGGGCCCAAAATCTAGACTAACCCCCAATCGATCCAACCCGCTTCCTACACTAATCCGGACGTGAAAAATCGAAGGAGAATGAAACGGATTGTATGTACAGCCCTTTACTAACAAAAATATACAATAATATTTACAAAAATATGGGGTAAATATGCACACAACAAATATATATAAATATATATATATATATATATATATATATATATATATATATATATATATATATATATATATATATATATATATATATATATATATATATATATATATATATATATACATATATATATATATATATATATATATATATATATATATATATATATATATATATATATATATATATATATCTATTTTCCTATACACACAATATTATCTGACGAATACCAGAATAACAATCAAAATTAGACTATATGTATATGTAAAAGGGATAGCCTAAGTCCAACAACAAAGTATCTTTGCCATGGTAATAACCACTAACGATCACACAGTAGACAAGAAGTCACTAACAGGAGGCCTAAAGCAAACAAGAGGACCAAGAAAAAAAGAAGGAAGGGCTCACGTGTTACCCAGGTGGGTATTGACATCTCAAGCGTTTTACAAACAAAAACTGGTGCCTCCGAACATGCAATATAATTTGGTAACGTCTTGAAGCTATCAAAGCCCTCTCTCTCTCTGTCCTGGCGGGACTTGACAATTTCTTCTTTCTGCTCAGTTATCGGAACCCTACCACCTCCGCCGCTCCTTACAAATGGTGGCGATTAAGTCTACTGGAGTGGTCTTTCGACAAACTATTAAACATTTAGTTCACTAAATTTACTTAGGGCAAAGTAATATTTCGTCAAATTTACTTAATACAAAGTAATATTTTGTTAAAGCTTAATGTAAACAAAGAAATATCTGGGAAAGAAAAAACAATTTTAATACATGAAATCAAATACACATATATATATATATATATATATATATATATATATATATATACAAAAAGAAAATATAAAAAAACTCATTCCCACTCACACACACATTCTTACAGAGGGAGGGAGAAGGTATTGGGAAAAAGGTGGGAGAATGGTCCTTCACACACACACTCGCATTCGCTCCACCACACGCCTCCTTCATGAGGCCATTCGACCATTTACTTCCATTCGTACTTGCATTCTTCCTTTCTCTTCTTTGTACGCTTTTAACTCCTCGAGACCAAGACAAGCTCTTTCCCAGACAGATCCATACTATCACACGCCTTCTCATCATCAGGCACCCTATTTCTCTCTTTGCACAATTCATACACCGGATGGCTCACCAGGTAGTCAGGAGGTTCTCTCCATCTCCTCAAATGACTCTGATGAGCTCGCACTCTCTCAGTCATACCGTCATTCAAACTCTCCAAAACATACGTCACCCCATTTTCCCAAATTCTCACAACTCTATAAGGTCCATCAAACTTTTCACTCATCTTTGACACATTCAACCTACCCTTCACTTCTTTCACCTTCAATACTTTCGCACCTAATTCAAATGAACGGAACCTTTCATGTGCCTCACGCCATACACTCTGCTCACTTTCACTCAAACGAAACCTATCTTTCACTCGCCTTTCAAAATTCATCACAAACTGACACGGGGACATTCCAGTTGCACTATGCACAGTCGAATTATACGCCCACAACACTCTCCCCAGACATACATCCCAATCATTCACTGTCGTACTCATCATTCTCAACATCTCACACAAGGTTCTTATAGTACGTTCAGCCAATCCATTTGAAGATGGTGCATACGGAGTTGTTCTCACATGCTCCACACCATTCTCTCTCAACATTTGCTCAAACACTTCTCCTACAAATTCAGGCCCATTATCACTCAGACATCTTACAGGCTTCAATACACACATAGGAAAAAAAAACTGCTCAACCACACGCGTAACAGTCACACTCCTTTTATCCCTCACAGGCGCTGCATACACAAACTTACTTGTATGACCAACCATAACAACCATACCAACATTCCCAGCACTTGTACGCGGCAAAGACACACAATCAATCACTACCAATTCAAACGGTTCTTTCGCATCAACTTTCAACATCGGTGGTTTCACTTGCACACTTTGCACCTTTCGCTTGTGACACCTTTCACACGCAGTCGCTACATCATTCACAACAGTTCTCAGAAACGGATGGAACACACGCTCCTTCATACACTCCCACAGCTTAAACTTACCCATATGCCCATAATTATCATGCACAACCTTCACCGGACCAATCATACCAACCAAGGACATCACAGGTACATACATATCATCACCACCATTCACATGCCTCACAAAATATACAACATCCATACAAACAACAAAATCCTTAGCATACCTTTTAAAATCACTTAAACACTCAGGCCATTCATTCAAATCAACACGCGTCATTACACACCTCTTCAACTCACTAACAAAAGGACACATCTCTTGCATCTCTAGAATATCATCATCACTTAAAATCTCATTCTCATCATCCATGACCGATTCAATCATACCGCAAAACTTGACAACATTCTTTGCACACTCATTCAACCTCATCACCTCACATTCGCCTTTCATAAGACAATCCTTATCAGCATCCAAAGACAAATCATTCAATGTCATAAAGTCTACACCAAGCAAGAAACAACACGGCATTTGCTCATCTTTCAGAATCACAAAGTCATGCTTTACATTCACACCATTACCCAAACTCACTTTCAGACTAACCTGTTCCCATGCCATTCCCTAATCCACTTATCCGTAACTTCACAGGTTTATGCTCGCAACATCTAAACTCATCATACTTACTCAGAATCCGCTCATTCACTAAAGACACTTGCGCTCCAGTATCAATCAAACCACAGAACAACCTTTCACCAACTTTCACTCTCGCTTCCATCATATCAGGTCCACCATGTTCGCAATACACAGAAGGAACAAGCACACCAACATCAGCACTGATATCCACACTGTCATCAACTCCCATATCATCACTCACCACACACTCATCTTCATCTATACAATCATTCTTCTCTCTTATATATGAACACTTTTCAATCACCCAATTGTAGTGCACACCGCTCAAACATTGCAGATGTACCACATTAGGATTCAAACCCTTTATCTTCTCATCCTTGTACACAATCGGCCTCTCACCACCAAAGTGCACATAAACAATCACTCCATACAAATGACTCACTACAATCAACACTTCCTGAAATGGCGGGACCCCTTGCATACACATCGCTCTCAATTCTTTCATGAAGTTCCGCACCATTGCCATAACAATGCTTTCAGGCTTCATACATACTTCATTCATTACCTCCTTCCTTAAGTCATCCACACTATTGGGCACTCTCACGTCTACTCCATCACTCTTCAAATCTTGCAAACCATTCCATACACTCTCAAACAAGGAATCACCACCACCCTTACTCTCTTTTTCATTCATAATCCCTTTCGGCAAATACTCAGGATCACTCACTCCACACACATTTTCATCATTCGTACCAGGATTCCTTGACATCAAATCAGCCACTCCATTCCGTTCACCAGGCACAAACTCAATCACATAGTCAAAGTCACTCAAATCTTCCAAAGTCCTTGCAATCCTACTATCAGCCCACTTCATACGCTGCAGATACACAAGAGGTTGATGATCTGTTTTGATCACAAACCTCACACTATACAAAAACGGACGCAACACTTTCAAACAATACCTTATCGCAACCAACTCTCGCTCCACAGTCGAATACTTTCGTTCTGCAACATTCATAGCCTTGGATACATACCAAATTATTCGCCTGACATTCTCTCCATTCAAACGCTGCTCTTGCATCAGAAAACCTCCCATACAATACCCACTCGCATCTGTATACAGTTCAAGCATTTTAGCATTTACACTATAATCTGGGTAAGCCAATTCAACATCTTCAGCCGCTGCCTCTTTCAGTCCCTCATACGCCTCATTCATCTTATCATTCCACTTGACAACCGTACTACCTTTCTTGCCCATCCACTCAGTCAGAGGCTTACTCACACCAGAACAATCACGTATAAACTTTCGCTGGACCTCAATCAAACCCCAAAACGACTTCAGTTGCTTCACAGTTACCGGTTTAGGAAACATTCGCACCTTCTCAACATACTTCGGTGATTTTCGCAACCCATTCTCACTCACCATATGCCCAAGAAATTCCACTTCTTTCGCAAACCATTCACACTTCGCCACTTTCACCTTCACACCAACACTCTCCAACGTTCTCAACACATCATTCACCAATCTCATATGCTCCTCAAAAGTCTCAGTCATAATCAAAATATCATCTATAAACGCAATCACATTCTTACTCGCAAACTTACTCAACACAACATTCATTGCCCGCTGGAAGGCTCCGGGAGCATTAGCTAACCCAAAGCTGAGGTTCCAGAACTGGTAATGCCTCTTTGTGGAAGAGAAGGCAGTTACCGGCTGGCTCTCCTCAGCAATGGGCATCTGGTAATAGCCCCGTACCAGATCCAGCTTCGTAAACCACTCCATCCCATGCATACTATACACACACTCAGATACCACACACATCGGAAACCTTTCTTTCGCAGTCCTTTCATTCACCTTTCGATAATCCACACACAGACGCAATCTTCCATCCCAATTGCTCTAATTCTACACACTGCTTCTCAATATTATCAGCAACCGGACGTGGGAAATGCCTCAGCCGCTGATATATTGGGGAGTCCTCCTTCAGGACAATCTTGAATTCCGGAAGTTTTGCAACCCCGAAATCCAGATCACCCTTACTGAGGGCTCCCTTTCGTTCTAATATCATTCGATACACATCCTCCCTTTCATACTCAGTCAAACATCCATCCAATTCCACCATGCTCTTCACTTCATTATACGTCCATTAACACGTCTTTTCACCTGCGACATTCACCCTGACATCCGTACTATCATCCATACCTACCTCATTGACAGTGGAGAGGTGATCCAGTACATCTCCGACTTGGATACCCCTCACCTGTCCTTTCACCCTGGGGTCTGCCTGCACACATACAAAAGGATTATTCATTCTCATCAAGCCATCAAACACACTTGCAACACGCCTTACCTTATAACACGCATCCTTTCCATCCAATATCACAGTGTTCTCACCCACATTCAAACTAACATCCTTACTCCAACTCACTCTAACAGACACCCTTTCACCCTTCACAAGCCTTACATTCTCCATAGCAGTCACCTCAATACCAGTAAACACACTCCTCAAAATGCTACCATCTTTCCCTACATACCACTTATACACCCCATTTTTACCAATCTTTCTCTCAATCTGATCACTCGCAGGATGCACAACCATACGATTCATTTTCATAAAATCATAGCCCAAAATCACACCATATTCACTACTCACCTTATCAATCACAGAGAATTCACATTCATAAAGAAAGTAGAGGGAGAGGTGACGCCCCCTTGTCGCGGGAAAAGAGCTTGTGTGGACCTTGGATTTTTCGAGCTATGTCGGCGGGGGTACCTCTCCTGGGTACCCCTGGTAGGGCTTTCCTTGTCGAAATGTTCGGAAACGAGGTTCCAGACTAAGTGCGTCATTCCTTCCTTTTTCTACTCTATCCTTCTCCTTTTTTACTTTTATCCTATCTCCCACTTATACAAAAAGAAAAAAAACAAAAAAGCCTACTCCTATCATGTCACTCTTTCCCTTTTTTGCCTCTATCTACATATAAGGACCTGGCAGCTACCTCACGCGTCAGAAGAGAGGCTTTGGAACCTCTATAAACAACGCCAATCGACGCTCACTGGTTGCGAGAGACTAGGACTAGAGGTGTCCTAGGCGTTGGGGTACGATGAATGGGATGAAGCTAGTGCCCCGTTAACCCCTTCCCTGGCGCGTAATTATTGACCGTTCCCAGTGCCCGTTGACGGGTGCTTTTGGTAGCATTGGTCCGAGGTGACGGCCCTTTGTTCCCATGTTGGTTGCCAGGCCAATAAAAAGCCTTGGGTCGAGTTCCTTGGTGTGGCGGGATATCCATTGAACGCTACTCCGAGATCCTGGCCGTTGTGAAGGGAACTAGTAGGAGTTTAGTAAGGGGCGTGCTTCGTTGTTGTTCACCTGGTGACAAATCGATGGCCCCTTCGGGGACCGTCTGTGCTGCTTGGTTGGGAGCCACGGCACGCCGAGGCTTGACGACTCGGTCGGACGAACAGCAGCACATGGAGCGTGCCTTCTGGAAGACTCCGAAACGACTCCGATCAATAGGCGGGAGCGACTCACACGGGGATAACTCACCAAACCCCCCTTTTTATATATTGATTGGTCACAAGCATAAGAAATATAGAGTGTTCAAAATGGCAGGCAAGAAGGGTCCAGCAGCGCTAAAATTCACGTGTGCCCCATGTAATAAGGACAAGTGGTGCGTTGACTTCCCGGAGGGCTGCTATGCGAAATGCCACCCAGGCAGTGTATGCACCACTTGCATCTTAAAGAAGGAAGTGGAAGAAGTAGTGGCCTACTACAGGGAAAGGACTACAGACCTCGAAAAGAAAATCGAGAGGCTCAAGGAGGAGCACTCCCACCAGATCCGCAGGCTCGAAGAGAAGTTAAACGAGCTATCGAGTCCTCTGGCAAACACCACCTCTGCAGAGAGGCCGGGCCCGAATGTGGCAGAAACGCCAAAAGGAAAAAAGAAAAAGAGGTAAAAGACGAAAAAGGGAAAGAAGAAAGAGGAAGAGAGAGAAATAGAAGAAGAAAGGGTAGAAAAAGTTATTGAAAAGGATGACAAGGGGGAAAAGATGATAGAGAAGAAGAAGAAGAGGAAGAAGAAAAAAAAGACTGAAAAGACCATGACGGAGAAGAGAGAGGAATCGGAGAGCTTGCCTCCGAAAATAAAGACTCCGAGCTCAGCAGGCAAATGTGCCAGGGTCAGCCTTGTGGGTGATTCCCAGGCACGGGGCCTGCAGCCCCTGCTAGCGGCCCGCCTTCGCACAAGCGTTAAGGTGAGCTGTCTCCCAGGCTGTGGGAATAAGCAGGTAAGAGCTGAGGCCGAGAAGTCTCAGATTTCTGAGACTTCAGTCGTTGCCCTTATGGTAAGTGGCAACGACCTCTACCTCAGAGGAGGTAGGTTAGGCCCTACAGGCGAGATTACGAAGACGGTTATGGGCGCTGTCGACGACTGTGGATTAAAAACGCGCAGACGCGTCGTGGTGGGGATGCTCCCGAGGTGGGGTCCAAGCCGGACTGCCGACGTAAGGAACATGTCGCTAAACCGGCGCCTTGCAGACCTCTGTACGGCGGAGGGGGTCTTTTTGTCGACTCGTACGCCGTATTCTATGGTAGAAAAGACCTCTACCAAAGGGATGGGGTGCACCTCTCCTTTAAGGGCAAGGCTTTCCTAGCCAACCTCATCCAGGATGTCGTGGAGCGCACCCAAAGGAGTGTCCGGCCCATTGGGAAGGCGGACGTACGCCAGTACGCCCGAGCCAGTCCCCAAACAACCTTCTCGGAAGTTGTAAAAAATGGTGCCACCGCGACAACAAATAAGCCGGGAAACGGAAGAGTATAGGGGGTCCTACATTAGGGGACTCCCTGAAAGTTCTTTTGTTCAACGCGAGGTCAATCAGGAACAAGTTTCCTGAGCTCCGTAGTCTCGTAGCGACGGAAGAACCCGAAATGGTAGCCATAAAAGAATCGTGAATAAAAACCTCAAACCGAGACTTTGAAGGCGAATTCACGGTTCCTGGCTACCAACTCTTCCACAAAGATAGGCCAGATAGAGAGGGTGGCGGTGTAATGTTGTATGTCAAGGATACAATCAAATCTACGAACTCCAACATTATATCCGATCACGAGCTCCTAGGCGTTGACCTAGAGATAGGTCCTGTCAGATACAGGACCCTGCTGCATGTCAGACCCCCTTCCCAACCCGTTGAGAAGGACCGGGAACTGTACCAGCTGCTGGGTGAGCTTGTTCAAGGCAAAGTGGGCATCGTTATGGGTGACTTCAACAGACAAGTTGACTGGGAAACCAGAGCAGCCTGTGGCGAGAGCGCGCTACTCTTGTAGTTCGCCAACAACGAGTTCCTCACTCAATGGGTCAGAGAACCGACGAGAGGAGACATTATCCTCGACTTGGTCTTCACCTCTGAGGATGATATCGTTGAGGATGTCTCTGTAGGCGAAGAGCTCGGTGGCAGTGATCACCAGCTAGTTAGATTTAGCGTCAAGATCTCGAAGGTAAGGTCTGTTGCCAGTCAATCAAGGAAACTTGACTTGAGAAGAGCAGACTTTGCAAGCCTTCGTGCTGGGTTGACTGATGTAAGGCTAGCGGTATGCGAAGATGTTGATGATTCGTGGAACAATTTCAAAAATAAGTTCATGAGTCTTCAATCAAGTTGCATCCCTCTGATATGCCTCCGTCGGTCTTCTGTTCAACCAAAGTGGTTTAATCGAGAAATCGGCCAACTGCTTAGGGAAAAGAGAAATGCGTACCGGCGATCGAAGATCTCGGGTGCCTTTGACGAGTACCGGAGGCTAGCCAGGAGAGTGAAGTCCAGCATAAGGGTGGCTAAGCGTACTGAGGAACTCCGAGTGGCGAGACTCTGCAAGGAGAATCCCAAGGAGTTTTTCGGCTATGTAAATAGCCGTAAACCAATCCATCGTAGGATTGAGCCGTTAGTGGACGAGGAGGGTGGATTAACTCACTCAGATGCAGAAAATGCTAACCTTCTCAATGACAACTTCTCTTCAGTGTTTACTAAAGAGTGTGGTCCCATCCCCCAGCCGACGGATTCCTACTCGGGGGAAAAGCTGGAGGCAATGGACTTCACCGAAGGAGAAATAAAGAAAAAGATCGCTGACCTAAAGACGAATAAGTCACCTGGACCGGACGGGTATCTATCCAAGGTGTTGAAGGAAGTGTGCGATGAAGTATCACGCCATCTGTGCGCTATCTTTAACATGTCAATCCGGACCGGATGCGTTCCTAGAGACTGGCGTGAGGTGGAGGTGACTCCTATCTTCAAGAAAGGAGACCCCAGCCATCCGTCAAACTACCGACCTATCAGTCTGACTTCGATAGTAGGTAAACTCATGGAAAGCATGATGGTGGACAAAATGACGTCGTATTTAGAGTCAAACCTGCTACTGAGGAGTTCCCAGCACGGCTTCCGAAGGCAACGGTCATGCCTGACGAACCTTGTGGAATTCTTCCACTTCGTGTTCAGTGAGCACGATCGGGACAAAGCGGTGGATGTGGTGTACTTAGACTTTCAGAAAGCCTTTGATAAGGTACCACACCGCCACCTTCTCCGGAAAGTGCGAGCGCTGGGCATAGACGGAAAAGTAGCCGGCTGGATCGAGAACTGGCTAAATGGCAGACGTCAACGGGTGGTGGTGAATGGACAGGCTTCTGAGTGGGTGCCCGTTACTAGCGGGGTGCCTCAAGGTTCTGTCCTGGGACCACTACTATTCATCATCTACGTCAACGACATGGACGGTGACATGGTTTCCAAGATTTCAAAATTTGCCGACGATACCTAGCTTGGTATGAACGTTGCAAAGGATGGAGATACTGCCCACCTGCAGGAAGATCTTGGGAAAATTGGGGAGTGGTCGGACACTTGGCAAATGCCTTTTAACGTGGGAAAATGCAAAGTAATGCATATCGGCCACAGAAACCCCCAATCTCAGTATATCCTTAAGGGCACTGCTCTTGAAACAAGTGACACTGAGAAAGACTTGGGTGTAACTATCAATAGCGACTTGAAGTTCTCGAAACTGTGCATCGAGGCAAAGAAGAAAGCCCAAAGGATGCTAGGCTATATTAAGCGCCAGTTTGGATATCGGAACCAGGAGATTGTACTGTGCCTGTACAACTCACTTGTCCGACCGCACCTGGAGTATGCCGTACAATTTTGGAGTCCTTCATTGCGAAAGGACATCGCGAGATTGGAACGCGTACAAGCCAGGACAACCAAGCTGATTCCCTCTATCCGACATAAAAGTTATGAGGATAGACTAAGGGAATTAGATCTTTTCTCGCTGGAAACCCGTAGACTGCGTGGTCAGCTCATCGAAGTTTTCAAAATACTTCGAGGGTTCGACGATGTTGACTACCGGGATATTTTCACACTGAGTGAGAACAGAACGCGCAATCACGGCTTCAAACTTGAACTGAAGCGTTACAACCGCAATCTGTGTGGAAAGTTTTCACGTACAGTATCTGCGGTAAGTGGAAAGCACTTCCAGTGAAAGTTGTCAACAGTGAATCTGTTGACCAGTTCAAGTCAAGACTAGACAAGATCTTGAAAAGTGGCCGTTTAGGGACGCAAAACAATTGAGCAGCCATGTGCCCGCTCGATTGCTAGTCCAAAGGTAGCCTCCTTGAATAGCCGTAAGGTCTCCTAGGGTACCTTCTTTCCTTGTTGTTACTCCTTGTTTTTACCATGCATTCGAACAGGTGACCTTATCATTCCAATCACAGGCACCCTCCTATTACCAATACCTACCAAACTACCCTTGCACTCAGACAGGAGGGCTTTCTCGCTAACCTTGTCATATACATCTTTATACACCAAGCTCTCCTTGCATCCAGAATCTATTAAAGCTAAACATTCAATTCCATTCAATTCCACCTTCACACTCAGACACTCATACTTTCTACACGACAGCACTTTCACACTAGACAGACTTACCAAAACATGACTCACACTCATGCACCCAGAGGATACTTCAGCAGGTACCCTCTTACAATTCAGTTTCCCGCTTCAGACTTTCCATTCACACCTTGCGCTCTCATTCTAATCCAACACTTTTCACTCTCAAATGTCCTTCCAACGCACAATAGCTACATACATTCCTCTGGTCACAACATTCAAACTAACATCCTTACTCCAACTCACTCTAACAGACACCCTTTCACCCTTCACAAGCCTTACACTCTCTATAGCAGTCACCTCAATACCGGTAAACACACTCTTCGAAACACTACCATCTTTCGCTACATACAACTTATACACCCAATTTTTACCAATCTTTCTCTCAATCTGATCACTCGCAGGATGCACAAGCATATGGTTCACTTTCCTAAAATCATACCCCCAAATCACACCATACTCAATACTCACCTTATCAATCACAGAAAATTCACATTCATTCATCAACATACCATGCATTTGAACACATGACCTCATCATTCCAATCACTGGCACTATCACACTACAAATCCCTACCAAACTCCGCTTATACTCAGACAGGAGGGCTTTATCACTCACTTTATCATATACATCGTTATACACCAAGCTCGTCTTGCATCCAGAATCTATCAAAGCCAAACACTCAATCCCATCCACTTCAATCTTTGCACTCAGACACTCATACTTCCTACCAGACAGCACTTTCACACTAGACAGACCTACTAACACATGTTTCACACTACCTTTGGCACTTCACATATCAAAATACCCTTCCCCACATTCATATCACTCTCACTTGAGCTGCTCTCGCTCTCGCTAATCATGCCATCACTCTCCCCTTCATCCGAGTACAATGAGTCCACACTCTTGCCTCTTACCTTCCTATCCTTTCCCTTTGCACCACTCTTCCTTCTTCTCTTGCGTTCAACTCTCTTCCATTCTCCGTCCTTCCTATCACTCATAATCACCCTATCCTCTCTAGACTCCCACACACTCCCATTGATCCCATTAGTCTTATCCCCTTCAGTCGGAGCAGGGGTCAAGGTCGAGGGTCCTGGTGCGGTCCTGACCCCTTCATCATGTCATACAAGTCCTGCATCCGTTGGTAAGTTTGATCCTGTCGGTCTCCCATTTCCTTCTTGATCCTATCAGTCTTTTCATTCATCCCTTTCATTTCATTCTTCATTCCCTCAATCATTCCCTGCAACATTTCACACTCCTCTTCTTTCTTCCTCAACTCCAGTCTCAATCGCACTACTTCTTCATTCAAAGTTTCAGCTACAGCCATTGTTCCCAAGTTTTTAAAAAGATAGGAGAAGGGAAAAATCAATCAAACTACTTGTCACGCTAATTTGGTATGGACTGCAATCCAATCCCGTCACGCTCCCGGTTTTGAAGTCTCACGTCCCTATTCGGGCGCCAAATGTAGCGGGCCGAAAATCTAGACTAACCCCCAATCGATTCAACCCGCTTCCTACACTTTTCCGGACGTGAGAAATCGAAGGAGAATGAAACGGATTGTATGTACAGCCCTTTACTAACAAAAATTTACAATAATATTTACAAAAAATATGGGGTAAATATGCACACAACAAATATATATATATATATATATATATATATATATATATATATATATATATATATATATATATATATATATAGCTATTTTCCTATACACACAATATTATCTGACGAATACCAGAATACCAATCAAAATTAGACTATATGTTTATGTAAAAGGGATAGCCTAAGTCTAACAACAAAATATCTTTGCCATGGTAATATCCACTAACGATCACACAAGAGACAAGAAGTCACTAACAGGAGGCCTAAAGCAAACAAGAGGACCAAGAAAAAAGAAGGAAGGGCTCACGTGTTACCCAGGTGAGTATTGGCATCTCATGCGTTTTACAAACAAAAACTGGTGCCTCCGAACATGCAATATAATTTGGTAACGTCTTGAAGCTATCAAAGCCCTCTCTCTCTCTGTCCTGGCGGGACTTGACAATTTCTTCTTTCTGCTCAGTTATCGGAACCCAACCACCTCCGCCGCTCCTTACAAATGGTGGCGATTAAGTCTACTGGAGTGGTCTTTCGACAAACTATTCAACATTTAGTTCACTAAATTTACTTAGGGCAAAGTAATATTTCGTTAAATTTACTTAATACAAAGTAATATCTGAGAAAAAAAAAAAACAATTTTAATACATGAAATCAAATAAATAAATATATATATATACAAAAAGAAAATATAAAAAAAACTCATTCCCACTAACACACACATTCTTACAGAGTGAGGGAGAGGGTATTGGGAAAAAGGTGGGAGAATGGTCCTTCACACACACACACACTCGCATTCGCTCCACAAATTTTGAAACAGTTTTGCTTATACGAAAGCCAAAAGTTCTTTGACAATTTGCCTAACATTGATAGAGATGACGATAACAATGATGCTGGAAGTGCTTTAAGGTTAGACATAACACATTTTTTTTACGTTCTTTGCCAATTTTTTGCAGTTTTCTGTTTTTGTCAACAAATTTATCGTTAATTATTCTTCTTCAATATCCCTAAAAATTTTCACGTTTAGTACCTCAAAATGCACAAAAAATAACTTTTAATCAACTGCTGTCAACTACTGTCTTCTTAGCTAATTAGCTGGCAATATCTGGCAGATTTGGTATCAAAATGATCAGTGTTGAATCAGCTTTAACGCTATCCTGAAAGGTCAATTTCATGAAATAACGCTCAATTTCATGAAATAACACTCAATTTCATTAAATAACACCACTTGATTAGTTGATATATCACCCCAACTTTGAATTCGATCTCTCTGAGCCAATCACAGGTTGTATTTCTGATTTGTTTCGACTATTGTCAACTTCCTCTTTCACAAGTCACCGATTGCTGCAAATCTTCGTAGTTTTTCTGCTCTAGTAGTGCTAGTACTGTTTTAGGGCTATTGAATGCAAAGTAATGCCTTTTGGACTTGGTAGAAAATAGAAATGCAAAATCCAGAAAAAGGGTTATGTCTAACCTTAAGGGAATCAATACCGCGTCTACTTTTGTAGTGTTTTCTTTTAGTTCTAACTTACAAGAGTCCAACATATGGACCCTAATTACTGCACTGTGTATAATCTGTGTTTTTATTTATTTTCTTTTGCAGTTTTACGGCTTAAATAAACATGATTTTATCTGAATTTTATTGAACTGATGAGCCTGTACAACTCTCCCTTTCAAGCTGGTAACCGCTACATACATATGGGGTTCTTTTTTCTAATATTCTACAGTCATCGCTTGTTTTTGATTTATCTTATTTTTATTTTCTTTCACTTCAGGTCAGATCCAGGAATTCGAGATGAAGAGAAGTATCGTTGATTACTTCACGCGCCGTAAGCCTGCGACTGCAGCCTGCGAAAAGCTTCACCAGAGTCACCTCAGCAACTTCTAGACGTCCACTGCAAACCCAGACACAGGAATCCTCTTCCTCTTCACCGACGGTAACACCGTCCACGTCTGCGTTACCTAATGGCAACTCCAGTAAAGATGATATAGCAGTTATAAACTGGTTGGAGCTCACTGATGCAGAGAAACTGCGTGTACTCAGCACACCTTGGGCTGCGCCATTAAATTTTCAGTGGCCTTACAACGAGCGTCAAGATGGAGGCAAAATCAGACGTAAATAACTCAGACCACAACATCTAATCTGGTAGTATAGCGTCTTCTCCTATTCTGTGTCGAAACGTGAACTAATCTGTCGCCCTTGCATGTTTTTCGCTCTTGAAGCAATCCGAGGAAACCAATTAAATCGCCTGGTCAGAACACCCCTAGAGAAGTTCGCTCACCTAACCGGCAAAGATGGCTATTTGTCAGCGCATCTATCAACCAAATTCCACGAAGAGGGTGTCGCGCGCGAAGAAGCGTTCAAAACAACGATGGAGACTGGAAACATAGAGCAGAAGTTAAACATCGTAGAGGCCAAGCAGCGTGACAAAACCGAGCTTCTCTGCAGCGGATACTCTTTTCTATAGAGTACCTGGGTATATTAGGTCTACCGCTTCAGGGTGATCCCGAATTCGGAACCCTGTTGCTCACTCTCGCAGGAACCGGCGCCGATATAGATTGCGGACAAGGAAATCTGAGAGCGACTCTACAGCTGATGAAGTGTTACGGGTAGGAATGCCACATACATTTACCCACAAGCCCAAAAGAAGCCAGAATCCATGCTTGCTGAAGGCGAATGAAGTACCAGATAGTAGAAAGGCAGTGACGTTGATGCACGAGATTGCGCTGTTTTTCTGTGGCTCAAATAAAAAATTGCTCAATCTTGAAGATTTTTTTTTTTCAAAGAGCTCATATGACGACTGTCTACTTGGGCATTAGTCGCCGTATTCAACAGTGCCTAAAATTAGGCATCTTTAAAAGAGGATGCTAAAAAAAACAAAGAAAAAAGGTAATAAGCAGGAAGCGAGCTCCGACGTCGGGGGAAGGTTCACCTCCCTCCGGCGCAGGAACATGCGACCTACTAAAATAAGAAAAATTACCAACAAAAAAACCCAACTATTTAAATAAAGGGGAGAAGGCCGGCCTCCTCCAAAAGGTCTAAAAGTCCACAGGTCGGTGTGCACAAATCTGTCCCGAGTACAAGGGACAGGTATCGTGGGCGGAGATCAACCAGACTGGGACATTCAACAAGAATGTGCTGAATAGTCTATGAAACAACGCAGTCTTCACAGTAGGGCGCAGGCGAGCGCTTCATCAAATGGAGGGGTCTCCCGCGAGTGTGTCCAATTCGGAGACGACAGAAAGCAACCTGAAGACTTCGCGGCATTGGGGGATAGGTCCATGGGAACAATCGCGGCGTAATGGCACGCAAGTTTACGTTCCCTTTGACCGTCTCCCATCTTCTTTGCCAAGCAGCCCGAAGAGCTGCCCGAATACCTATCATGTAATAAGTGTGAGGAAGAGCGAAACGCTGGTCCGGTCGCAGAGTCCTCGCGGAGTCTTTGGCGCCCTCATCGGCGCGCTCATTCCACGCAATTCCTACATGTCCAGGAAACTAACAAAAGATAATCTCGACATCCACCCGGCTTGCCAAAACCGTGGCGTCACGGATATCGCGATCCAAGTGATGCGGAGATTCCAATGCCCCGAGAGCACTCAGTGCGCTTTAAGTTGCTATAGATCACAATCCGGTCTCCGACAGAGCACGTCGCGTAATCTCCCGAAACGAGTGGCGTATTGCCACCAGCTCGGCCGTGAAGACAGACGCAGCGCCTGGCAAAGCCACGATGACTTCAAACAGGGGGGATACGGCGTGAAAACAGACCGCCTCTTGGGACTTGGAGACATCCGTATACACTGGCAGGGTTCCAGCGTGACAAGAGGTGTAGTCCAAAAAGGTCGAACGCAATACTCTCGGCGATGTATAAGCTTTGGGAGCAGAGGCGTGGCGACAAATAGCCAAATGTGGTACCCTCCAGGGTGGCGTCCTGGGTATAACTAGGGGCGCCACCGGCCCAACAACTATATCTAGCTCTCGAAGGAGTTTCCTAGCACTAAACCCAAAGGTCCTAGGGTATGACTTGCGTCTCTGGGCGGCATAGGCACCGTAGAGATCAGCTGCGGATACTTCGAGATCCATTGGCGACAAAGGGAGACGCTGCGCTCGTGCGTACAGGCGAGTAATGCACTGTGCACTGCGCACGGCGCATAGATAATGGCATCTCTCCAGCATCGACAAGCAGGCTCTCAATAGGGAAAGCGCGGAAGGCACCGGTCGCAAGGCGAAGGCTCGTGTGGTGGATCGAGTCCACCTTCCGCAATAGACGTTCGGCTGCAGATGTAAAAAATCACATCCGTGGTCGATCTTCGAACGGACAAAGGATCGATAAAAAAGTAAGTCAGTAGCTCTATTAGCACTCAAAGCGCTGAACGTCACCGACGAAGAATATCCATGCAACGGGTACAAGAGACCCTAAGGCTGCGAATATGAGCCTCCCAGGTGAGGCGTCGGTCAAATAAAAGACCAAGGAAACAGTGCGATTCAACCACTTCCAGGCGCACCCCATTAAGAAACAAATTTGGATCGGGGTGGAGCCGTGGATCGCGGACGAAGTGCACCACCTTACTGCCAACAAGACTTTTAACATGCCCCTCTTTCTTTCCTCCCCTATTACGCTCTTCCACTACACTTTATTTCCCCCTCTTCCTTCACCTATCTAGTGGTCCTTATCGATACCCGACCTCTTCTCGTTTAATGGATTGATTACGAATTGTTCTATCATGAAGGTGAAAGAGGCTGGGCATCTCCACCACCTTCGTCTACCGCATGCCCAAGGAGAAACCCATCGTTGGCCCCTTTTCTCCGTGCGTAGAACTCGGGCAGCCTCTTAGGTTTCTAAAGATGGTGTGGTGGATCCGTATCCATTCTCCAAGAGAACATACCGGACGTAACTGATTGTATAGTTTCAGTAGTGCCGGGCCATTGTAGGCCTCCATGGTAGGGAGCCCCGAGGGAGAATGCGAAGTTTTTTGCTCTTTGTAATGGCTAGCCATAAACCAAAAACCTCCCCTTCTCGTAAGGGTTCTCGTGCCAAACGTTCCTTATCTCCCTTTTCCGCCTTCCCTCGCTCGTTGGACCCCTATTCCAACGAAGTAGACCCAGATCTAGATTATCCTCGCTTTCTTGTCACGAATTCATCATCCGACATCCCACTTGCAAAAGTCGATGTGTTTGACGACAATGAATCTTTTGGGTCCCGCTATGGTGAACCCCGCCGGATGTGGTCAAGAGGAAGTGGTGATGTCGTAGTCGAGGTATGATCCCACTCTCAACACAACCTTGTGCGAAATCTATCTTCGATAGCTGAAATTCCAATAACTGTCTCGCCCCATCCGCGTCTGAATTTTGTCAAAGGTAGCGTCTGTTCAAACGAACTAAAGGACTACGACCCCACGCGCCTTCAGAGTAAGCTTAGTACCCAACGTGTCACACACGTACACAGGGTAACTAAAACATTAGGCTCCACTAAAATCACAACCGTCACACTTATTTTAACATTTAAACGACAAGAACTGCCACAGTATATTAAAGCTGGGTACCTTCTATAGCAATGCCTCTAGGCATTCCTATAATAAAAACCTCCTGGGAAACTTAAATATGTATATACATCCATTATTATGTAAAATTCATTCTGCATTACTTTAACTTGTCAATTTAATCATTTAATTATTTTACTTTAACTTTATTAATTTAATCATTTGATCATTTTACTTTAACTTTATTAATTTAATCATTTAATTATTTTACTTTAACTGTTAATTTAATCATTTTACTTAACTTTGTCAATTTAAACTTTCAAATTAATTTACTTCAACTTTTGTAAATCAAATCATTATGTTAAACTTAATAATTAATTAATTCATTTATTTTCTTGTCAATTCAATTAACGTATACTGTTCCAAACAACATCTCTTACATTTCACACACAAACAAACAAACACACGTTCCCAGCTCGACCAAATAAGCACGTGAACCTTCCCATTTGATTCGCCGCTCTCGTCGTCTAAAGGTCTGCAACCATTCTCTCTACAATTATTCATTTACCACCAAACAAATCATACTGAGTTAATTCCACTCTCACATTCTTTGCAAACGACAATACGAGAGTAAGTCCTAATTATTTTTACTTCTCCTTGCAGTACCAATTCACAGTCCATTATAGATACTTTAAAATACTCTAAATTACTACACTATATTACTTACAACTCAATATTATTTATTATATCAAAGATACTCTATTATACTCTATATTCCTATATTATTATTTACTCTATCATTCACTCTATATTGTTTCACCATATTATTCACCATATTTACTTAACCTACTTATCTCTGTACATTCGTTGAATTTTATAAATATATTATATAATTGTCTTTCTTAAAGCCCAAGTCTTTATTCCAAAATTTACTTCGCTGTCGCATTAGGCCTAAAGCTAACGGCAGACATCTTCGATCAAACAAAATTTATGGTTATGGTTTTCGAAACGCTATCTAGGCTGATTTAGTAACCGAAGATAAATCACATTGATAACCATAAACTATGCCTTCGTGTCCCGGTAAGTCCCTACATCGAACTACCCAGACGCTGCTTCAATTGCAATCAATTTGGACATGTTGGCCGTGCCTGTCGACACCCTCGCTCCTGTGTGAATTGTAGCTCTGACTACCATGGCTCCGAATGCACCAAAACACCCCGCTGTGCCAACTGCGGGGGTACCCACAGTGCTGCGTCAAAACTTTGCTCTATATTTTTATATGAAAAGGAAGTGCTCGCTTTGCGCGACTCCCTACATCTAGATATGAGAGGCCCGCCATCGTGCCCGAGCACATACCTCACCACTCGGCCGGCTCTTCTCTGACGTTTTACGTGACGCTGGACGAAACCGACCATCACGCGCGAGTTCCGACCAGCCTGAAGCACTTCACCCTAGATCTACTCGCAGCGTCGAAAACATTCTGAATTTGCAGTCGAAGCATCGCTCTCACACCGAGATAACTGATGTAGCCTCCCTCTCTCCAGCATCTCTAGCTGGGAGAGACGCTCAGGTTAAGACACTTGAAGACATCAGACGCTATTTGAAAGAATCCTCAACATCGATCAGTGAAGGTTCATCCACCCGGCCCCGAGACCCAAAGCCCAGTGGTAAGAGGAAGGATTCCTCACCTGGGTCATCGACCACCAATAAGCGGGCAGCTTCTGGAGCTGACTCGGCTGAACCCCGAGAATCTTCAATGGACTCCTTCCCTATGGCTGAACATTCTATGCCCTTAAGTCCGTCCCGCTCTTCACAGGACTTAGGCCCCATCCTGATCCAAACGATGGTAGATATACACCCAGCTCCACACACCTCGCTCAGATCACCTGTTCGTTCCGCTCACCCTTCAACCCATGATCCGATGGAAGCAGTTGATACTCCAACATCACTAATCGCAGCAGTTGGACCAACTCCTCAGACACTGAAAATACCCTCGACCTATGAATCCGGATCTACCGGCCGAAAATCCCTTCTTGATCTTCCTTTTCCGCCAGGTTGTGAGCCCGAATTACAATCAAGGGCCTAGTTCGGTTCTCCAAAACCCATGAAAAAAGCTCCAGTTACTGCTCCATCTAGGATCTCTCCCCCTGCAAAAGCAGGCTACTCAAAATCAGCTCTCTGTCTCCCAAGCTCTTTGGACGAACTTCAAATATAATATCGGGCTCAAAAGAGAAAAAGATATCCACAGTGGTATCTAATCGTCACACATAATATCTTCCACCTTACAATCGAATTGCCAAGGCGTTCTTCCAAAGTAGGAAGAACTCGAAATTCTTTTGACGAATATCCAACCCGCTGTTATTTGTCATCAGGAGAATAAACTGGGTATACGGCCCTTTCCGCCGGTACCCGGCTTTCTCACTTTCAACTCTATTCCTCCTGCTGGAAGCCCCTCTCATTGGAGGTGTCAATCATGGTATCTTCATCCCACCATGTTTCTCCCATCTTCCTACATACTACCCTCCAAGCTGTTGCCGTGAGGGTTTTTCTTACTAAGCTTTTTACTTTTGCTATATTTACCTACCCCCTTGTTTATCATTCTCAAGACCCGACCTTTTAGAACTTATAGACCAGTTACCCTCCCCATTCTTATTACTAGGATATTTTAACACCAGTCACCTATGCTGGGGTGACATCACTCGAAATGCCAAAGGCAGTGTTTTAGAGTCTCTTTTATTATGACTTTCTTTGTGTCTTAAATAGTGGCGATTTTACCTCTCATCATGTCCAGACTGACTCTTTTAGCTGTGTTGATCTGTCTGTTTGTTCCCCTGATTGCTTCACGTAATTTCGATGGTCAATTCTTGACGATCTCTATGGGAGTGACCACTTCCCTATTGTCTTGTCGGCCCTTCAAGTTAGCCCTCATACAACCATGCCCCTTAAGTGGGACTTAGGTCATGCAGATTGGGAAGGTTTCCAAGAGGCGTCCTTCACAAGTGCATCCTTGGGGACCTTCAATGGAGTGGACGCGGCAGTAGAATACTTTACACCGACTATCTACAATACAGCAACACAGACCATCCCACGGAGGCGACCTGCCACGGGCCGTTGAACCGTGCCCTGGTGGAGCTCGACGTGTGCAACAGCTATCAAAAATTACAAGTTAGCCCATGCTCGATTCCGAAAGAACCTAACTTTGTGCAACAAGGTCGACCGAAACCGAGCTCGTGCGCTTCGCCAAAGAACCCTTCGTCAGGCTCGCCGAAATTCATGGCGCCGTTACGTTTCATCAATTTCCTCTCTGACACCTACCGCTAAGATTTGGAAGAGGATTAATAAGATCAGGGGCCGTTATGCTAATCATCATACCCCCACACTCAGCTTACACGGTTCCTTGGAGAATGACGGCCTGGCGGTCAGCAATACATTTTGCTGACCATTTCTGCGCCGTCAGCAGTGTCAGCCGTTACGATAAGGCTTTTCAATCCTATAAATCAAAGGAAGAATCTCATTCTCTCAACTTCACAACAAAATCTAACCTTCCATATAATGCTCTATTAAGCATCCATGAGCTAAATAGCGCTTTGTCCCTTTGCAGATCTACTTCCCCTGGCTTTGATGAGATTCATTTCGATATGATTCGGCGCCTACACCCAAACTCTACTCTCTTCTTACTTGATTTGTACAACCTTATATGGGTGAAGGGTTTTTACCCGTCACCATGGCGCATTAGGATCATCCTTCCCTTTGTCAAACCAGGCAGGGCTGGGTTGGACGCAGATCACTACCGCCCTATAGCTCTCACCAGCTGTTTGAGTAAGTTGCTGGAAAAAATGATATTGAAGCGCCTAAACTGGTTCCTAGAAACCAATCACCTACTCTCTCCATTTCAATGTGGCTTCCGCAAAGGTCATAGTACCCTTGACCTCCTAGTACGTTTCGAGGGATCATTCCGGAAAGCTTTCTCATTAAAGTGTAGTATATAGTTATTCATGTGATTTATTTTCTGTTAATAAATCAGCCTAAATAGCGTTTCGAAAACCATAACCATAAATTTGTTTGATCGAAGTTGTCGGCTGATAGTTTTTAGGCCTAAGACGACAGCGAAATAAATTTTGAAATAATGAACTGGGTTTTAAGAAAAACAAATATAAATATATTCGTAGAATCAACGAATGTACAATGAGATAAGTAGATTAGGTATACAATGTAAGATATTGTAACATATGATTTACAGTAACAAGATGCGAAGAGAATTGAAGTATGTGAAATAAATATGAAATAATATGGTGACTATGATGTACTGTGAATTAGGGGCTGTAATATAAGAAGTAAATATAATTAGGACCTACTCTCGTATGGTCGTTTGCAAAGAATTGTGAGAGAAAGTGGAATTAACTAAGTATGATTTGTTTGGAGGTAAATGACTAATTGAAGAAGGAATGTTTACCGACCTTTATAAGAACGTTGAGAGTCGACTTAGAAGGAATAGTGTGCTATTTGGTCGAGTTGAAGTCGTGTTTGTTTGTTTGTGTGAAATTTTAAGAGATGTTGTTTGGAACAGTATTACATTAAATGAATTGACAAGTAAAATAAATGAATTAATTAATTATTAAGTTGTACATAAAATGATTTCATTTAAGATTAAATTGACAAAGTTAAGTAAAATAATTGCATTCGAATTTTACATAATAATTGATGTATATAATATTTAAGTTTCCCTGGAGGTTTTTTATTATAGGAATGCCCAGAGGCATTGCTATAAAAGCACCGAGTCCTGGCCATATTTTTCGATATTGAGAAAGCCTACGACACAACATGTAGATACAGCGTCTTGAAGCAGCTATACGTCTGGGAGATGAGAGGCCTTTTTACCTTCACTTATTCAACGTTTCTTAGCATCTCGATTCTTCAAGGTACGTGTTGGAGACGCATACTCTGACCTGCAACCCCAAGAGGAGGGAGTTCCTCAAGGCAGTGTTTTATGTTTTATAATTGCCATCAATGATATTATTTCGTCTCTCCCAGAGGGTGTATCGGCAACTTTGTTTGTCGATGATTTAGCACTATACTGTTCTTCACCTCGCCTTCCATCAGCAGAGCGTAGGCTACAACTGGCAGGGTATGCTGTATCCAAAAGAGCACAACTTAAGGGATTCCGCTTTTCCACAAACAAATCCAAAGCAATGTATTTCCACCGAGGCATTGGGGTTCTTGTTCCGCCATCTATCTCCTTACACGGCGAAGATATAGAGTTTGTTTCCGAGTTTCGGTTCCTTGGCGTAACTCTCGATCCAAAGTTATCCTGGTTACCACACCTACGCCGAGTTCGAAGAGGTCTGCAGGCTCTAGACATTTTTGAAAGTCCTCTCACACACTTCGTGGGGCAGTGACCGACAAACATCGTGGACATTATACACAGCCCTCGTCCAATCCAAATTGGATTATGGCTGTCAAATTTACTTATCGGCTTCCCCTTCAGCCCTTAAAATGCTGAACCCCATTCGAAACCTCTGAGTTCGCCTTTCTAGTGGAGCCTTCAGTACTTCTCCTGTCAACAGCCTTTACTGCAAGAGTTGGGTACTCCCTTTGCCCTACCATAGACTTCAAATCTGCATGCGATACCTCTGCTGAGTACAGCAAGCCCCTGTATCAGGTCTACAGATGCCTGTATGCTGCCGAATCAACGGCGGCATATGATAAGTTGCCATCTTTACCGCGCCCTTTGAACCTTCGCATAGATCATCCATCTAACCTGGGGGCTCCAAGGGTCCTTACCCTCCCATCCTTACTGACCCCTAGTTGGCGTGCTTCTCTCCCCACAGTATGTACCAACATGTGAAGCCTGGAGAAGTCCTCCATGGACCCTCGCATCATTAAGAGCCTGTTCTTAGAGCATTCGATCTCACACAAACAATGCTGCCCACTATACACGGATGTCTCTAAGTCGGACGGTGGGATGGGCGCCGCAGCCATCTACACAAGAAGAGAATTCCTCACTTTATCTTTGCCGCCCGCCAGCAGCATCCATTTTTACCGCTGAACTTTCAGCAATCCTTTTAGCCTTTTGACTCATCCAAATTTTACCTTTTAATGACTTTGTGATTTTTTCCGACTCAAGGAGTGTCCTACAGTCAATTAGATCTTTTAATGCGTCCCATCCCGTGGTCACAGAAATTTGAAAGTGGCTGATCCAAAATGCGTCCCGATATAGAATTATTTTTTTGCTGGGTCCCTGGGCAACGAGACGGCTGATCAGCTGGCCCGCACAGCACATTCTGTGTCTCCTGAGATCTCGGCTCTGCCTTTTAGGGATTACTTTCCTTCAATAAGAAAATATATTTTTCAACTGTGGCAGAATGAATGGGATGACTGTTCATCATCCAAACTATACAAAATTAAAAGTTCTATTCGCTCTTGGTCGAGTCGTCATAGAATGCGGTGGTTGGAGGTGGCCCTTTGACGAGTTCGAATGGCTACACGAGACTTACTCACGGCCATCTTGTTTCGGGTGATGCTCATATCAGCCCTTGCTGTCGTTTTTGCGGTGGGGACATATCGGTTGCCTACCTTTCATTGGATTGTAGCCATTTCGCCATTCTCTGGTTGTCCTGTTTCCCGACCCTTTTAACTATTCAACACCCCCCCCCCCCCGTCTTCGATTCATATTGGGGGAGGAATCTTTTAACCCGTCGTTTTTTAAATTTTTGTCACAAAGTGGTCTCCTCCACCTTTTATAGATGATTTGCCTCGTTTCATCCTAGCTGCCATATAGAAACCACTTGGATTGGGCAGCAACCCACTGGTTCCTTACCTTAAACCTCTTAACTTATGTCTATTTGTATTATAAGTGTTTCGCTCTATTCTTGATGGGTTCATTATTACATGGCATATTGTTTTAGTAATTAGTGCATGTACCCAATTTCAGAATTTCATACGTCCGACAGGGTGCTCATTCGTGAGGTTCCTCTCTGTGCTTACTTTACCTTGCAATTCGGGCTCGCTACAAAACTCAGCATCAAATAACGGAGTGTTAAAATTGAATAACTAATATACATCGACTCGGGGTACACAGTTTGTCTCACCTATAATGTTACACATTTACATAGCTTCAACATCCATATAAATATTTTTAATATTTTGGGTTCTTTCTGCCTCTTTAATTAGTCCCTCTGACAACACTATATGTAAAGATTACAATACAGGGTGTATGCAATAGGTTCACAGGCAAAGTATTGTGTACAAAATCATTTTGGCGTGCCAGTTACAGCCTTATTGAATTAACATGATACTCATTTATGAGGCTTTCCTTGTTGAACCTATTCCGCCTTGCAATGCACTTTTGTCCTATTTTGCTACATGGGCAAAAGCGATCCATTATTTTTTCATTAGTATTTTACAATATATATATATATATATATATATATATATATATATATATATATATATATATATATATATATATAATATTCACACAAGGAGTTATTTTTATTTATGAAAGCCGTTATACCTTTTTTTATATTATTTGTATTCGCAGTATTCGCGTACCTGTTACAAACCTTTATAAGATTCACATGAAACTCATTTGTGAGGCTTCATTCTGAACCTATTCCGCCTTGCAATGATCGTTATAAGACTTTCGTACACGTATCACACTACCTTACCTTCAACTGGATAGCACTTAAGCATACTGAGGTAATTTTAAAATTAATATATACAGGGACTATGTACACTACATTAATGATTTACTGACTTTGTACATTTTTAATTTGTTAGGACTGATATTCTTTTCACCCACCGGACATTTACTGTTTACTTCTTTAAAAAGTACTGAATTTGTTCAGTTAAATTCATAAGCACTGGAACACGACAGTTTCTTTTTACGATTGTTATTGATAAATTTACAAAAAACTATACCCGAATGTATGGCGTGAGGTCGGTTATCTTCATATTGTTCCAGTGTTGCTTGAAGTGGTCCGGTGTGTAAAAATGCGTCCTTTTACCATCCTCAGTGCTACTCCTTCGAAAGGGGAGGTCAACGGGGATGGAGTTCGCCAGGTAGTTTTTTTTTTATTCCGCTGACAGTAGGCTCGATGGTGTTTTTCCTTAGTGACTTCTGCTTCCTTAAGTTCTGCGAGACCATTTTATTTTTCTCGTTCAAGCAAAGGGAGTCACCAGTTATGGACGGTGCTAAAGAGATGACTTGGCTAAGGTGGACTTTAATTTGTGATGAAGAATTCGGTAGGCCTACTTCTTTTCCACTCTTCGAGGGCTCACCGGTCATGGAGTCTACCTCCTTGGGAGAGGAGCATCGCATAGCCGGTGACAAGGCCAACTTCTTCAAGCCTGCCTAATTAATGTTTAGGGTGGAGGATGTCTTGTGACGACCTGACTGACTGGCTTACTGATTTACTGACTGAATGGGGGTGGGGAGTTCTTCTTGATCTCATATACGTGTTCCTGCAAATTTTATAAACATCGGTAAGGTTTGTCATTTTAAAGTTATCTTAGCAACCCTAAACGGAGTGGAAGAACGAGAAGATGGCTTTTAAAAATACCGACCGACTCAACATTACGTTGTTTGTCGGTGAAGACTTCTTTGAGGACGGAAGCGCTGAACTCTTATGTGGCGTCAGGTCCTGGGAAGTTATCCACTAGGACCGTGAAGGTCTAGACATTAAATTCGTTCTTGTTATGGCCGAGATTTTTAGAGAGCCGAGAGACTGTAGGCTAAGCAGACGTTGGGAAAGTGACTCAGTAGTAGCCCGGAGTATTATCTCGGGCGTGAGGCAGCAAATGAGGTCAAAGGCAGATTTAGGGAATATTTCTTTTAAGGCGTCGTACGTACGTAAGCCACATACCTTTTATTATTCTGGAACACGCAGATATATATATATATATATATATATATATATATATATATATATATATATGAGAGAGAGAGAGAGACCAAACAGAGGTTGATAGGATATCATGTAGGTTTTCGGCGAAGGTAGGGGTGCTGTTGAGCACTAGAAAGTTGGAAGATATTGCGAGGGAAAGACCTCGAAGTGTTGTTGGCTTGTTGCGACGACGAGATAGAGGCTGTCGCATATGCCTCAAACTCGCCTGGTCGGAAGATAAGTCCATGATCATATCCAGTGGGGGAGTAAGTGTCGGGTGTTCAAGAGTTGTTTTAAAATTTTCATTGGTGGGCATTGGTACCCTAATATTATGGCGGAACGCTAACGCTAATCAACCCACGTAGTAACCGCTAAGCGAGCAATGAAGTCATTTAAGGTTTCCCTTGCTTGGAGGGGGCCAAAGGTCTAGAACTCATGGTACGGGTGTGGTGGCGAGCGAAGCGAGCCCTATCAGCTTGCAGCTTCGGCTGTAAACGTTCCCAAGAAAGTTTATGGCCATTTGGAAGCCATATAAGAGCTGTATTGAGTTAAAACAACAAGCTGGTGCGCCATACCCACACACATTTTATATATATATATATATATATATATATATATATATATATATATATATAAATAATTATGTATAATCATCCCAAAGAACTGTTGGGATTCAGATTCCATTTCAAGGAAGATACTGTACATGTGTATCCATTTTAATTACCATCATCATTAATATACAAATATAGCAAATAGTTACACAGTAACGAGTATAAATGATAGATCCAACATTATTTAGTCTCCCTGCCCTTCTCCAGAGAATGCAACAAACACCAAAAAGTCAGAGAAAATGGAGTTCGGCAGCATCCTTCTGTTTGTGGGCAGTCTCACGCTCGGATAATCGCTAGGGAAGCACTCTATGTATTCACCCGCAGTGCAAGTTTAGGCGGCGCTTGAAGCGCATTGAGACATTTTGCTCTCTCTGTTATTTATGACCAGTGTGGGCTCTTAAATGTGCTACTAAGATTGTTCTTTCTCTGATCCTGATAAGGGCAGACTGCATTTAAAAGGCTGCTGGCCTGTGTGAATACATGGATGGCTTTTAAGCTGTGGCCAGTCTACGATGCCAAAGCTGTAGTTTTGTACTATCATGGCAAGCTGATTGATAGCAGTTATTTTGTTCTTATTCGTAAGCTGTGTTTTATAGATCTTCCTCACACGGCGGACGTATTCTCTGCCAATCTTCTGCCTTATCTAGGCATGCTGTATGGTGTCATTTTCTTCAGTGTCAAGGTATTTGTATGACTCCTGCCCCTCTAGGTCCCGGATGTTGTTGGCCTCATCTAGCTGGATGTTCTCAGCTTGGCTCTTTTTTCCAGCTCTCAGGCAGCACTTGGCACATTTATCCATGCCAAACTTCATCCCGATGCCGTTGGAGAAGGTATGTACTACCTGTAGGAGATGCTGCAACTCGGTGTCAGAGCTTGCATAGAGCTTGAGGTCATTCATGAAGAGCAGGTGATTGACTCTTATGCTTGGGTCTTGCTGGCGGCCCTGGGCTCAAGTTGTAAGCGCCTCAGCAGTTGTTCAGGAGCTTGCTGAGTGGGTATATCGCCAGGCACAAGAGTAAGGGAGATAGCTGTCACCTTGGAAGATTCCCCTACGGATGCTAATATCGGGGATGGTGGTCTTTCCCCTTCCTATGGCTTAGTGTGATGGTAGTTTGCCACAGCTGTATGTGAGCAGCCAATGTTTCCTTGACTACCAGATGGATGTTATACAACTCAAAGCACCGTAGTAACCATGAATGAGGCACGCTGTCAAATGCTTTTTGGTAGTGAATTCATGCCATGCTTAAGTACCGCTGCCTCTTCCTACAGTCTTCAAGGATGGTTTTGTTGATCAGTAGCTGGTAACAAGGAAAAAGAGGTGCCCTAGTAGACTTTACGATCCATTCAAAGAGGGTAGGTGGAGTACTTAGGTTTTGTGGAGTTTGGTGGCTGGTGGGAAGTTTTATAAGGTATTGAAGAGGGAAGTTATTACTTTTTATTAGGGCTACTACTCGGGTTTTTAGGAAGTCAAAATCTTCTTCGCTGAAAGGCAGGCTGCTATTGAGACGCTGGGCGTTAAGTTTTTTTAGGGAGAACATGGTTTTTCCGGGCAGTAATAATAGAAAATTTCTCTCCATGATTTTGTTATAACATTTTGTCTGCTATATTTTGTTCTTGAGTATTCCATTGCCCATATAAGTGTCCACCAGTGTGAGTAGATGAATGTCTTCTAATCTCTCTTTTTGTTGCAGCCTGATAAGGGCAAAGGTTGAATTTAAAGGTTTCTCGCCAGTGTGAGTATATAAATAGATTTTAAGCTGACCTTTCCCTGTAGCCTGATAAGGGTCGCATTTGTATGGCTGTTCGCCAGTGTGAGTCGTTGAATGTCTTATAACATCTCCTTACGTTGTAGCCTGATAAAGGCAAAGCTGCATTTGAAAGGCTTCTCGCCAGTGTGATTATATGAATGTGTCTTAATATGTTCTTTTCTAGCAGCCTGATAAGGACATACACCGCATTTGAATGGCTTTTCGCCAGTGTGAGTCGTTGAATGTCTTTTAATATCTCCTTTCGTGGCAGCCTGATATGGGCAAAGGTCGCATCTGAAAGGCTTCTCGCCAGTGTGAGTATATGAATGGATTTTAAGTTGACCTTTCCCTGCAGCCTGATAGGGGCAAAATCTACATTTGAAAGGCTTTTCGCTAGTGTGAGTATATAAATGTGTTTTAATATCTCCTTTTCTGGCAGCCTGATAAGGGCAAAGGTCGCACTTGAAAGGCTTCTCGCTAGTGTGAGTATATGAATGCATTTTAAGTTGACCTTTTCCTGCAGCCTGATAAGGGCAAAGACTGCACTTGAAAGGCTTCTCGCCAGTGTGAGTCAAAGAATGTCTTTTAATATCTCCTTTCGTTGAAGCCTGAAAAGAGCAATGGTTACATTTGAAAGGCTTCTCGCTAGTGTGAATATAGGAATGTGTCTTAATATCTTCTTTTCTGGCAGCCTGATAAGGGCAAAGGTCGCATTTGAAAGGCTTCTCTCCAGTGTGAGTATATGAATGGATTTTAAGTTTACCTTTCCCTGCAGCCTGATAGGGGCAACGGTTACATTTGAACGGCTTCTCGCTAGTGTGAGTATATGAATGCGTCTTAATATCTCCTTTTCTGGCAGCCTGATAAGGGCAAAGGTCGCACTTGAAAGGCTTCTCGCTAGTGTGCGTATATGAATGCATTTTAACTTGACTTTTTCCTGCAGCCTGATAAGGGCAAAGGCTGCATTTGAATGGCTTCTCGCCAGTGTGGGTTCTTAAATGTATACTAAAAACTCCCCTATGTGCAGTCTGATAAGGACAGGAGCAGCATTTATAGATTTTCTTATTCATTCTTGAATGATGCAGCGCATGTGAATTTGTGTGTGTCGACTGGGAAGGTATCGAGTTGTTTTTGGCGCATTTTCCTGGGCTTTCAGATCTTGAATATACACTAGTAGTCCAATTTGGGTCATAATCAAGGGCTCGAGGTGGCGATGGTACTATACCACTAAATTGTGGAATTACTTTATGGTTACTGGAAGAACGCAATTTCATCTCCTGAAAAAGAAACGGGGATTTTACAATCTCTCGTTCACAATCTTTCCGGTGTACCAGAGAGCATTCCTGCAAGAGGAATAAATGGTAGGGACCCCACCCAACCCAAAATGATTCTTTAGGACTCACACCTGATTATGGCTTCATCAAAAAGTGAGGGTAGCCTATCAGAAGGATTAGCGAATAGGCACTTGTTGGCCGTTGAAGAGAGTGTATGCACACCTCCAGTCTATGGTATGAAAATGGCAAGATGCCAGTTTTGATTGACGGTAGTGATAGATGATGTGATTAGTACACTTGATAACAGCAATAAGGAGCAGTTACCCTAATTATACTTAGCCTATTTAAAAAAGAAAAAAAAAGAAAAATTGAAACAAAACCTCACTTTTCTACAGCATATTTGCATGCAGCCAACATCCTAAGATCATGGGGGAGGGCTACCTCCTCCAGAAATAAAAAAAATGCTGCAGTTGGGTGTGATAGAATACATCATATGTAAGTACAAGGGACAAGCGGTAGCAAACGCTCGTCCTGTGAAATTCAGAAAGAATGTTATGGACAGTTTGGGGAACCATTCAGTTATTGTTTCTAGGTGCATGGGAACAGAAATGGGAAGGAACAAGCATCATGAGTGTGTCAAGACGAAAGATCACTTTTGTTTTTCCTAAAAGGGGCCATCTTGATAATTACTTCAGAAATGACAAAGTGAACTGAAGCCACATGGACAAGGATGCAACTTTAGGTGCCGGTAGATCAGAGGAATGACCTGATACCTGCTATGTAATTAGTGTACGGAGGAGTAAAATGGTGGTATGTATGACAAGTGCTTGAGGATCCTTAGGCTCCATCATTTCTTACAATCCAACATGTCCAGAAAGAACCCAACAGAAAATAATCTTGACTAATCTCAGATAGGCGACAGCACTGGTGTCACAGATACTGAGAACCAGGGAGTGCCAAAATTCTAATACCTCAAGAGGACTTAGGGTTCTCTGTGAGTCAATATAAATCACAATTTTGTTTCTGAAGCAGGTACAATGCATAATCTCAAATAGCGAGTAGTGAATTGCAACCAGCTCAGTTATCAAGGCAGATGCAGTGCGCAGATGCAGTGCGCAGCTGGGCACCTAAAACATCAAAAACAGCGGAGACAGCATATAGAATAGAAGACAAATTTAGTCATGCTAATTAATGTTTTGGTAAATCTTCAGAAACTGATTTGAAAGGAGAAACCATTTTTAGCTGTGTGCAAGAGTACATATTTTCCAAAGTACAACATATCATTTAATAAGGATTTAAGGAACAAAATGGACAGCTGCCCAATCCAAGTGGATTCTATATGGGAGCAAAAACAAATAAAGGCAAATTAATTATAAAAGAGGGAGACGATCACTACGAGATAAAAGAAAATAAAGGAGGGACAGGCGAGATACTCTTGAAAGGGTGGGGACAGATGACAACTGAATAATAGCAAAGTGAGGACATTCCAATAAATAAAAGATGGGCAAATGACTGGTCCCACCACAAAAACGGCAAGTGGTGATTCAAGGACCAGCCAAAACAAGATGGCTATGGGTAAGTCCAATCTGTGCCCGTCTGGTTTGACAAAGAGGATGACAATTCCAACGTGGGATGATGATGGGTAAGAACCCTTCACCTATATAATGTATAAGTCAGGTAAGAACAGGACAGAGCGTGGATGAAGATGCTGAAACGTAACATAATGGATGCCGTGGATGGACAACAAGGAATTACATGGAAGGGTAGAGTTCATCTCAAACGAGGGAATAAGACATCGTTTGATTTATAGGAGAAAAGCCTTATTGTAACGGTTGACACTGCTGACGACACAGAAATAGTTAGCCAAAGCTGTCAATCACAAATGCTGAATGCATATTGAAGGTGGTGGTATTATTGCTGGCATAATGAGCCCGAATCTTGTTAATCCTCTTCTAGATCTTTGTGGTAGCAACAGTATAAAGTTCAGCAAGCCTGATGAATGGTTCTCTGATAAATCGACAGAGCTCAGTGTTGGTTAACCTTTTTACACAAGGTTGGGTTTCCGCCGGAACAGGGCTTTGGCAAAAGTGCCACGATGCAGCTGAAGACCCTGATGTCGAAGCCGGCTGATGGTGGAATGTAAACCTCGGGAGGGTGGACAGAAACACGCACCCAGCATGGTCTCCTGCAAAAAGACAGCTAAAGGGGAACGGGAGGAGACGAGCCTCCGCAGCTCTTTCCAGTTGGCCCGGAGTCTGCGGCAATTCCATTGAAGGAATATGCCCTTCTAGTCCTAGCTTGGAGAAGAAGCAGAGGCTATCTTCAAAGAAAAGACCCTCACGAGAATGAAGTTGGGCTTCTCGGAGGATGAACTACGGGTGAGAACGCTTTGTGATGCCTTCTCTACAAACTAAGTACTTGAGATGAGTAGAACCCAAAGAAGGGTTCTGAAATGGCAAGGAAACAGCCTGGTAGCCTGGCAGTCCATCGGCATGGCGTCTCCACCTTAGATACGGCGTAAAATCAAGGATAGACAGTGAATTAAGAAGGAATAGGGATATGAGGAAGGTATGGGTGGGGATGAAGCAGGTTGTTAAAAAACCCCCATCCCGAACCGGAGCTCAGGGGTTAGGGAACATTGTCCCCTCCCCCCTTAGCCCCGATCCGGGACGGTTGGCTTGAGAAGAAGGTCAGCATCTACCCTGTGAAATTAGAGGCTGACCAGAGAAAGTTGTGGGAGAGGTTGTATGAAAAGTGACGAGGTAGGGAAGAAATACAGGCTATCTGAAGGAAGGAAGAGAGGCTAAGCTGGGGCCGGACGGAGCGCTGGATCCCGTCAGCACGGCGGCCAGGATGGCAAATCGCCGCGCCCCTTACGGGGAAGGCGATGAAGAGTGTGCCATTGAAGCAGAACGTAATGTAGTGTTAGTATTGGATGGAATTCAGGTGTTGAGATAAGTTAGAACGATGGGAATATGTAGGTTTTGGATGGTAGTGCTGCAGAATATCAACTGAAGCGAGTTGTGCATGTGTGTTTGATGGTGTGTTTTTTTTTATATAGAGCCCATCTGGCAACTACCCACTTGGGCATAAGTCGCCGGAAACACGACAGCCTAGAACTAGGCTACTTTAAAATAAAAATATGAAAACATAACAATGATAAAAATTGGAAAAACTTTTTTTTTTTTTTTTTTTAAATTAAGGGGCTATCTGGCGACTGCCGACTTAGGCATTAGTCGCCGTAAACAAACAGCCTAGTTCTAGGCTACTTTAAAAATTAAACAGGAAACAATAAAAAGAAATAACTATAACAATAAAAAAGCAATAACAAAAACAATAACAAAAACAACAACAACAATTAAACCGGGTTAAATGAAAGGGAGAAGGCCAGCCTCCCCCCAAAAGTCAACAAGTCCACTAGTCATGGTGCACGCACTCGTCCCGAGTACAAGGGACAGGCGGTAGCGACCCCGCCCATCCCGGTACCGGGATAGGTATCGTGCGCGAAGATCACCCAGACTGAGACATTCGACAAGAATGTGCCGAACAGTCTGGGGGACGACGCAGTCGTTGCAATAGGGCGCAGGCGAGCGCTCCATCAAGTAGCGATGCGTCACACGAGTGTGTCCGATTCGAAGACGACAGCAAGCAACCTGAAGCCGCCGCGGCATTGGGGGATAGGTCAATTGGAACAGTCGCGGCGCAATGGCATGCAACTTTAAGTTCCCCTCGACCTCTCCCATCTTCTTTGCCAAGCAGTCCGAAGAGCTGCCCGTATTCCTGCCATGTAGTCAGTGTGAGGAAGAGCGAAACGCTGGTCCGGTCGCAGTCGTCGCGGACTCTTTGGCGCCCTTATCGGCGCGCTCATTCCCCGCAATTCCTACATGTCCAGGAACCCAGCAGAAGATAATCTCGACATCTGCCCGGCTCGCCAAAACCGTGGCGTCACGGATTTCGCGAACTAGGGGATGCGGAGATTCCAATGCCCCGAGAGCAGTCAGGGCGCTTTGTGAGTCGCTATAGATCACAATCCGGTCTCCGAACCGGGCACGTCGCGTAATCTCCCGTACCGAGTGGTGTATTGCCACCAGCTCGGCCGTGAAGACAGACGCAGCGCCTGGTAGAGCCCCACTGACTTCAAACAGAGGGGATACGGCGTGGAAGCCGACCCCTTCTTGGGACTTGGAGCCATCCGTATACACTGACACGGTACCAGCGTGACAGACACGATGTGTGCTCCAAAAAGGTCGAACGCAATACTCCCGGCGCAGTACAAGCTTTGGGAGCAGAGGCAAGGCGACAAATAGCCAAATGTGGTACCCTCCAGGGTGGCGTCCTGGGCAGAACCAGGGGCGCCACCGGCCCGAGAGCTATATCTACGTCTCGAAGGAGTTTCCTGGCCCTAAACCCAAAGGGCTTAGGGTATGACTGGCGTCTCTCGGCGGCATAGGCACCATCGAGATCCGCTGCGGATGCAGTGAGAGCTGTTGGCGACTGAGGGAGGCGCCGGACTCGCGCGTACAGGCGAGTGATGCACTGCACGCAGCGCAGAGCGAGTGGCATCTCCCCAGCATCGACCAACAGGCTCTCAATGGAGGAAGTGCGGAAGGCACCGGTCGCAAGGCGAAGGCCGGTGTGGTGGATCGAATCCACCTTCCGCAATAAACGCTCGGCTGCGGATGCATAAAACTCGCATCCGTAGTCGAGCTTCGAGCGAACAAAGGATCGATAAAAAAGTAAGGCAGTAGCCCTATCAGCGCCCCAAGCGCTGAACGTCACGGAACGGAGAATGTCCATGGCGCGGGTACAAGAGACCCTAAGGCTGCGAATATGAGCCTCCCAGGTGAGGCGTCGGTCGAAAACAAGACCAAGGAAACGGTGCGACTCAACCACATCCAGGCGCACCCCATTAAGAAACAAATCTGGGTCGGGGTGAAGCCGTGGGTGGCGGCAGAAGTGCACCACCTTAGTCTTGGCCAAAGAAAACCGAAACCTGTGCGCTTCGGCATAGCGAGAGACGCGGTTCAATGCCTGTTGGAGTCGACGCTCCAGAGTTGGCATCTGGGCCGCGCCAAAAGAGATCGAAAGGTCGTCCACGTAGAGCGTAGCAAGAACATCTTCCGGCAGCACCGAGGTGATACCGTTGATGCTCAGGGCAAAGAGTGTGACACTGAGGACACTTCCCTGCGGGACACCCTCTTCCTGCTCCTTTGGGCCGGAGAGGGCTCCCCCCACCCGTACGCGGAATCGACGATCTCGCAAAAATTCAGATATAAACATTGGGAGGCGTCCCCTCGCCCCCATCGTGTGGAGAGTCTCCATGATACCGTATCGCCATGCGGTATCATAGGCTTTCTCCAGATCAAAAAATAACGTGGCTTAGTGCTGTCTACGAAGGAAAGCCTCGCAGACGGCATTTTCCAGTCGGAGCAGAGCATCCGACGTGGAGTGGAACTTACGGAAGCCGCACTGTGCAGAAGACAGATGGCCTCCGCTGTCCAGGAAATAGGCTAATCTAACATTTACCAATTTCTCCATCAACTTGCACACGCAAGAGGTTAGAGAGATTGGGCGGAAACCGGTCGGAGTAGAGTGATCTCTCCCCGGCTTGCGAAAGGCGAGCACAGTAGCGATTCGCCAGGAGTCTGGGAGAAGACCTTCCACCCAGATCCTGTTGAACAAATCTAACAGAAAGGCCATGCCTCACTCACCCAGGTGTCGAAGCATGGCGTACGAGACATCGTCCGGACCATGGGCGGTGTCCGCGCACGAAGCGAGAGCGGAACGCAACTCACTCACAGTAAACTTGTCGTTGAAGGGTTCTCCGCCTTTGGAGGTAAAGTCCAGCCGGCGGCCTTCCGCGACATCACGACGTGCATTGAATGCTGGCGGAGCAGCATCACGGCTAGAGAATGCGGAAAAAGCGGTCGCTAAGGATTCCGCCACGGACGCGGGGTCCGAGATTGCGGTCCCATTCTCCTGGAGAACGGGAGGGGGGTCCTGCGAGAACTTGCCCCGAATCCTTTTGACTCGCTTCCACACCTCAGCTAAAGGGGTCTTCCCGTTAAGTGAAGACACGTATGCCCGCCAAGAAGAGCGGCGGGCGTGCTTCGAAATATACCGGAACCTAGCCCTAGCCCGACGAAATTCAGCGAAAGTGAAATCGTTCGGGCGGCGCTTATAGCGCATGTAGGCATAACGCTTCTGTTTGAGGGCCGTCTCACACTCGGCCGACCACCATGGGAGTGGTCGGCGTGCAAAACGGCCAGACGTCCTAGGAATAGTAGTCAGGCCCACGGCGATGAGGTTGCCGGAGAAGAACTCAACGGCCTCATCTACCGACCTAAACTCCTCGACTGAGATAGAGAATTCAGTCATTTCCTGAAATGCAGGCCACCGCGCCCGCGCCAAGCACCACCGAGGTGGTCTCTCAGGCGGCAGTTGCCCTGAAAATGATATTTGAATGGGAAAGTGATCACTACCATGGAGGTCATCGACCACCCCCCAATCAAAATCAGGCTGTGCATCCGAAGAGCACAAAGATAGGTCAAGGCAAGAAAATGAAGCGGTTCTCGGACAGTGATGCGTAAACTCATCCACGTTTAGGACACCCATCTCAAGCTCTTCGATCAGATCGGCAAGGACTTGTCCCCTGGGATTTATGTAGTAATCTCCCCAGAGAGGATGCCTGCCGTTCAGATCTCCTAGCAAGAGATAGGGCCTCGGCAACCGATCCACGACGCGGCGGAAGTCCCCCGCGTCGAAGTCAGCTGACGGTGGAATGTACGCAGAAGTGATAGTATACCTCCTATCCAGGTGCAGCTGCACAGCCACTGCCTGAAAGGAGGTATCTAAAGAGAAAGGAAGAACGGAGACAGAATGCCGGGTGTAAACCGCGCATCCCCCAGCCCGGCCATCAAGTGGTGGTGGGGTCGCAAGACCCTTACACCCCGGGACGGGGGGCAGGGGGCACGCGCCTAGCATGGTCTCCTGCAAAAGATAGCTAACGGGGAACACGACGAGACTCCGAAGCTCCTCCCAGTTAGCCCGGAGTCCACGGCAATTCCATTGAAGGAATATGCCCTCCAGGCCTAGCTAGGAGGAGACGCGGTGGCCCTCCTCGAACAGAAGACCCTCACGGGAATGGCCGTACGCTTCCCGGAGGCAGAAACCCTGGCGCTGTTGGCCGGACAAAGCGCTGTCGCCTTCGAGGACTTATTGGGGGAGGTTGGGCTCGCCATGCCAGTCTTTTCCTCCTTCCGCCTCGAAACCTTAGGCGGGCGTTGCGGCTTCGGAGGCAGGAGGCCCTCTTTTCGAGGAACCACCGTCTCCGAGCCACTCGCTCCACCACTAGGCGTGGGCGAAGGAGCCGAAGCTCCTTTGTTGCTGTCCTCCTTTCGGGGGACAGCTTTAGGAACCTCGTAAGATGGCCTGGCGACCAACTTCAGGGGTGTTGCCTCCTGTGAGTCTAACGACTCGGTGGAGGCGCGTGGCCATTTCGTCTTACGGGATACGGTCACGCTGGGGAAAGAGGGGGGAACCCTGGTTTTAGCCGGGGCTGGGTATGAACCCTTTTTGCCGCCAGCTTTACCAGACCATTTGGTCTGGTCACTAGTTGATGACCCATCTAGTATGGGTAACCCTCTCCCCCAAGATGGGCAGAGTATGAGATGGAGCAATCTGTCCAGTATGGGCAGCCCTCTCCCCCCAATGATGATGAGAGTAGGAAGCTTGGTTCCCAACTCTAGGATTGGGACATGCAATCTGCCCCACAATATAAAGGCAGCTCCCGTTAGGGGGGTCCCTAAGCGCGCAAGACTCACCGAGTCTCGGAACCCTAAGGAATTCCAGGAAGAAAGCCAGCCTGCCTCCCTTACCCTCACTCATTCCTCCACCTTTTTTGTGCATTACTGGTACCAGATATTAGAGAGACTGTCATGACTGGATCCTGTGTATATAGTTTTAGGGTGTGCACCATATTTTTTCCTGTGTGATTTATATTTCAGCATTGGCCAATATTTAGACATTGTAAGGCCCGATATATATTTAGAGTTTTTGTGTACACATTTTTTTATTTATGCGATTGAGATTTCTATTTCTAAATTGCTAATATTTTGAAAAGAATCTGTACAAGGTTTAGGTGTATTTTATACTCTCGATTGGTTGGAGTTGTAATTTTCATCATTGTTTTGTTTTGTATATATTAGGTTTGGACAAGATTACCCCTCATTGTCCTCCCTTCATATGCACAGAGGTGGATCTGTTAGAGGAGCAGGCAATGTGATTGCAGGCCCCCGGAACCTGCCACCACAATGAGTGTCTCAATCAGTGGGGTTCAACAAAAGAGACATTATATTGGATTATGAGGTGGGAAGGGAATTGATACAGATGACACGAAAGGCTATGTACATGTTGATGAGTGTGGAGCTAATTACCTCTGCAATGATATCAGTCTCTCTTCCCAATGGGCAGCCAGCTTATGACCACTAAGCAGGAGTAGGTAGCTCCTACACACATCATCAAGCTCATAGCCAATTACAACACTGCTGTCTTTCCGCAAACCCTTCCCATCTTCACAGCAAAAAATATCCATTCTCTCCTCTGCCTCAGAACCTCTCAATGTACTTTGGGCATACACAATGCACACCCGATCCCCTCCTACCTTTCAAGGAAAAGCATCTATTGCCTTTACGCATATCAGCAATTGTCAGTCTGATCTTTATATGAATTTCAATAAGATCTTATCCATGAGGAATGGATAGAACAATTTATTTTTCCCATTTTCTATATAACGACTAAACCATAGATTCAAATTAACCACCATGACTGGACAAGATCTTCATCAAGAGTCCCCAATATATAACCCTTGGCATGGGCAGCAGCGTTTCACACCAGCAACCTAAAATCAGGACTTGGTTGCCTTTTATTTGACATTTGCTAGATTTTCCTCACAAGGCTTTGCATGTGCTATAAACTTTCCCCCAAATTACTAAGTCTTTTCACTGCATTAAAATTTGTAAATAAATTTGCTATTAAATTTTAAAGTGGGCAAAATTACCTTTTCAGGAAGAAAGTTTTGTATGGCTGTTTCAGTAGAGGATTTGAAGCTTGAGTTTTCCTCTTGCGAATCGAGTCTCTTTCCATCAAGGAGAGGAATTTCATCTTCCAGGGGTTCTTCTTTAATTTCCTCTTTCATTACAATCTCATAAAATTGCTCCTAAATTTAAAGACAAAGTCAATTCTATTTAAATACCCAATAATATTTTTATTTATATAAAATAGAGAAAAAAAGGACCAAAAGGCTACCCAGGCCACTCAGATTCCTGTTTGCCCACCAGGGACTACTAGTGGAAAAAGACTGAATGAGCTTCCCACATTTTTAATGTTTTCTTTGCAATCTTGTTTGACAAAAGTTTCTGAAGACATTTAACAGAAAAAAACTACATAGGGTAGGCAAAAGTCTGATAGCCATCGCATCCAATCATTTACCTATTGCACTCATTGGTTTTATCACTTAATATAACAGCAAACATGTTAGGAGGCCTTCAAGGAGTCCTACTGTGGCTCACCATTGCCTCCAAAGCCACAATATGAGGAGATTAAAAGCTTGCTCTAGCTCCCAGGTGATGCCTTTCTCATCGGCAAATATTTTTCTCTATCCTGGTACCCCTGGACCATGTCATTCTCCTCTTGGCTCTTTCCATCTCTCCGTACATTGCAGAAGAGGACCACAATCTCTTTGAACCATGTCACAACAAACATTTCTTACTATACTTAAGCAATAACACACAGGATCAAATATCTTAGTTTTTCATCCAAAAGATTACACAAATTAGGAACTGATAAGTTAAATCTTTTGCAATTGCACATTTAATCATTCAATTCTTTTGTATTTAAGTGTAGACTACCATTAATGACAACTTAGGCATGTAACATCTACATATTTTCACCACCACTTAATTTAGGAACCTTTTATTAAATACTTACAGGTATAGAAGCATTCCTTGCTTTTTGTATAGAATTTATAAAGAAATGTGAGATTTTTCTTTAGATATGCCCAAAGACATCTCTAGAGTTACAAACCTAAATCATATTTAAGACTAGGTAAGTGAAGAGTACAACTTAGTGGGGAATGCAAGATAGCTACCATTGATACCATACAAACAAATTGGATACAAAGAAAAAAATGACCTCTTTGTCTGAGCCAAATTGGCTGATTATTTCATAAGAACAACCAGATACTTCTTCTTGACTTCTTAATCCATGTAATTTACATCAAAAACTCATCTTTGATCTTTATGGCTGGATTATCTACACAATCATCCTGATAAAGAATTTAATTATCTCATTTAAAATTATTCAATTATAATAATTAGATTTATGCTGATAATGATGGTTAAAAATAAAACAAATGGAAACGATGAATAACTATAGGCAATTTTAGTGTTGTATCTTCTCTCACCATTTTATCATCAAAATTACCCCAAAGTGAATCTTCACAGAACTTGTGATTTATTCCTTTAATCTCTCCAGATGCATCCTGTAAAAGTTAAAAAAATACTTTCACACTTTATGATAAATCTTATAAATTATAAAAGGCTCATTATATTGATATTCAAGAAGGATGGATCAAGAAGAATGGATCAAAAAGGTGATATATTCCACTCAAAAGTTTAACTTTTTGATAGGAGCAATTGTTTAAAGGTCTCTTGACATCAGGAATATGGTCCCTGAGCCATTTGAATACAAACACAAACAAGCCTACAAAATATCTCACTTCTCATTAGGCGAGTTTTTTTCAAGAGGCCCATCTGGCGACACCTACTAAGGTCATAGGTCACCGGAATAACCCTTTTAGAATTCAGGTCAAAGCAGCCCATCCTACGAGTGCCTTACAAATTACCTTATTTGAATAATGTCGAGGTATGGCCAAGTGTACGTGAATATGCACACAAAGGCACTAAGGTAGGCCAAGCAAGGCGACAACTGTTATTGTTTCTAAGAATGCAATTTAAGTAGATAGCGGCAGCTTCGTAACCAAGGAATATACAAACACAATGACAAAACTAGATTTTAATACACAAACTAAAAGGGGACAACAATAAATATATAAATGGTACATAAATGAGACAGACTTAAGTTCCGAATACTAATTAGATAACCGTAGTTAGGGAACGGTTATAATGGGAGATTGAGGGTAGTGAATAATTTACTTCCTTTGAACTTGAAGGTAAGGTGGGGCAAATATGGGGAGGTCTTGGTGACCTTGATTACTCAAGGGGGGTAGCCACAGAACCCACAACGGTTAGGGCTACTATTCTCGAACTCGCATTTGCGAGATGCGGGCCTCCTGTCCTCAGGAGGTCACCAAACAAACTTCGAAGGGGGGGGGGGGTGACTTCTCTACACTCGGCTTGAGCGAGCTAATGGGTCTCCTATCGTAAGAGGTCACCAGAAGAACTTTGGACGGCTTCTCCAATCCTTGATCCTAAGGTGGGTGAGAAAGGCTGATGAGGCAGGGAGACTCTTCTCCCTGCCTTGAAGATACGGGGGGGATGTCCAGCTCTTCCGTGGCTTGCGACCGTCACTCACACTTCTTGGGAGAGAGCTAGTTGATTTTCACTCCTTTCGTGCAAGTCTCGTCTAACCGAATCTGTCCATCAGCCGGGAGCGGGTGCATATTCACCCGAAGCTATTCAAGACATTTTTTTAATTAAGGGGCTATCTGGCGACTGCCGACTTAGGCATTAGTCGCCGTAAACAAACAGCCTAGTTCTAGGCTACTTTAAAAAATTAAACAGGAAACAATAAAAAGAAAAAACAATAACAAAGCAATAACAAAAAGAACAACAACAATTAAACCGGGTTAAATGAAAGGGAGAAGGCCAGCCTCCCTCAAAAAGTCAATAAGTCCGCCAGTCAAAGTACACGAACTCGTCCCGAGTACAAGGGACAGGCGGTAGCGACCCCGCCCATCCCGGTACCGGGACAGGTGTCGTGCGTGAAGATCACCCAGACTGGGACATTCGACAAGAATGTGCCGAACAGTCTGGGGGACGACGCAGTCGTTGCAATAGGGCGCAGGCGAGCGCTCCATCAAATAGCGATGCGTCACACGAGTGTGCCCGATTCGGAGAAGACAGAAAGCAACCTGAAGCCGCCGCGGCATTGGGGGATAGGTCCATGGGAACAGTCGCGGCGCAATGGCACGCAACTTTAAGTTCCCTTCGACCGTCTCCCATCTTCTTTGCCAAGCAGTCCGAAGAGCTGCCCGTATTCCTGCCATGTAGTCAGTGTGAGGAAGAGCGAAACGCTGGTCCGGTCGCAGAGTCCTCGCGGACTCTTAAGCGCGCTCATTCCCCGCAATTCCTACATGTCCAGGAACCCAGCAGAAGATAATCTCGACATCTGCCCGGCTCGCCAAAACCGTGGTGTCACGGATTTCGCGAACCAGGGGATGCGGAGATTCCAATGCCCCGAGAGCACTCAGGGCACTTTGTGAGTCGCTATAGATCACAATCCAGTCTCCGAACCGGGCACGTCGCGTAATCTCCCGTACCGAGTGGTGTATTGCCACCAGCTCGGCCGTGAAGACAGACGCAGCGCCTGGTAGAGCCCCGCTGACTTCAAACAGAGGGGATACGGCGTGGAAGCCGACCCCCTCTTGGGACTTGGAGCTATCCGTATACACTGGCACGGTACCAGCGTGACACGATGTGTGCTCCAAAAAGGTCCTACGCAATACTCCCGGCGCAGTACAAGCTTTGGGAGCAGAGGCGTGGCGACAAATAGCCAAATTTGCTACCCTCCAGGGTGGCGTCCTGGGCAGAACCAGGGGCGCCACCGGACCGAGAGCTATATCTACCTCTCGAAGGAGTTTCCTGGCCCTAAACCCAAAGGGCTTAGGGTATGACTGGCGTCTCTCGGCGGCATAGGCACCATCGAGATCCGCTGCGGATGCAGTGAGAGCTGTTGGCGACTGAGGGAGGCGCCGGGCTCGCGCGTACAGGCGAGTGATGCACTGCACGCGGCGCAGAGCGAGTGGCATCTTCCCAGCATCGACCAACATGCTCTCAATGGGGGAAGTGCGGAAGGCACCGGTCGCAAGGCGAAGGCCGGTGTGGTGGATCGAATCCACCTTCCGCAATAAACGCTCGGCTGCGGATGCATAAAACTCGCATCCGTAGTCGAGCTTCGAGCTAACAAAGGATCGATAAAAAAGTAAGGCAGTAGCCCTATCAGCGCCCCAAGCGCTGAACGTCACGGAACGGAGAATGTCCATGGCGCGGGTACAAGAGACCCTAAGGCTGCGAATATGAGCCTCCCAGGTGAGGCGTCGGTCGAATACAAGACCAAGGAAAGGGTGCGACTCAACCACATCCAGGCGCACCCCATTAAGAAACAAATCTGGGTCGGGGTGAAGCCGTGGGTGGCGGCAGAAGTGCACCACCTTAGTCTTGGCCAAAGAAAACCGAAACCTGTGCGCTTCGCATAGCGAGAGACGCGGTTCAATGCCTGTTGGAGTCGACGCTCCAGAGTTCGCATCTGGGCCGCGCCAAAAGAGATCGAAAGGTCGTCCACGTAGAGCGTAGCGAGAACATCTTCCGGCAGCACCGAGGTGATGCCGTTGATGCTTAGGGCAAAGAGTGTGACACTGAGGACACTTCCTTGCGGGACACCCTCTTCCTGCTCCTTTGGGCCGGAGAGAGCTCCCCCCACCCGTACGCGGAATCGACGATCTCGCAAAAATTCAGATATAAACATTGGGAGGCATCCCCTCGCCCCCATCGTGTGGAGAGTCTCCATGATATCGTATCGCAATGCAGTATCATAGGCTTTCTCCAGATCAAAAAACACCGTGGCGTAGTGCTGTCTACGAAGGAAAGCCTCGCAGACGGCATTTTCCAGTCGGAGCAGAGCATCCGACGTGGAGTGGAACTTACGGAAGCCGCACTGTGCAGAAGACAGATGGCCTCCGCTGTCCAGGAAATAGGCTAATCTAACATTTACCAATTTCTCCAACAACTTGCACACGCAAGAGGTTAGAGAGATTGGGCGGAAACCGGTCGGAGTAGAGTGATCTCTCCCCGGCTTGCGAAAGGCAAGCACAGTAGCGATTCGCCAGGAGTCTGGGAGGAGACCTTCCACCCAGATCCTGTTGAACAAATCTAACAGAAAGGCCATGCCTCGCTCACCCAGGTGTCGAAGCATGGCGTACGGGACATCGTCCGGACCATGGGCGGTGTCCGCGCACGAAGCGAGAGCGGAACGCAACTCACTCACAGTAAACTTGTCGTTGAAGGGTTCTCCGCCTCTGGAGGTAAAGTCCAGCCGGCGGCCTTCCGCGACATCACGACGTGCATTGAATGCTAACGGAGCAGCATCATGGCTAGAGAATGCGGAAAAAGCGGTCGCTAAGGATTCCGCCACGGACGCGGGGTCCGAGATTGCGGTCCCATTCTCCTGGAGAACGGGAGGGGGGTCCTGCGAGAACTTGCCCCGAATCCTTTTGACTCGCTTCCACACCTCAGCTAAAGGGGTCTTCCCGTTAAGTGAAGACACGTATGCCCGCCAAGAAGAGCGGCGGTCGTGCTTCGAAATATACCGGAACCTAGCCCTAGCCCGACGAAATTCAGCGACAGTGAAATCGTTCGGGCGGCGCTTATAGCGCATGTAGGCATAACGCTTCTGTTTGAGGGCCGTCTCACACTCGGCCGACCACCATGGGAGTGGTCGGCGTGCAAAACGGCCAGACGTCCTAGGAATAGTAGTCAGGCCCACGGCGATGAGGTTGCCGGAGAAGAACTCAACGGCCTCATCTACCGACCTAAACTCCTCGACTGAGATAGAGAATTCAGTCATTTCCTGAAATGCAGGCCACCGCGCCCGCGCCAAGCACCACCGAGGTGGTCTCTCAGGCGGCAGTTGCCCTGAAAATGATATTTGAATAGGAAAGTGATCACTACCATGGAGGTCATCGACCACCCCCCAATCAAAATCAGGCTGTGCATCCGAAGAGCACAAAGATAGGTCAAGGCAAGAAAATGAAGCGGTTCTCGGACAGTGATGCGTAAACTCATCCACGTTTAGGACACCCATCTCAAGCTCTTCGATCAGATCGGCAAGGACTTGTCCCCTGGGATTTATGGTGTAATCTCCCCAGAGAGGATGCCTGCCGTTCAGATCTCCAAGCAAGAGATAGGGCCTCGGCAACCGTGCCACGACGCGGCGGAAGTCCCCCGCGTCGAAGTCAGCTGACGGTGGAATGTACGCAGAAATGATAGTATACCTCCTATCCAGGTGCAGCTGCACAGCCACTGCCTGAAAGGAGGTATCTAAAGAGAAAGGAAGAACGGAGACATCATGCCGGGTGTAAACCGCGCATCCCCCAGCCCAGCCGTCTCGCAGTGGTGGGGTCGCAAGACCCTTATACCCCGGGAGGGCAGGCAGGGGGCACGCGCCTAGCATTGTCTCCGTCAAAAAAATAGCTAACGTTGAACGGGACGAGGCGAGCCTCCACAGCTCCTCCCAGTTGGCCCGGAGTCCACGGCAATTCCATTGAAGGAATATGCCCTCAAAGCCTAGCTCGGAGGAGACGCGGGGGCCCTCCTCGAATTGAAGACCCTCACGGGAATGGCCGTACGCTTCCCGGGGGCAGAACCCCGGGCGCTGTTGGCCGGACAAAGCGCTGTCGCCTTCGAGGACTTATTGGGGGAGGTTGGGCTCGCCATGCGTGTCATTTCCTCCCTCCGTCTCGAAACCTTAGGCGGGCGTTGCGGCTTCGGAGGCGGGGGGCCCTCTTTTCGAGGAACCACCGTCTCCGAGCCACTCGCTCCACCTCGGGGCGTGGGCAAAGGGGCCGAAGCTCCTTTGTTGCTGTCCTTTCGGGGAACAGCTTTAGGAACCCCGGAAGATGGCCTAGCGACCATCTTCAGGGGTGTTGCGTCCTGTGAGTCTAACGACTCGGTGGAGGCGCGTGGCCGTTTCGCTTTACGCGAAACGGTCACGCTGGGGGAAGAGGGGGGAGCCCTGGTTTTAGCCGGGGCAGGGTATGAACCCTTTTTGCCACCAGCTTTACCAGGGGAGCGCCCAGGTTGGGTAGAGCCCACAGAAGGGCTCCGAATGGGCGCGGAAACAACCGTGCTCGTTGGCCTGGATGGGGCAGGAGCAGAGGGTGCCTTTCTAACTATTGAGGCATATGACGTCCCAGGCAGAGCCGGGCGCGCCAGGACCAAGTCCTTTGCCTCGCGGAATGAGAGTCGATCCTGGGCTTGAACGGCCAGGATTTCTTTCTCAAGGAGATATGCACCACATTGCTTCGAAGAAGCAGGGTGCGGCTCTCCGCAATTGACACACTTGGCCACACACGATTTGGACTTATCGTGTGCGACCTTGGAGCAATTTACACATAGTTCGGGTGACCCCGACTTTGCACGTCTACATGAGCGATTCGTATGGCCGAAGCGGTGACAGTAATAGCACCGCCGCGGCAGTGGCACGAATGCCTTCACGCGGTAACGGTACCAACCAGCACGCACCGACTCAGGGAGCTTGTCACAGTCGAACGTGACGAGAGTGTAGGGGTGGGTCTCGAGGCCCCTCCCTGTTTTCTCATCACACGTTCGACCTTGTCCGCCCCATGGTCGGCCAGCTCTAGGGTGATGTCCTCAATGGAGTAGTCAACGAGTTCCCTCGCATAAACTACTCCTTTCACAAAGTTCATGGTAGAGTGCGGCGTCACACTCACCGGGGTGCCATGAAGTGTCCGAAGAGCACTTATCTTGGCCGCATCGGCGGGATTCGCCGCATACACCAGAAGGCTACCGTCCGAGAAACGGGTTACCTTCGGCTCTCTACCAATTGCACTAGCTAATCCTCTCCTCTGATGGATCATGTTGCCCTTGGACAACATGCTGCCATCAGTGGAGCGAATAACGAGGAAGCGTTTGAAGCCAGCGGGCTCGAAAACGCCAGGTAACCTCTGAATGAGGGGCCCCGATGTCTTCGAGGCTCCGCCCTGTGCACTCTTGGTCTTAGTCAGGGGCTCCGGACACGAGGGGGTAGAGGGGCCGGATGTGCCGATCTTGGCTTGGTCGCCTACCAAAGTGGCAGCAGACCCATCCGTCCCCGCAGCCCCCGCGGATGGAGAGGAGCCCCGACTCTTTTTCGTCCTTTTAGTCTTTTTAGTCTTTTTCTTTTTGGGAGAGGAGGGCGGGGAATGAACCCGCTTTTCACCTCCGCCGGCAGAAGCCCCCATGCCAGATGGACCGGCCTCAGCCAGGTCCCTCTCCGAAATGGAGAAGGTCCTGGCTGTCGTAGGGGCATCTGTCGGAGGAGATCCCTCCCCTCCTTTTACTGCCTCGGAGCCCTCAGCCATTTGAGGAGGACCTTGCATAGGGGCGGATTCGGGTTCGGTGGGGGGTGGTCATCGACCACCCCCCAATCAAAATCAGGCTGTGCATCCGAAGAGCACAAAGATAGGTCAAGGCAAGAAAATGAAGCGGTTCTCGGACAGTGATGCGTAAACTCATCCACGTTTAGGACACCCATCTCAAGCTCTTCGATCAGATCGGCAAGGACTTGTCCCCTGGGATTTATGGTGTAATCTCCCCAGAGAGGATGCCTGCCGTTCAGATCTCCAAGCAAGAGATAGGGCCTCGGCAACCGTGCCACGACGCGGCGGAAGTCCCCCGCGTCGAAGTCAGCTGACGGTGGAATGTACGCAGAAATGATAGTATACCTCCTATCCAGGTGCAGCTGCACAGCCACTGCCTGAAAGGAGGTATCTAAAGAGAAAGGAAGAACGGAGACATCATGCCGGGTGTAAACCGCGCATCCCCCAGCCCAGCCGTCTCGCAGTGGTGGGGTCGCAAGACCCTTATACCCCGGGAGGGCAGGCAGGGGGCACGCGCCTAGCATTGTCTCCGTCAAAAAAATAGCTAACGTTGAACGGGACGAGGCGAGCCTCCACAGCTCCTCCCAGTTGGCCCGGAGTCCACGGCAATTCCATTGAAGGAATATGCCCTCAAAGCCTAGCTCGGAGGAGACGCGGGGGCCCTCCTCGAATTGAAGACCCTCACGGGAATGGCCGTACGCTTCCCGGGGGCAGAACCCCGGGCGCTGTTGGCCGGACAAAGCGCTGTCGCCTTCGAGGACTTATTGGGGGAGGTTGGGCTCGCCATGCGTGTCATTTCCTCCCTCCGTCTCGAAACCTTAGGCGGGCGTTGCGGCTTCGGAGGCGGGGGGCCCTCTTTTCGAGGAACCACCGTCTCCGAGCCACTCGCTCCACCTCGGGGCGTGGGCAAAGGGGCCGAAGCTCCTTTGTTGCTGTCCTTTCGGGGAACAGCTTTAGGAACCCCGGAAGATGGCCTAGCGACCATCTTCAGGGGTGTTGCGTCCTGTGAGTCTAACGACTCGGTGGAGGCGCGTGGCCGTTTCGCTTTACGCGAAACGGTCACGCTGGGGGAAGAGGGGGGAGCCCTGGTTTTAGCCGGGGCAGGGTATGAACCCTTTTTGCCACCAGCTTTACCAGGGGAGCGCCCAGGTTGGGTAGAGCCCACAGAAGGGCTCCGAATGGGCGCGGAAACAACCGTGCTCGTTGGCCTGGATGGGGCAGGAGCAGAGGGTGCCTTTCTAACTATTGAGGCATATGACGTCCCAGGCAGAGCCGGGCGCGCCAGGACCAAGTCCTTTGCCTCGCGGAATGAGAGTCGATCCTGGGCTTGAACGGCCAGGATTTCTTTCTCAAGGAGATATGCACCACATTGCTTCGAAGAAGCAGGGTGCGGCTCTCCGCAATTGACACACTTGGCCACACACGATTTGGACTTATCGTGTGCGACCTTGGAGCAATTTACACATAGTTCGGGTGACCCCGACTTTGCACGTCTACATGAGCGATTCGTATGGCCGAAGCGGTGACAGTAATAGCACCGCCGCGGCAGTGGCACGAATGCCTTCACGCGGTAACGGTACCAACCAGCACGCACCGACTCAGGGAGCTTGTCACAGTCGAACGTGACGAGAGTGTAGGGGTGGGTCTCGAGGCCCCTCCCTGTTTTCTCATCACACGTTCGACCTTGTCCGCCCCATGGTCGGCCAGCTCTAGGGTGATGTCCTCAATGGAGTAGTCAACGAGTTCCCTCGCATAAACTACTCCTTTCACAAAGTTCATGGTAGAGTGCGGCGTCACACTCACCGGGGTGCCATGAAGTGTCCGAAGAGCACTTATCTTGGCCGCATCGGCGGGATTCGCCGCATACACCAGAAGGCTACCGTCCGAGAAACGGGTTACCTTCGGCTCTCTACCAATTGCACTAGCTAATCCTCTCCTCTGATGGATCATGTTGCCCTTGGACAACATGCTGCCATCAGTGGAGCGAATAACGAGGAAGCGTTTGAAGCCAGCGGGCTCGAAAACGCCAGGTAACCTCTGAATGAGGGGCCCCGATGTCTTCGAGGCTCCGCCCTGTGCACTCTTGGTCTTAGTCAGGGGCTCCGGACACGAGGGGGTAGAGGGGCCGGATGTGCCGATCTTGGCTTGGTCGCCTACCAAAGTGGCAGCAGACCCATCCGTCCCCGCAGCCCCCGCGGATGGAGAGGAGCCCCGACTCTTTTTCGTCCTTTTAGTCTTTTTAGTCTTTTTCTTTTTGGGAGAGGAGGGCGGGGAATGAACCCGCTTTTCACCTCCGCCGGCAGAAGCCCCCATGCCAGATGGACCGGCCTCAGCCAGGTCCCTCTCCGAAATGGAGAAGGTCCTGGCTGTCGTAGGGGCATCTGTCGGAGGAGATCCCTCCCCTCCTTTTACTGCCTCGGAGCCCTCAGCCATTTGAGGAGGACCTTGCATAGGGGCGGATTCGGGTTCGGTGCTTGGCGCCGAGCCCGAATTACCCCCCATGGAAGGCCCTACCGTCTGAGGCTGGGTCTCCTCAAGGACCATGTCTATCACAGGAGGGACCTCCAGTTGGCCATCCCCTCCCAGGACATCGCAGGTCCCCTTGGCAGCGTCATCAGTCTTTAGTGGGGAGGCACAGGCCTTGACCCCGGCAAGGTTTAATATTTTTGCCAGCAGGTCTTTTGAGGGAAGCGACCGAAGGGGCCTGGCTTGCCTCTCTCCCCTAAGGGGGTTTGCCCTACCGAGCCGCTTTGATGGGGAGCGGCTGGCTAAGGGCTGCCTGCTGGCTTTCTTGGCAGTCCCCTTGGAAAGAAAAGAGGGGACTGCCGCTGGGAAAAGGGAGGTGCCCGAAAGCACCTCCAGAGAAGGGGGTGAGGAGGAGTCCCCTGCACCTGTAGGCGAAGGAGAGGAGTAAGCCTCCTCTCCGGTTAGACAAATATGGAGGGTCCCCTGTGCAAGCACAGGGGGGGAGACCTCCATTTTTTTGCTGGAGCTGCCCGAGGGCGGCTCCGTCGATGGAACAGGGGAAGTTGAGGGTTGGGTTTTTTTTTTTTATCATCATTGGGCATGGTGACCCTTTTTTAAATACGGGATGCAATCGTGCACACCTCTCGCAGTAGCCAGCACTGCGAGAGGTGCTTACAAGCCCGGCAGAGCCAGGCGCCGCCATTTAAGACCACCCCTCCCGCCTGGTGGCCTGGCAGTCCATCGGCATGGCGGCTCCACCTTGGACACGGCGTAAAAATTAATAGATTGTGAAGAGGAGAGGAAAAGGGATGTGAGGAAGGTATGGGTGGGGATGAAGCAGGTAGTTAAAAACCAGCCACCCCAGACCGGAGCTCAGGGGTTAGGGAACATTGTCCCCCACCCCCTCAGCCCCGATGCGGGACGGTTGGCTGAAAGGAAGGTCAGCATCTACCCTGTGAAATTAGAGGCTGACCAGAGAAAGTTGTGGGAGAGGTTGTGTGAAAAGAGAGGAAACAAGTATTTTGAAGGAAGGAAGAGAGGCTAAGCTGGGGCCGGACCCAGCGCTGGATCCCGTCAGCACGGCGGCCAGGATGGCAAATCGCCGCGCCCCTTACGGGGGAGGGGGTCAAACGAAGGAGAGGTCGGCAGGGTGGGGGAGTAACGGCTCATTTTCTCTCCCAAAATACTGTCTTAGTAGGTGGGGAAATAATATTATTCAAAAGGGATTCCTCCACAAATAACAAATTGATTCCAAATCAAGATTTTTTTAAAGGTCTCCTGGCGACTACACAAGCAAGTATTCTCTGCTAGCAGGAAAAGGTAGTGCCCCCTTAGCTCCAGAGTATGGACTTAACACAAAGACTCAAAATTGAATATAAAGGAAAGTGATAACTATGCCACTTTGCCTAGTACTGGTGGCAAGTGTGATTATCCCCCAGACTTAAACACTTAAAAAGAATATGTTAAAACAGTCATTGCAGTAAGGCAGAGGCGAATGCTCCATCAAATGGCGGTGCATACCGCGAGTAGCCCAATCAGAAGATTGGAGAGATCAACTTGAAGGTGTTGAGGCAATGGGGAACAGTCATGGCATGATGGCACACAACTTAGCCATCTCTCCTATTCTTTACAGGCAGCCCAGAGGGCTGACCTGATCCCAACCATGTAGGCAATGTGAGGAAGATAAAAATGCTGGTCTGGTAATGCAGTCCATGCTGACTCTTTGGTTCCCTCCTTTCTTGCAATCTTTACTTGTCCAAGAACCAAGTCGAAGATAATCCCAACATCTGTACAGTGTTGGTGCAGCATGGATACTTCAAACTAGGATGTATGGAGAGTACAATGCTGAGAGTGCACCAATGAAATTTGCAAGTTGTTATATATCAAAACCTGGTCTCTGAACCTAGCACAATGTGTTCTCTCTCATACCAGCTATGTATTGCAACAAGCTCAGCTGTGAAGATAGACACAGCATCTAGTAGAACCTTAATGACGTCAAACAACGGGAATAAGGCATGGAAGCTGGCCTCATCTTGGGACTTGTAGCCATCCATGTATAAAGGCATAGCTCCAGCATGAAATGAAGTGTGCTCTAAAAAGGTCTAATGCAATAATCCCGCTGCTCTAAGAAGCTTGGGGAGAAGATGTGGCAAGAGTCAAAGGTGGTACCATCCAAGGTGATATCCTGGGCAGAACCAGAGGCCCCACAGGTCTGGACTGTAAATTAAGCTTTTGAAGTTTTCTAGCCCTAAATCTTAAGAGCTTAGGGTATGACTCGTGACTCTTGAAGCTATAGGTAGTATCGAGATCGGTCACAGATGGGATGAAAGCTGTTAGTCATTGAGGAAGATGTCAGGCCTGCAAATACAACCTCATAATGCACAGTAAGTGGCATCTTCCTGGCATTGACAAGCAATCTGTCAAGAGACTTGCAGAGGCAACTAGATGGAAGTAGTGTTCTGGATCGCATTTACCTTTCACAATTCATGCGAACAAAGGAATGATAAAACAAAGCATTAGCACTAACAGCACCCCAGTGATGAATGGCACAGAATGAAGAATATGAATGGCACAGAAACACAAGGCCCTAAAGCTGTGAATATAGGCTTCAAAAATGAGGTAGTGGATGAAAACAAGATCAAGGAAAAGTGGGAATCCAACACTTCCAGAAAAATCTTGTTTAGGAAGAAGCCAGGGTGAAGGTGGAGCAATGCATTGTTGCAGAAGTGCACTACCTGAAGCTGGGGCAAAGAAAACCTATGCAGTTCTGCACAGGGAGAAACATTGGCACATCTTCAGAGTGCCTATTTCTGGACATGTATCTGTCCTGATGAATGGCATCTGGTTGATTCCAGTCACGACATTCTAAAATAAATTAGAATATCATTTCCTCATTGTTGTTCTTCTCTTCCTTCAGTCATTTTATGTTGATAGCGAGCATCTTTGCATATTCCTTGGACAAGTTTGTCCAAACCTCCTTGAGATGTTGAATCGAACCAAGGATTAGCCACCTTCCCAAGGCAGCTACGCTGTGAAATCCACTGTTAGTGGATGTGGTGTCATAACAATGGCAGTAACATTATCTGTAATATCCCAATTTCAATGACAGGTAATTTTAATAACTTTCCTTCAGTGAATAAAGGTGGACCAAACACTAGCACAGCTAATGTCTCTGAAGTACTTTCATGTTCACTGCCACAAAGACCTTTGAGCAACATTCCATTTTGGTTTAAGGAGGTTTACAGTGGGAAATTTTCACTCAACTTGGACATACCAGTTAGGTCACTCCAGGTAATGTTATCCACATGAACAATGGTCACTTGTTCTGCTACAGCTAGAAAATAGTAATTGGTTTTACATTGTTCTTGTTTATGCTGCAGTCTCATTCCTCTCTGTTAGCTTACAAGGACCGTGTTTCAAAAATATTGTCCTCACCAGACCTTTTCTCTCAGTCCTTTGGTATTCTTAGAACCTGATATCCCTGTCTTTCTTCTTAGTGCATAAGTCTGTTATTCTGTATTTCCTGATTAGCATCTGGAGATCCTATATACAACAGGCTACTTCTAACACAAATGCTCCTCTTTATCCTCCAGGGTTACTTGCTTATCCTTTGCTTTTCACTAGAACACAATGATTCTCAAGTATCTTCATGAAGAGATTCAATGCATTGTACTTGTCATTGTCTCATTCTGAGCTTCTGCAAGAATGGCACAATAGATTCATCAATTTTATATGGTTTTTTTTTTTAGCACCAATCAATCTACTGCCACCAAGGTCATAGGTCACTGTATTAATTGTTGGACTATTACTAGTTTACATAAAGTTCCAAAAAATACAAATTAAAAAAAAACAAAAAATAGGTGCTAACCAAAAAGTTGTGTGCCCTCACTTATTCTGATTTATGTCCTTACGACTTTGTAAACTTTCAATAATTCCTGGAGTAACCTTGGGAGGGCCTTAGCAATTATATCATTCAAAAGAGAATGTAAAACAGCATAATGGGTTCAAATTTTATTAGACTCAGCCGAATAGTTATGACATTTTTGCCAAAACAAAATAATTTCCTGGCTAACCTTAGGAGGACTTTGGCAATTATATCATTTGAAATATAATGTAAAACAACAAAAGGGTTTAAAATTTCACTAGAATCTGCCGAATAGTTATGATGTTATTGCCAAAACAATATAATTCCCGGCTAACATGAGAGGACTGCCAATTGTATCATTCAGAAGAGAATGTAAAACATAATAAGGTTACAAATTTCATTAGAATTGGCTAAATTGTTACAATATTATTAAAAAAAAAAAAAGCAAAGCATGGAGCGACCAACCGACCAACATAGTGAGATGTAAAGTCACTTGTGACTAAAATGTCAAAACTTTCTAAAAGTTTATCAAAAAGCAGAACTAAATTATATTAAAAACAGGCAATGGCTTTGCCACTCCCCCTTATCGAGGAGCTTGCGCTTCGATACTAAGATTAAAATTTAAAATCTAAAAAAAGGCTGCCATGGTAAATTTTTATTAATTTTCTGAACTTCACAATTATAATAATTTTAAAAAGGAACTCTTAAACTAAATTTCCCTCCTTTCAAAATATCACATAGCTAAAATATAGAGTTATAGAAGATATATAAAAATAAATTTTCGGAACTTCACCATTTTATTTTTTGATATTATGAAAGAATTATTAGAAATAACTTTGATAAAAAAACATGTCATAAACAAACTAAGATGAAATTATTATTCAAATACTCAAAAAATCCCTTTCTTAAATTATAAAGTTAGTGATGATGATGATGATATATATATTTTGTTAATTAAAATGGTGGTCCTTAACTTTTTGCTACCTGTCATTTATTGAATTGGAAAGGCAAAAAAATGGTCACACACTAATTGCATAGTCTAGAATAGTATAGCATAGTATAACATAGCATATTATTGCATAGTGGTGCTTATCATAGTGTAGCATAGTATATTATAGCATAACATAGTATAGCATAAAAAACATAGTATAGTAAAGTATAATATAGTATAGTACGAGGGGCGGTCAATAAGTTTTGCGAATAGGTAGGGCAAAACAGAGGAAGGGGGATGGCTGTTTGTGGGGGTGTTATGACAAGTTATGACAAGTCAGGACCTGCAGCCGCACGCTCCTGCCTCGTCTATTTAAGAAGCAGTAGCTGATTGCAGATCGTCAGTCACAAATTTTTCAACAATGGAGAAGGTTGAGCACCGCGCAGTGATAAAATTTTGACCAAGGAAGGCAAGAATGCAAAAGAGATCCATGAATGCATAGTTGCAGTGTACACCAACACCACCCCTTCCTATGCAACCATTGCTTGCTGGAATAGGGAGTTCCGCCATGGTCATGAGTCCCTTGAAGATGACCCCTATCAGACATGACCAACGAGGACAATGTGACCCGTGTGGAGAGGATGATCCTCGAAAATCGACGGGTGAAGGTCGAAGAAATCGAGCGAGAACTTGGAATATCACATGGAAGTGTTATCAACATCATCCACGACAATTTGGCCAAGACCAAGGTCTCTGCCCGTTGGGTCCCTAGAAACTTCACGCCCCATGATCGACTTCAACGTTGTCAAAGTCCACAAGGCCAGAGTTGCACAAGCTGCCCTGCGTGAGTGCAGATTCGAGGAGCTCAACCATCCCCCCTACAGCCTAGATCTGGCCCTTAGCGACTACTTTTTATTCTGCCAGCTCAAGGTTGCACTGCATGGATGCCGGTTTGAGGACGATGAAGATGTCCAGCCTGCCGTCCAGGAGTGGATTGAACAGCAGTCGGGAGATTTCTGGTGGTCGGGAATTTGAAGCCTCAGGGACAAGTGGCGCAAGTGTATTGAAGTTGAGGGTAGTTGTATTGAAAAATAATAAAACACTTTTCCTCGTATCTCGTTTCCTTATATCCGAATTGCAAAACTTATTGACCGCACCTCGTATATGTAGTATAGTATCTCCTAGCATAGTATATCCTAGTATTGTATAGATAGAATAACATTGTGTAGCATAACCTAGTATAGTCTGGAAAAGTAGCCTGGCAAAACCTAGCTTACCGTAGGATAGCCTACCATAGTATTACCTCAACTAGCATAATAAAGACTACCCTAGAGGAGTGCTCCATCAAATGGTGGTGCACCACACAAATGTGTCCAGTTTGAAGAAGACAACAAGACGTGACCTGAAGCTGATGCAGAATTGAGGGAATGTTTGCAGGAACCATCACTTATACTGGCACTCAATTTTAGGATCCTTTCAGCCATACCCTATCTTATTTGCCAGGCAGCCCTGAGGGCTTACCTGATTCCTGCCCTATAGTTACTATGGAGAAACGCTGGTTGGTAAGTGAGTCCTGAAAGACTCTTTGGAGCCCTCATTCCCTGCAATCCCTACCTGTCCAAGAACCAAAATCTGCCTGGTTCACAGTGACTGTGGTGCCATAGATAATGCAAACAGCAGAGATTCAAATAACACAAAGTGGTGGATGGCTGATGTGTGAATGGAGAGTATATTTGGGAGCCACTCCCCCATTTAGTCCACTATGGATTTTCACCTCTTTGCCTTAGTCTGTCCTTTCACCCTACTTTTCTTTGTTTATACTAAAAGAGGGTTGCTAGGAAAAGAGGTTGGGATAGACTAGGCTGGAAAAAGAAATTGGCAGTCTAGATTGTTTTTTATAATTTTGATAGGTAATTTAAAATAATTTCTCTTGTTGCAGGATATATATTTTGCCTATAAAAATCACCCCCCCCCCTTTGGCTGCTAAAATCTTTTGTCAAGGCTCAAAAGTCTTAATTTATTTTGCCACCAGCTCATTTAGGATGGCCATCAACAACCCAGCCTTTGGTATCCTGACCATCTTTGGCAACAGTTTTTCCAAAGGGTCAATTGGGCTGGCCTCCCTCCATTAATGCTGCTGACCATTCGGTCAATTTGGCTCCTTCAGCAGAGCCAATTGTGTAAGGGGGATGCCCCAATACACTCAAGTGGAAGCAAGAGCCAGTTTGGCAGTTCTCCAAAAGACATCTCACCCTCCCATTTTTCCTCCACTTTCCCACTCCCTTCCCACAAATTGAAGAAGGACAGATCATTTTTGTATTAAGAGTCTGTAACTTGGAGTTATTGTAAGGGTAACGTGGCCATTAGATCTCCAATATTTTTTTGTCTTGGTTACCATAAGTCCAACAGAGCTGTCTCAATTTTGTATATTTATATCATAATTTATTTATCCATTTGTAAATATCATTGTACATAATTGTAGGGTCTGAGATTATGGACAGATTCTCTTGTAGAAGGGTCTTGAGAGAACTTGTCCTGAATCCTTAACTCTTCTGCACCTCTGCAAGTGGGGTCTTCCTATTAAGTGAAGATATATATGCCTGCAATTGAAGAGCAGAGTGTGTGATTTGAGACATATGAAAACATTGCCCAAGCTCACAAATTTCACAGATGATAAAATTGTTTTGGTAATGCTTAGGTGTATTGCTTTTGCATGAGATTGTCTCACATCCAGCTGATTACACAGGGCAACAATTTTAATCACATTTTCTGGTGACTTAGATTTATCTGCCAATTTTAATTAATTTTTTCATGCTGAATTTAAATATATAATCCATTTTTACCTACATGCTATAGTTATTCTGTAATTTCTATTTTCTCGTTTCCCCCGAAACTGCCCTCTGGACAGACAGAGAGGGTGTTTGTAGAAAGCAAATACTTCAAAGTACATAGTAGTAAGATAGTAATAAGTGTTATTGTGCAAAATATTGACATTATTGTTTCTTTTTTCAGGTCTCATGTTAGAGTGATGGCTTCGTCAAGAGGAAATTGTGTTAATGATCCAGACACCTTCTGCTACATATGTGGCTGTTACATGCTAGTTCATCAAAGGGGCAATATATCAAACTTTGTGATCTGCACTTATAAGGCATATTTTGATGTTCCTCTTGGCGATCAAGATAAGAAGTGGGCCCCACATGCTGTTTGCCATAGTTGAGTGGAACATCTTTGTGAGTGGACAAAATGAAAGAGAAATGGTCTTCCTTTTGGAATCCCCATGGTGTGGCTAGAGCTAAAGGATCACGTATCGGACTGTTATTTCTGTCTCATGAATACTAGAGGGATTGGCAAGAAAAATCGGCACAAGATAGACTACCCCAACATTCCCTCGGCCATCCAGCCAGTACCTCATTCTGAGTCTTTACCAGTTCCGATTTTCAGTGGATATGCTTCCTCCGAGGTTGAAAATGATGTACCTGATATGGACATCCACAGAATGGATTCAGAGTCTGCAGATTCATCATCAGGTGCTGAACAGTCATTAGCTCCACACTGTTCCAATCAAGAGGATTTGAATGATGTGATACATGATTTGGCGCTCTCCAAGAAAAGTGCAGAACTTTTAGCCTCCAGGTTGAGTGAGACACATATGCTTGACAGGTCGGTACAGGTATCATAAAGTATTTCTCTGAGGACAAACAATTTGTATACTGCCATGATGTTCCTCGTCTGTTTACCGAGTTGGGACTTGGCACCTATAGCCTTGCTGAGTGGAGACCATTCTTGGATAGCTCCAAGCGTAGCCTCAACTGTGTCCTTTAGCATAATGGCAATGACTTTGGTGCAGTTCCTCTTGGTCACTCTGTCCATCTGCAAGAAACTCATGATGATATAAGAATGGTCATGAATTTACTTAGGTACCATGAACACAATTGGATCATATGTGTAGACCTTAAGATGGTCAACTTCCTCCTTGGCCAGCAGAAGGGATATACAAGGTTTCCATGCTATATCTGTATGTGGGACAGTTGAGCCTGTAACAAACACTGATCCCAAAAGGATTGGCCAGTTCAAGAAACTTTGGAAGCAGGAATGCCAAACATTGTTAATGAGCCAATTGTAAGTCAAGAGAAAATCATTTTCCCTCCACTTCATCTCAAACTGGGGTTGATAAAGCAGTATGCCAAGGCGTTGAGCAGTGACAATGATTGTTTTCAGTATAGTATCAGCGTTTCCTGCTTTGTCATACGAAAAAAATAAAAATCGTATTTGATGGTCCCCAAATCCGAAGACTTCTAAGTGATTCTAGATTCGTGAACACCATGAATGATTTTTTTTTTATGGAGCCCATCTGGCAACTACCCACTTGGGCATAATCCTAGAACTAGGCTACTTTAAAGTAAAAATATGAAAACTTAACAATGATATAAAGTGGAAAAACTTAACAATCAAAGCAATCTCCGGCAGCGGGGGGAGGTCCCCCTCACCCCGGTGCAGGAGAGTGCAACCTACAAACAAAACAATAACAAAAAAAAGGAACCTTAAATAAACAGGAGAAGGCCGGCCTCCCCCCAAAAGTCAATAAGTCCACCAGTCATGGTGCACGCACTCATCCCGAGTACAAGGGACAGGCGGTAGCGACCCCGCCAATCCCGGTACCGAGACAGGTATCGTGCGCGAAGATCACCCAGACTGGGACATTCGACAAGAATATGCCGAACAGTCTGGGGGACGACGCAGTCGTTGCAATAGGGCGCATGCGAGCGCTCCATCAAGTAGCGATGCGTCACACGAGTGTGTCCGATTTGAAGACGACAGAAAGCAACCTGAAGCCGCCGCGGCATTAGGGGGATAGGTCCATGGGAACATTCGCGGCGCAATGGCACGCAACTTTAAATTCCCTTCGACCGTCTCCCATCTTCTTTCCCAAGCAGTCCGAAGAGCTGCCCGTATTCCTGCCATGTAGTCGGTGTGAGGAAGAGCGAAACGCTGGTCCGGTCGCAGAGTCCTCGCGGACTCTTTGGCGCGCTCATTCCCCGCAATTCCTACATGTCCAGGAACCCAGCAGAAGATAATCTCGACATCTGCCCGGCTCGCCAAAACCGTGGCGTCACGGATATCGTGAACCAGGGGATGCGGAGATTCCAATGCCCCGAGAGCACTCAGGGGGCTTTGTGAGTCGCTATAGATCACAATCCGGTCTCCGAACCGGGCACGTCGCGTAATCTCCCGTACCGAGTGGTGTATTGCCACCAGCTCGGCCGTGAAGACAGACGCAGCGCCTTATAGAGCCCCGCTGACTTCAAACAGAGGGGATACGGCGTGGAAGCCGACCCGCTCTTGGGACTTGGAGCCATCTGTATACACTGGCACGGTTCCAGCGTGACACGATGTGTACTCCAAAAAGGTCGAACGCAATACTCCCGGCGCAGTACAAGCTTTGGGAGCAGAGGCGTGGCGACAAATAGCCAAATGTGGTACCCTCCAGGGTGGCGTCCTGGGCAAAACCAGAGGCGCCACCGGCCCGAGAGCGATATCTACCTCTCGAAGGAGTTTCCTGGCCCTAAACCCAAAAGGCTTAGGGTATGACTGGCGTCTCTCGACGGCATAGGCACCATCGAGATCAGCTGCGGATGCAGTGAGAGCTGTTGGCGACTGAGGGAGGCGCCGGGCTCGCGGGTACAGTCGAGTGATACACTGCACGCGGCGCAGAGCGAGTGGCATCTCCCCAGCATCGACACACAGGCTCTCAATGGGGGTAGTGCGGAAGGCACCGGTCGCAAGGCGAAGGCCGGTGTGGTGGATCGAATCCACCTTCCGCAATAAACGCTCGGCTGCGGATGCATAAAACTCGCATCCGTAGTCGAGCTTCGAACGGACAAAGGATCGATAAAAAAGTAAGGCAGTAGCCCTATCAGCGCCCCAAGCGCTGAACGTCACGGAACGGAGAATGTCCATGGCGCGGGTACAAGAGACCCTAAGGCTGCGAATATGAGCCTCCCAGGTGAGGCGTCGGTCGAATACAAGACCAAGGAAAGGGTGCGACTCAACCACATCCAGGCGCACCCCTTTAAGAAACAAATCTGGGTCGGGGTGAAGCCGTGGATGGCGGCAGAAGTGCACCACCTTAGTCTTGGCCAAAGAAAACCGAAACCTGTGCGCTTCGGCATAGCGAGAAATGCGGTTCAATGCCTGTTGGAGTCGACGCTCCAGAGTTGGCATCTGGGCCGCGCCAAAAGAGATCGAAAGGTCGTCCACGTAGAGCGTAGCGAGAACATCTTCCGGCAGCACCGAGGTGATGCCGTTGATGCTCAGGGCAAAGAGTGTGACACTGAGGACACTTCCCTGCGGGACACCCTCTTCCTGCTCCTTTAGGCCGGAGAGGGCTCCCCCCACCCGTACGCGGAATCGACGATCTCGCAAAAATTCAGATATAAAAATTGGGAGGCGTCCCCTCGCCCCCATCGTGTGGAGAGTCTCCATGATACCGTATCGCCTCTCGGTATCATAGGCCTTCTCCAGATCGAAAAACACCGTGGCGTAGTGGTCTACGAAGGAAAGCCTCGCAGACGGCATTTTCTAGTCGGAGCAGAACATCCGACATGGAGTGGAACTTGCGGAAGCCGCACTGTGCGGAAGACAGATGGCCTCCGCTGTCCAGGAAATAGGCTAATCTAACATTTACCAGTTTCTCCATCAACTTGCACACGCAAGAGGTTAGAGAGATTGGGCGGAAACCGGTCGGAGTAGAGTGATCTCTCCCCGGTTTGCGAAAGGCAAGCACAGTAGCGATTCGCCAGGAGTCTGGGAGAAGACCTTCCACCCAGATCCTGTTGAACAAATCTAACAGAAAGGCCATGCCTCGCTCACCTAGGTGTCGAAGCATAGCGTACGGGACATCGTCTGGACCATAGGCGGTGTCCGGGCACGAAGCGAGAGCGGAACGCAACTCGCTTACAGTAAACTTGTCGTTGAAGGGTTCTCCGCCTCTGGAGGTAAAGTCCAGCCGGCGGCCTTCCGCGACATCACGACGTGCATTGAATGCTGGCGGAGCAGCATCACGGATAGAGAATGCAGAAATGCGGTCGCGAAGGATTCCGCCACGGACGCGAGGACCGAGATTGCGGTCCCATTCTCCTGGAGAACGGGAGGGGGGTCCTGCGAGAACTTGCCCCGAATCCTTTTGACTCGCTTCCACACCTCAGCTAAAGGGGTCTTTCCCGTTAAGTGAAGACACGTATGCCCGCCAAGAAGAGCGGCGGGCGTGCTTCGAAATATACCGGAACCTAGCCCTAGCCCAACGAAATTCAGCGACAGTGAAATCGTTGGGACGGCGCTTATAGCGCATGTAGGCATAACGCTTCTGTTTGAGGGCCGTCTCACACTCGGCCGACCACCATGGGAGTGGTCGGCGTGCAAAACGGCCAGACGTCCTAGGAATAGTAGTCAGGCCCACGGCGATGAGGTTGCCGGAGAAGAACTCAACGGCCTCATCTACCGACCTAAACTCCTCGACTGAGATAGAGAATTCAGTCATTTCCTGAAATGCAGGCCACCGCGCCCGCGCCAAGCACCACCGAGGTGGTCTCTCAGGCGGCAGTTGCCCTGAAAATGATATTTGAATGGGAAAGTGATCACTACCATGGAGGTCATCGACCACCCCCCAATCAAAATCAGGCTGTGCATCCGAAGAGCACAAAGATAGGTCAAGGCAAGAAAAAGAAGCGGTTCTCGGACAGTGATACGTAAACTCATCCACGTTTAGGACACCCATCTCAAGCTCTTCGATCAGATCGGCAAGGACTTGTCCCCTGGGATTTATGGAGTAATCTCCCCAGAGAGGATGCCTGCCGTTCAGATCTCCAAGCAAGAGATAGGGCCTCGGCAACTGTGCCACGACGCGGCGGAAGTCCCCCGCGTCGAAGTCAGCTGACGGTGGAATGTACGCAGAAATGATAGTATACCTCCTATCCAGGTGCAGCTGCACAGCCACTGCCTGAAAGGAGGTATCTAAAGAGAAAGGAAGAACGGAGACATCATGCCGGGTGTAAACCGCGCATCCCCCAGCTCGGCCATCCCGCGGTGGTGGGGTCGCAAGACCCTTATACCAAGGGAGGGCGGGCAGGGGGCACGCGCCTAGCATGGTCTCCTGCAAAAAGATAGCTAACGGTGAGCGGGACGAGACGAGCCTCCGCAGCTCCTCCCAGTTGGCCAGGAGTCCACGGCAATTCCATTGAAGGAATATGCCCTCCAGGCCTAGCTCGGAGGAGACGCGGGGGCCCTCCTCGAACTGAAGACCCTCACGGGAATGGCCGTACGCTTCCCGGCGGCAGAACCCCGGGCGGCCAGGATGGCAAATCGCCGCACCCCTTACGGGGGGACACCATGAATGAAAAAGAGAAGGCAGCCTGGCTCTCATTTTCTGCCATTGTTCATAACTTCTTGGGAAACAAAAAAGCGCATAACTACGAGGATCTGCTTACTAATATGGTTTTAGCATAACCTTGATCTGGGATGCAACATAAGTGTGAAGCTGCATTTCATAAATAGTCACCTCGACCTATTCCCAGAGAATCTGGGAGCTGTAAGCGATGAACAAGTGGAACGCTTCCATCAGGATTTGATGACAATGGGATAGACACATAATGGCAGACTACTGCTGGATGATTAGAAGAGATCAGCCAGATAAGACTTACAAGAGGAACAGTTACAAACACCAATTTTTGCCTGATTAAAATAAAGAAGAGGTCCTCCAGCCTGATGTACAGTCATTAATAAATTACCATCTATTTGATTACAGTATTTGTAATCCTAATGTGTAATTCAAGTTTCTTCTCATATGCAATAAAATGTTTGAACAAAACAACCTGCTTTACTATAAATAATGCAAAAGGATGATTCCAAATTACTTCAGGGCATGATGATAAGTGTGATAAAATGAAAATTATTATATAATATTATTTATTGATATTAGAAAAATCTGGAGCATTTAGAGAGAATCTGATTTGAGATTTGAATTCAGTATGCTTGAATTAGGTAGGAAAATGTACTTTTGTAAATTCACCAAATACATTGTTCCCCAGTGTTATCAATGAAGCAGACAGCATACAATACAGGCAGACATTATAGGAATATAATATTAGTTCAGTTTATGGCAATGAGGTTGCTAGGGAACTATTCAACAGACCTAAATGCCTCAAGTGGAAAGAGAAATGAGTCATTTTTTGAAATGCAGACAGCAATATTACTCCAAGCAACATTGAGGCAGTTTCTCAGGTGGCAGTACCTAGAAAATGATCCTAAGAATAAAAATCAGACTGGGCATCTGGACAGCACAAAGACGGATCCAGGAAGGAAAAAGAAGCACTTCTCAGACATGATGGGTAAACTCATCCACATTTAGCAAACCGATCTTCAGGTGATTGATCGGGTCAGTAAGGACCTGGTCCATGGGAGAGATCATGCAATCTACCATTTCAGATCACCTTGGAAGAGAAAGAACCTCAGTAGCCATGTCATAGAACTCCCCCCCCCCCCTCTTTGAAGAAGTAAACTGCAGAGTAATGGATGCAGAATTAACAGTATACCTCCTATTGAGAGATAGGCACATTGCCACTGCCTGAAATGAGCTATTTATAGTGAATTAAAGAATAAATATCTCATACCAGGTGTAAATTGCACACCTCCTGCCTCACCCACATTCTATGATGTTGGCATAAGTCAGTATAATTAGATTACATTAAAATCAAATAAAAAAACAATAAGCACAAGGAAGCATGCTCTAGTATTAGAGGGAGTTGCCTCCTCCTCCCCCCCTTAGTGAAGTAGCATGCCAGTACCCAGACAGGTAATATATATGATCACCCAGACTGGGACATTCAACAAGAATGTGACAACTAGTCTGGAGTGGTCTTTGCAGTAAGGTACTGAGAAATCAGTCCTTTCCTGAAAAGAGAACCACCATTACTGTGCCAAGCACTACAGAGGTTTCCAAGGGGTCACTGCCTGAAAATGATAATTAGTGGTCACTACCATGGAGGTCATCAATCATCTATCACTCAAAATCCTGCTGTACTTTCAGAGGAAAGTGAGAGATCAAGGCAGGTAAATGAAGCAGTTCTTGGGCAGTGATGCCCAAGTCTGCAAAGGGTACAACAACCCTGGGGCACAAGGCAATGGGAGAAGATGTTTTACCTCCATTATGATTTTAAAAAATTTAAGAGCCTATCTGGTGACTGATTACTAGGGCAAAAGTCACTATAATCATGCTAGAGCACTTACTACTAGGTTAAATTAAAAAAAAAAACAGTAAAAACATGCAAATAACAAATATAAAAAACAGGAACAAATGCCAAAAAAGAAGCTAAAAAAAACAATAGAAATAAAAATGAAAAACAAGCAAAAAAGCAACAAGAAAGAAGCGTGCTCCTATGTCAGGGGTATGCCTGCCTCACATGCAACCTACAACAGAGAGTCAAATAAACTGGAGGAGGAGGACAGCCTCCTCCAAAGGTAATACAGTGGGCACAAAGGAAATGTTAACATTAAGAATTTTTGGATAATTAAACACAAAAGTACATTTCAAGTTTGTTTTATTGGGTCCTTTTACTTACATTTCTTTACATTTAGTACTTTGTCATGTTCCCACGGGTCTTCAACACCTCCTGGATCCTCTTGGGCATGGATGTTGCAAGATTCTCGAAGTAGGAGCCGTCCATTGCCACCCACAGCTTAATGAGTGTCTCCTTCAGAGCGGGGATCGAGGTGGGCCGGGACTTAGCAACTTCATTTTTCATTTGGTTCCAGGCATTCTCTATGGGGTTTAAGTCGGGTGAGTTGCCTGGCCAGTCCAAAACTTCGATGTTCTGCTCATTAAGGAAGTCTTTGACAGCTCGTGCCTTGTGTGCAGGGGCGCCATCGTGCATAAAAAAGTCGCAGCCATGGAGAGCGTAGAAATGGAGCAGATGTTCCTCCAAAACCTCAATGTAATTTTTTCCCTTCATGGTGACGTTCTTGGGGAGGAAATAGAGACCACCCCTGCCCTTCTCCCCACTGAAGCATCCCCAAACCATGACGCCATCGGGGTGCTTCACGGTCTTCACGGTGTAGCGGTGGTCATATCTGCTCACATCACTGGGCCGCCGCACCACTTTCGAGCCGAAAACTGCTCTCGTCACTCCACATGACTTTCTTCCACTGCTCTGGTGTCCAATCTTGATATTTCTTCCTGAAAGCTAGCCGTTTTTTCTTCATACCCTCTATCAGCAGCAGTTTCTTGGCGGCAGGGTGGCAGGGCAAACCCAGGTCTTTTTGTAGCCAGTGCTGGATCGTACGAATAGCGACATTGTGGAACAAGTCACGATGTTTCCCCTTCAATTCAGCCGCTGTTATCGAAGGGTCCTGCTTCACCTCATGTAGCAAAACCTTGTCAGTCCAAGCAGTTGTCTTCTTCTTGCCCCCAGAGCCAGGTTTGCAAGGCGGTGCCGGGAGGGAGTGTGGTGGCTGCTTTTTTTGAGCTTAAAGAATGACACACGGCTCACGTTCAGATCGGCAGCTACAGGCTTTACTGGCACTTCCTGCTCCATTAGGGTTAGGGTACGGGTCTTCTCCATTGTCAGCTTGCTACGCCCCATTGCGATGGTATGGTGGTGTCTGGTAGGGCGTCAAAGTCAGCAGAAAGGTGAAAAGGATGCAGTCTGTGGGGCAGCATAACAGAGATGTACACTGTCTGAGCTCTGCGAGCACACTTAAACTGAGCCTGGCAGTAAGTTGCGAGGAAGCCCTGGCTGCAGGTACATGTATCATACCAAGCTCCTCTCACTAACTATATGGCGGGAATGCGGTAAAAAAGTTAACTGCGAAATTCGAGTTAACATTTCCTTTGCACCCACTGTATGTAGATGAACCTATCTCGAGTACAAGGGACAAGCAGTAGAGACCCCACTCATTTCGGTATTGGGATAGGCAACATGCACAAACATCACCCAGACTGGAAAATTCAACAAGAATGTGCGGACTGTGTGAGAGACAACGCAGTCAATACAATAAAGGTACAGGCAAGTGTTCCATCAAATTACGGTGCATCCTGCGAGTATATCCAATTCAGAGACTACAGAAAGCAACCTGAAGCCGTTGCAGCATTGGCGGGGGTGGAAGGGGTAGATCCATGGGAACAGTCATGGTGAAATGGCACATAACTTTAAGTTTCCCTCAGTCGCCTCCTATCCAATTGCAGCTACACTGCTACTTGCTGAACAATACGTTGTTACCTTTTATGGTGGAGGTTGGGCTCACCATGCAAGTCTTTTCTTCCCTCCGCCTTGAAACTTTACAGGGCCAAGTCCTTAACCTAATGAAATGATACACAATCCTTAACTTAAATGGCCAGAATTTTCTTCTCCAGGAGATACGCACCACATTGCTTTGAAGAAGTGGGGCATGGCCCTAGGTAAATGACATACTTGGACATACCCAAATTGGATTTATCATGTATGACCTTGGAGCAACTTACACAGACTTCAGGTAACTTTGAAATTGCATGTGTGGGGGAGTGATTTGTATAGCCAAAGTGGTGGCAGTAGTAGCACCTCTGCAACAGTGTCACAAATGCATTCACCCAGTAGTGATATCAACCAGCATGCACTGACTGACTAAAGGAGAGTATCAGTCAAATATGATGAAGGCTGTAGCAGTGAATCTCATGGTCCCTCCCTGTTTTCTTAACACACATTCAACTTTGACCACTCCTTGTTCAGCCAGCTTGTAGTCCAGGAGTTCCCTTGTGTAAACCACACCTTTCACGAAGTTTATAATAGAGTGCAGTGCCATCAAGTGATGAAGGGCACTAATCATGGCTGCCTCAGAGCGATCCAACACATTTACCATCTGAAAAACTGGTCACCTTCGCCACACTACCAGTAGACTAGCTAGTTGCCCTTGGCAAACATTCTGCCATCAGAGGAGCAAATAACCAGAAAACGTTTGAAGGAAGCATGCTCGAAAATGCCAAGTAGTCTCTCAATGAGGGGCCCATCATAATTTTGGCGCCACTCAGTGCACAGAGTTAGTCTTTTTCTTATTTCTTTTCTTTATAGGAGAGGAGGGTGGGGAATGAACCCACCACTTCTCTCCACCACCAGAAGGAACCCTTAGGCCAGATGGACCAGCCTCAGCAAGATCCTTCTCTCAAATGGAGAAGGTTTTGGCTGTCAAAAGGGACTCAGCTGGGAAAGGAGATCACTCCTCTCATTGTGAGTTGTCAGGGGCCCAAGCCGTCTGAGGAGAAGCTTGCAAGAGGGTGGACTCAGGTTCAGTGCTCAACCCCATGGAAGATCCTTCTGACTGTGATTGGGTCACCATCAGGACCCTGTCTATCTCAGGGGGCCGCTGTGTGCCCCCCCCCCCCAATTCAAGGTTCCTTTTGTCTTGTCTATAGCCGGCGAACTAACCCATTGGGGAAGAGAGGGGATCAGCTACACTAACCCCCTGTATACTGGAAATACATGACTGCAGGAAATTAAGGTGCAGGAACTGCCAGGCCCTGCTATCCTTTGCCTCTCTCAGAGTCAGGGGGTTGGCCAATTTTGGCTGCTACCATCGGGAGCTGTCAATTTTGGGCTGCCATCTTTCTATCTTGGGTGTTCCCTGTGAAAGCAAGGAAGGGAATGCCACTGTAGAAGAGATGGAGTCACCCAAGGATGCCTCCAAAGAAAGGGGTGAGGGGGAGTCAACCACACCCATTGAAGGAGGTTGGTGGATGGGCCCCTGGGAAAGCGCACATGGGGAGGGGAGGCTCATTTTCTTATTTGGCACAGCTCATCAGAGGCTTTGATGATGTTAAAGGGGAGTAAAGGCTTTTTTTTACTTGTCCATGACCATTCAGGAACATTTTGCCACTCCTGTCTGTGATGACCAACACTGACCCCAGTAAGGGAACAGCCCTACTAGGCACCTTTGATTGACCCCAGCCGCTATCACTGGGTGAGAAAATATACACCTCCCCCCCCCCCATGGGAAAACCGGGACCAAATCCTACAAATGGCATGGTAGGCAGGGTGGCATGAGGGATCCAGCTTGGTGATAGGCTTCTGAGAGGTTAGAGTCACCAAGCCTAACATCTTGTTGTAAGAGTTCGGTTCTGTGATCAAGATGAGCACCAAGTCATGATCGGAGAGGTCCAAGGGAAGGGAGAAGAGGTCAACAAAATGGATATGGGAATGGCAGGGGCAAGATGAGAGAGATTAGGGGTTAGCAAAGGATGGAAGAGAGGCTAAGCTGGGTTGGATGGGGAGCTGAGTCGCATCAGCAAGGCAGCCAGGGAAACATATTGCCATGGCCCTTACAGGGGTTTCTTCTCTAGGTTTCAGTGTTAACAGGGGGGTTTGCAGCTTCACTTTGTCTGGGTCTTCTTCTCTAGGTTTCAGTGTTAACAGGGGGGTTTGCAGCTTCACTTTGTCTGGGGTTTCTTCTCTAGGTCTCAGTGTTAACAGGGGGGTTTGCAGCTTCACTTTGTCTCATCAAAGAGTTCAAGTCAACCCAGTGATGGAGCCGTCCCTATTTTCTGTCAGGCCATCAGGATATGGTTTGTCTGGATACCACAAGTAACAGTATAGACAGTAGCCCCCCAACAAGGTCTCAAAACAGTAGGGTGTGCTGGTGCTCCTGGTTTCAGTTGTAGTAGAGAAAGGGTTGAAGGGATAGTAAATAAAAAAGAAAAGGAACTGATAAAGAGCAAGAGGAAGCTCACCAGGTTTAAGTCAACCCAGTGAATGGACCCTCCATTATTTGCACTTAGGCTGGCACAACAGACAGCTCCTCTAGCTACCAAGTGCACCAAGCTACACAGGGTACCTTCTTGAGTGGTCCACATCAACATTTCAATGTCTCTTTCATACCATCAGAAAATAATTGATGGAGTCAATTGATGGCAGAAAATAGAGCAATACTAAAGAGAAAACCCCATTTCACAATAAAGATAACTAAACTCATAAAACCAAAGAATGAATAATCAGCATTACTTAATTATACAAAATACCCAAAAGACCTAAAGTAACTCACCTTTTTATTATCCTTCATTTCATCATTAAATAAATTCTTTTCATTATTCATGTTTATTTCCTGTTTTTTACAAGAGTTCTATCTGAATGTTTGATATAGTGACTTAAAGTTTCTGCTGGATAAACTTCTTTCATATACCAGACTCTTCAGAAGCTTCAATATATTATTTTAACTTTCCTGTTTTCTAAAATAAGGTTGGGGAGAGAGAGGAAAATGAGTCTGATACAACGATTGGGGAGTGCAGTGACCCATCAGACACACTCAAAACAATGTGTACCTAACCAAGGCCTTTATTGCCTAATGATAGGACAGACCACTTCCAATTAGAGTAAAGTTAAGCATCATTAGGCATGGTTATTTGCTATATGGAGTCCCAATTCAAGTCAACTCAGTAGCTGCAATAAACTAGCGTGACCTGAAGATGAGTTCATTAAGAACAAAATGGCTTATGTGAGTGTTTAGGTTTATGAAACAATTCTCCCAAAATAAAAGAGTAATGTAGTTAGAAGCTATTATATCTAGCCATTTGCCTCAAGATATTTAAGGTAAAAAATCAGGTCAAGTAGTCTGGGTCAGGGTAGAGTGGCATAGCTGTAGTCAAAGAAGTTGAGGGTAGCTTTAAATTGCAGAGTGACTTAAATAAGTTATTGGCTTGGGCTCAGAAGTGGCAGATGACTTTTAACCTTAGAAAATGCAAAGTTCTTAACATGGGAAGGGATAATAGGGAATTTAGCTATGAAATGGATGGGCATTGGCTGAATTCAGTTGAGGATGAGAAGGACTTTGGCGTAGTAGTAGATAAGTCACTGAAGTTTTCAAAGCAGTGTATTGAGGCAAAAAATAGAGCAAATAGGGTGCTAGAATACATTAAGAGGAATGTTAGCTACAAGAGTAAAGAGGTTATCCTTAAACTCTACAACCTGTATGTTAGGCCACATAGGTGCAGGTTGGATGATATAAAATATTTTTTCACCAAGAGAGTGGTAGATTACTGAAATAGTTTGCCATCTGAGACGGTAACACAGATTAGATGGTTTTATGGGAAGGGAAGGTTAATTTTTTTTAGGAGGGAGGGAAGCATTCTGTACTCAATCATGTGGATGCAGTTTTTTATTATTGTATATTATGATTGATTTGGATTTTGATCAAATTATGTTATGTTATGATGCTTTTTGTTTTTGACACATTCCTGTGTATGGTTCAAATTGTATATTGTAGATGCATGATCTGACTCAATCCTATGGATGCAAGTTGGTGGGTTTTGACAGATGCGGATGACCTTTGATAGGCAGGTCCTTCTGGCTTTTGTTGTCCATGAAATTATGTTATGTTAGATGCACAATGATAAATTCTCCAGGTATGGGTGGGTTGTCTCTATACCAATGCTCATAGTCTTATAAATAAGAAGGATGAGTTATTTAGTTATATTATTGATGAAGATCTAGATATTGTATGTGTCCTACCTACATACTAAACCAGTAAACTGTGATTTAGATTGTGTTCATATACTAACTTGCATTTCATAGCTTTTGTTTTGTTTGTAATAGTTTTAAATGACTTAAGTTTACATACACCCTTTTAAGATGCTGCTGGGTGAATTTTACTACACAGTTTCTGCCAGTGAAAAGAGTGCTACATTGTTTTTAAGAGAAAAAGGACTTTTACAGGATGCAGATTTCTGCCTGAAGTGTGGTGGACCCATGACACTGACAAACAAGAAATTTCATGGCCATGACAGGGTGGCTTGGAGATGCAGGAGAAAAGCATGTCAAGCAAGTAAATCCATTCACACTGGTAAAAAGATTTTTGAATGGCAAATTAACTTGCAGGTATCATCTGAAATATTGGAAAGTATCCTCTTTAAATGGCTCATCAAAAACAACAGTCGTGGATTGGTTTAACTATTGCCGTGAAGTGTATGCAGCAATAGTTTTGGTAGAAAAAAGGGGGTCAGATGAAGGGTGATGAATGTGCACCGGTGGAAATAGATGAAGCTCACTTGACCAGACACAGAAAATATAACAATAGAAGCTGTATGTTAAATAGAGACCATGCAGCTGCAGAAGATGAAAATGTTGAAAATAATTGTAATCATGGGAGAAGAATCGACAGGCCATGTGAGTTTAGTTTGATTAATTCAAGGATGAGGTGTGTGCTACTTCTATGTGGAAAAGCGCAATGCTGAGACTTATTCCAATTATTCAGAGGTAGAAGCAGGTTCAAGCATTTATTCAATGAGTGGGCCGCTTATCGCCAACTCCAGTGACTGGGATTCACCATGAAAACATAAATCATTAGCATCGATCATGATAGTGGTGTTCACACTGTCAATTGAGCGATCTTGGCTGGAGAGCAAAATCAACATACTAAAGAAGAATCATGGAGTTCTCAGTCATCACCTCCAAGGGCATCTTGAGGAATACTGCTGGCGTGTGTGGAAGGGAGATGATGTTGATTTATTTATATGTATGCTTCAAGATATTCAAGAGATTTTTACTAATTAAAGTTATTTTTGAAATTGACTATAAATTTATATGGTAAAAATAAATGGTAATATATTTTTTTATATATTATTTTACCCTTTGGATATTGGTATTTTGCTTTCTGATTATGTAGGCCACATTTTAAACCAGAATCACATAGGTAGGCCACATACTAAACCGGAACTGAATACTTTTATACTTTCATCATTCGTCACTGTTAATTGTTGATCTAGGTAGCATAAGCTTTTGAATAATAAGTAATAATTTCCCTGCGCTTCGGATTTCCACCATTTCCATAGTATTGTAGTGTTAACTATTAATGTGAACAGGGATTAAAGGGCTTATATTAGAGTTAAATACTAGTAAGGCATCTGGCCCAGAAAATATTCATTCTAGGTTACTCAAAGGTGTACCTAGATAGTATTGCAGTAGCTCTTGAGAAGATATATACTAGATCACTAGAGTTTGGAGAAATACCTAATGATTGGAAATTAGCGAATGTAGTATCAATTTTTAAAAAGGAAAGTAAAGAGGGCCCAAATGACTTTAGCCGGTAAGTTTAACTTCTATTGTTTGTAAAATTCTTGAGAAGATAGTTAAGAAGGGGATTTCTGACCATCTAGAGTGTGGTGGGTTAATAAATGATGCTCAGCATGGGTTTAAAAGAGGTAGAGCGTGTTTAACAAATTTACTGGATTTTATGGAATATGTTACTAAACAATTAGATAAGGATAAGGAGAGAATGTTAGTGTAATTTACTTAGATTTTAGCAAAGCTTTTGATAAGGTTCCATATAGGAAACTAGTTCATAAATTAAAAATGCATAGAATATGTGGGAAAATTTGGAATTGGATAACTAAATGGCTGAAAGAGAGGAGAGAGTTGTACTGAATGGGATGAGGTCACAGAGGCCCATGGCATCACAGATATCGCGACCAGGGAATAGTGAGATTCCAATGCCCCGAGAGCACTCAGGGCGCTTTGTGAGTCACTATAGATCACAATCCAGTCTCCCAACCGGGCACGTCATGTAATCTACTGTACCGAGTGGTATATTGCCACCAGCTCGGCCATGAAGACAAACACAGCACCTGGCAGAGTCCCGCTGACTTCAAACAGTAAATTACTAAATAATATTAATGAATAGAAGTGCAGGCATTTACTAAATACTGGAGAATAAAGGCCATAAACAAAATAAACGATGCGATTGGCCAAATCCAGACTAGGCTACACTTTGCTGTAATAAGGCTTAAATTGTAGTCCCCTGCTATCATGTGCCCTTAAACTAAAGTATTACCAACTTTTGGGCTGGAGGGGAAAGGGGTTATTATGGACTCATACATGCGGATGCAGTTTTTTATTATTGTATATTATAGGTTTGGAGTTTGATGAGCCTTAACATAACATAATTTCACGGATAACAAAAGCCACAAGGGCCTACCAAAGGTCATCCGCATCTGTCAAACCCATCCACAAAATGCATCCATAGGATTGTGTCAGATCATGCATCTTTACCTTGATGAGGGTCTTCAATCCCTCACCAGTAGCTGCTGCATCTTCCAACCAGTAGGGCAGGAATAAGACTAAAGGCAAGCAAAAAGGTTGGCTAATTACAGATGCAGAACAAAACTACAAAGGAAAAATTGGTAAACATGTAGATAGGCAGCTCGGCCGAAAAAGTGGATTTTTGTTTGTTTATATTTCGTTCCCCCCTGCATGAATACTCGTGCATGTTGGAGTCCTTTTTGAAATATACCCAGCGCCATTTTTTTTAGAAAAATGTCCAAAACTAACCAAACGAAAAATACTATACTGGGGGCGGCTGTGCCCCCCCCCCAATTGATTGAAACTCAGGATCATCATAGGGTGGTCCCCTCCATTGTGTTTACCCCCACACGAGCCGTCCCCTTAAATTTATTCCAAAAATGTGAAACATATTGGAACATGGATGAAATAGTTTACGTCCTATCGTTCGAGCCGCCAATCCACAGGAGGCCAAGAAACAGTTCAACTTTCCACTTAAAAACAACCAAACTTGCACTGATATCATCCGGGAGAGAATTCCAGAGATTAACGACACGTAGAGAGAAAAAGCGAGTGCAAACATCCATATTTGAGTAAGGTAGAAGGATTGGGGGGGGGGGGCTGTGACCACAGGTTCAAACAAATGAAACAAGTAGGAACAATGACCATTTAGGATCTTCCAAGTCAGAATTAGGTCTACACAGAGAAAGCGAACTTTGATGGAGAAAAGGCCCAAATTAGATAATCTATCAGCATATTGATTGATTGATTTAATCTGTTTTATGGGTGCTGAAACCCTATAAGGATTATTGGCACCGTGAAATTACAGTCAAGATAGTCACCATCACCTCTTCAGTCCAACAGTTACACAATTATGTATACAAATACTCATATCTATATATGTACATAAATGGATATACAAACTGAAAAAAAAAACATTAAATGTGTCTATATAATGATGTATCTCTTAGAAACTTTAGTACTAGTTCAAATGGAACTGAGGAATTTAGGACAGTAGCATATGAAAATCTTAGGTGGTTTTCCAAGAAGAAATTTTATAGGGGGTTACGACTTAAAGCATATTCAGGGCATTGAGTTATAGCATGTTCTGGGGTAAGTTGTGTATTGCATTTTCCACAAAAGTGGAAAAGTGATGGATCAAAGAAGTAGCCATGGGATAGTCTACTGCACCCTAATCTTAGTCTAGTTAGTACGATACTGTCACAAGGTGACATTCTATAAGGTCTGTTATTGTTTAAATTAGGAATGATTTGGGGAAGAATGCCATTATTTTGGGACCATTCATTTTGCCAGAGGTTGAAGACTGAGGGCTGAAGCATGCCTATCTTTTCTGATACCGAGAACCCCAGGTGTGTCATATTAGCATTGTGTATTGCTGCTTTAGCTGCTGCATCAACCACTTCATTATCTTTTATATCTGCATGACTAGGAACCCATAAAAAAACAGCTTCCAGGTTGATTTTATGATATAGTTAATTATATGGTGGATTAAGTAGCGACTTTTTTGTTCTTTCACAGCTGGCAAACCTGATAGGGAGTCTGAAACTATGAGTAGTTTACAGTTGTCTATCTTTTGGTTTATTTACTTGAGTGAACTCAATATTGCATATAACTCAGCAGTAAATATAGAGCAGTGATGGGGCAGTTTGAAAGTCTTTATGGTTTCCCTCCAGCTAAAAGCACATGCTACTCCTTCATTACTTTTGGAACCATCTGTGAAAGTTACATTAAAACCTGAGGATTTATACAACTCAATTAATTCTAAGGACAATGTTTGATAAATGCATGAAGGAGTTTTGTTCTTAGGGTATGCAGTTAATGAGAGGTTAAAGTGAACTTTAGTTAGTGTTATATAGCAGTTAGATATTTTTATGGTGTTTAAATTAATGGAGTCATATCCTAAGTTCATTATATATTTTTTTAATCCAACCACAAAAAGGTTTTGGGTGAGGCCAAAGGTTATAGAAATTATACCAAAAGAATTGTAAAATACATATACGTGTGGGGTGATTTGCAATACTGAGTACTTTGATACCATATCTTAGCCCTAGCAATATTCTACGAAATTTAAGAGGCATTATATTAGCTTCTGCCTCTAAAAAATCAACTCTGGTACAATTTAATGCAGTCTAATACACTTAAATTGTATTCTATCAAGTTTTAATAGGTTGCTTTCTGATGATGTATGGTATAGGAAAGAGCCATAGTCTATTTTGATGTTATCAGTGGGGTTCCTCAGGGATCACTTCTCGGTCCATTATTATTTGTCATCTATATAAACAATCTCTGTGGTAAGCCGATTTGTACAGCAAATTTTTCTGAAGGGAGATTAGCTATCAAAACTCTTATAATTCTAGAAGAAATGAAATTTTTAATAAAGTTGGGGAGATGGCCACGTAAACCCATCTTGTAAAGTTTTTTATAAAGACCATGGTGCCAAATGGTATCGTATGCTTTTTCAATGTCCAGAAAGATTGCCATTACATATTTATTGCAGAGGAACGCTTCCCTTATGATACATTCCAAGCGTACCAAACTATCCATAGTTGAGAAGTGCTTTCTGAATCCACTTTGGTAGTATGATAAATACTTTTTTCATTAAGGTATTTCCATAACCTAATGGTCAATATTCTCTCTAATGTCTTGCATAAGCAACTTGTTAAAGCTATAGGGGAGGAGAAGATGGTTCCTGACTTGGTTTCCCTGGCTTTAAAATAGGGATGAGTAAACTCTCTTTCCATGTCTCTGGATAGGTATTATTTAGAAATAAGTTATTGTAGAAATTTAGGAGATTATGTTTATTTAGGTTACTAAGATTTGCTAGGAAACGATATATTATGTCATCCATGCCAGGAGAGCTTGGCTTATTTTGGGGAATAGCTTTTTCTAATTCATATAATGTAATTGGGCAGTTATAATCCTCATTGTTAGATACCCCAAATGAAATTTCATTAAATTCAGCCTCCACCATAGTGTATACAAAGGGTTCTATGTAGGAGTGAATACTGCTAATAGTAGCAAAGTGGCCAGCTAATATTTGGGCAGTCACAAATGGGTCAGAAGTAAAGTTACTGCCAGATTTTAATGTGATGAGTGGATGGGGTTTATGTCCTTTTGTAAGTCTCCCTATCTTATCCCAAACTTCTGCTGTATGAGTGTTATGATTAATAGTTTGTACAAACCTTCTCCATGAGAGACGTTTCGATAATCTAATTACCCTTCTGGCTAAAGCTTTAGCTTTATGATATAACAGTAAAGACTCTGGATTCATGTACTTCTAAAATAGTTTATAGGCTTTTTTTTAACTTTTATTGCATAGGCACAACTATCATTCCACCAGGGATTGTTATTTTAAGGAATATTCTTGAAGATGACATTGGTATGGTTTTGGCTGCACATTTGGTGATAGCAGAGGTTATTAGAAGGCAAGCATATTTGCATTAAGTGAAATATTTTATTTTTTTTTATTTTTTTTTTAAGGGTCTATCTGGCGACTGCCAACTTAGGCATAAGTCTCCGTAAACAAACAGCCTAGTTCTAGGCTACTTTAAAAAATTTGAAAAGAAAACAATAAAAAGAAATAACGCAATTAGGAAGCAATAACAATAACAAAAACAACTAAACCTAGTTAAATGAAAGGGAGAAGGCTGGCCTCCCCTCAAAAGTCAACAAGTCAATGTGCACGCACTCATCCCGAGTACAAAGGACAGGCGGTAGCGACACCACCCATCCCGGTACCGGGACAGGTAACGTGCGTGAAGATCACCCAGGCTGGGACATTCGACAAGAATGTGCCAAACAGTCTGGGGGATGATGCAGTCGTCGCAATAGGGCGCAGGCGAGCGCTCCATCAAATAGCGATGCATCACACGAGTGTGTCCAATTCGGAGACGACAGAAAGCGACCTGAAGCTGTCATGGCATTGGGGGATAGGTGCATGGGAACAGTCGCGGCACAGTGGCACGCAACTTTAAGTTCCCTTCGACCGTCTCCCATCTTCTTTGCCAAGCAGCCCGAAGAGGTGCTCGTATTCCTGCCATGTAGTCGGTGTGAAGAAGAGTGAAACGCTGATCCGGTTGCAGAGTCCCCGCGGACTCTTTGGTTCCCTCATTGGCGCGCTCATTCCCCGTAATTCCTACATGTCCAGGAACCCAGCAGAAGATAATCTGAACATCCGCTGGCTCGCCAAAACTGTGGCGTCACGGATATTGCAAACCAGGGAATGCGGAGGTTCCAATGCACTGAGAGCACTCAAGGCACTTTGAGTCGCTGTAGATCACAATCCAGTCTCTGAACTGGGCATGTCACGTAATCTCCCGTTGTAGCGGGCCAAAAATCTAGACTAACCCGCGTTCCAACCTTATCCTAGGATTTATGGCCCTTAGAACCCCGAGGGAGAATTGATACAATTTGATATACAGTCCTTTACTTTACAAAAACATAGTTATATTTACAGCTTATATTTCCAAAAAAAAAATAGATAAACACCAGTGCACATTCAAATAAATATTTTATACAAATTGTAATTTTCCCAACCGAAAACAAAATAAAGTATGACAGGCGCAGAGAACAAATGTCAACAACCCAACCAAGGTAGACACAACAAAAGGAGCACCCGAACGAGAAGGGGCACAGGGCTATTTCTTGGCGCTGGGGGGTGAGGGGGGTGGTAGTAGCAGTCTTATCAAATAAGAAGGGGCACAGGCTCGTCAGCCAATGCAGGTACCGCCCTCTGTTCCAGGGCTGGGCTGGGCGGAGCACTCGCCTCGAGGATTCTTCTTACAGTGCGTAAAAGCTTCCACTCTGTAGAAGAGATGATATCCCCCATTTACAATTTATTTACCATAAAGGGAAGGGAAAATCAACAAGTGGGCAATCGACCTGAGGAAATTCTGTTAATTTCTTACCTCTAAGTGAACATCCACATGCACACGACAAATTCCCGTTTATAACTTTTATAATTCTAGATATTTACTGTTATGCTTTATAACTGATTTAACAAAATATATTTATCGTTAAATTATGGCAAAGTAATATCTCTGAAAAGAGAATACAATTGGTTAACATTATTCCGAAAAAAAAATCGGAAGGAAAATTATACTCGCACACTCACACAGGGGTAGGGAAAGATATATGTAAAAGGGGGTGGGAGAATGGCCCTACAGACACACACACACACCGCTCCCCCACACTGTACTGAGTGGTGTATTGCCACCAGCTCGGCCGTGAAGACACGCAGCGCCTGGCAGAGCCCCGCTGACTTCAAACAGAGGGGATACGGCGTGGAAGCTGACCCCCTCTTGGGACTTGGAGCCATCCGTATACACATTAAGTGAAATATTGACTTTTTGAATTTGTAGCTCTTGATGAAATTTGTTTAAATTACCTTTATATAGCCATTTGGGCCTGGTATTATACTTCATTTCATATATCGTTTCAATAATTATGGGGAAGTGGTCACTATCATAAAGATCTGGTAGTACTTTCCACTCTAAGTTTAGTTTTAAAGAATGGGAGCATAGAGATATATCTATATGAGAAAAGTGTCCTCTAAATTCATTGCAATAAGTTGGGGCCTTTGAGTTTAGGATGTATAAATTTGCTTCTTCAATAAAATCTATTATTTTATTTCCTCTCTGACAGCATTCTGATGAGCCCCACAGGTAGTGATGTCGATTCAAATCTCCAGATATTAATACTGGTGGAGGAAGTTGGCTATAAAGATTCATTAGGTCTTGTGTAGTTAAAGGAAATCTTGGAAGTATATAGATTGAACAAATTGTGAATTTTAAAGATGGTAAATTAATTCTAGCTGTTATAGCTTCCAGATCTAAGGTGATATTTAAAGTTACAAATGGTACCCAGGAGGCTATGTCAAGAAGAACTCCTCCTCCATTATGCCTTCTATCTATCTTAAGATGGTATATCCTTTTAAAGAAATGTTTTGCTCTATTCCTAACCTTGTTTCTTGTAACATTACAATTGATGGGGAATACTCATTTAAGATCATCTGCAGGAATGGTAACCTTGTTGTATAACTGCGTATATTTCATTGACATATTCTAAAGTTTATTATCTAAATATAATTTAAACTATTAGGAAACCAAATAATATTCTGTAACCATCCCTTGAATCAATTTTTTTTGTAAAGCCCATTTTATTAAACACTATAGCCATTTTGTTAACTGCCTGTTTAGGGGCAATGTTTGCTTCCATGATTTTCTTATATTCTTTAAGGATAGACCATAGGTATTCATTTGAGACATCAACATTATGAGAGTTTTGTTTATCTTCATTATTAATACTTTTTGCAGGTAGAGTTTGTGGTCTAGTAATGGGTAGGTCACATTGTGTTTCTTTTGTAGCTTTTTCAGTTATATTTTTTTTCTTGTTATTTGTATATTGGTTGGCGAAGTGTGTCCGTCCTCTATTTCCGAATTATTAACTCTAGTTTCTGATATGTGGCCGGGCATTAGATGTGGTAAATATATAGATTAGTGACTCGAACGGCGGGACGTACTATTTCGTCTGTAGTTCAATCCCTACATATGGAAGAAAAAACTTAACAGTTCGACGCCATTCTTGCAAATTCTTGTTGTTCGTAAGTTTTTGTTTCTATTATTGTTCTTGTTTAAGTATGGCTGACTGTTTGGATGTAGAGAGTATGCCTTTTGAAAGTAGTGTGTATGTAGTGTGCGATGTCTGTGGTGTAGAGAGGAGAGTGAATGTGTCTGAGTGCCGTGTATGTGCTTTGACTGAGGAGGTGAGTCGATTACGTGCGGAATGCTTGAGACTGAACGATTTAGTGTCTGAAGTGAGAAGAGATGCAAGTGTACGTTTGAAGAGTCAGACTGGGACCAGGAGGGAGGAAGTTAGGCCTAGAACAGGGACTGGAGAGAAAGCAGTAAGTGAAGTAAGTGATGATGAGTGGTGGGTGAAAGTGAACAGAATAGATAAGTTAGGACAGGTTAGGTGTGTGAATGAGAGGGACATGGAACCTGTTAGGCTAACTAACAGATTTGATGCCCTGAGAGAGGAAGAATTTGAAAGAGATTTGTCTGGTGTGGCCGTGCCTGAAAGTAGAATAGGAGGTCGAGTGAGTGAGAGCAGGAGGGAAGGTAATACTAGGACTAGAGATAATAGGAGAATGACTGAGGTGATTGTGATGGGTGACTCTCAGATTAGGTATTTAGATAGGAAGTTGAGTGAAAGTAAATGGAAGGGAGTTAGAGTTTGACTGCCAGGTGCTGGTGTAAATGATGTGTGTGAGAGGTATGATAACATAACATAATATAACATTGTGGTGGAGCGAATGTGAGTGTGTGTAAAAGGGTCATTCTCCCATCCCTTTTCTCAGTACCCTCTCCCTCCCTCTGTAATAATGTGTGTGTGTGTGTGTGAATGGGAATGGGTTTGTTTTGTTTTTTGTTTATTTTATGTATAAAAATGATTACCATGTTTTTTTCTTTTTTTCCAGGCGCCATATTCTGGAAAGATAGTACCTAGTTTCATATATAATTATATTGCAAACAAAGCGCCATATTCTGGAAAGCTATATATTATTGTTAATTAATAAAGGCCAATAGTATAGCTTAATGAAAGAGGGCTAATAATAGCCACGCAAGCGTGATAAGGTCATTTATCTTCCATCAAGCGCAGAGGCGCCACACTTGTTGTAAGTCCTAGGCATTTTGCTCGCTCGAGTGGCAGGTGGCTGGACATCCCCCCCATCCTCTTTGTACCACGTGAGGCCTTGTTTGTTGTTTATATATCGACTGTTGTAGTCAGGATTTTTTTGGTTGTTTGATTTTTTTTATGTTTCTTAGGATTGATTAATAGTATTCATATATATAGGATTTTCTTTTTTTGTATTTTTTTGTGAAAAGTAAGGAGATCTCAAATATAATCGCCCCTCTCTATTGTAGATATTTTGTGCATTTACCCATATTTTTTGTAAATATTGTATTTTTTAGTTAGTAAAGGACTGTACATACAATCCGTGTCATTCTCCTTCAATTTCTCATGTCCGGATTAGAGTAGGAAGCGGGTTGGATCGATTGGGGTTAGTCTAAATTTTTCAGCCCGCTACATTTGGCGCCCGAATAGGGACGTGAGACTTCGAAACCGGGAGCGTGACAGGATTGGATTGCAGTCCATACCCAATTAGCGTGACAAGTAGTTTGATTGATTTTTCCCTCCTCCTATTTTTTTACTAACTTGGGAACAATGGCTGTAGCGGAAACTTTGAATAAAGAAGTAGTGCGATTGAGACTGGAGTTGAGAAAGAAAGAAGAGGAGTGTGAATGTTGCGGGGAATGATTGAGAGAATGGAGAAAGAAATGAAAGGGATGAATGAAAAGACTGATAGGATGAAGAAGGAAATGGGAGACTGACAGGATCAAACTTACCAACGGATGCAGGACTTGTATGACATGATGACGGGCTGGACCAACCCCAGGACCCTCAACCTTGACCCCTGCTCCAACTGAAGGGGATAAGACTAATGGGATCAATGGGAGCGTGTGCGAGTCTAGAGAGGATAGGGTGATTATGAGTGATAGGAAGGACAGAGAATGGAAGAGAGTTGAATGCAAGAGAAGAAGGAAGAGTGGTGCAAAGGGAAAGGATAGGAAGGTAAGAGGCAAGAGTGTGGAGTCATTGTACTCGGATGAAGGAGAGAGTGATGGTATGATTGAAATGAGTGAGAGTGAAGGCAGCTCAAGTGAGAGTGAAGTGAATGTGGGAAAGGGTATTTTGATAAGGGAAGTGCCAAAGATAGATAGATTTAGGTTACATGGTGGGAAAATTGTGGAAGAATTCTTCGGGGAATTTGAGCGATATTGTAAGCTCAAGTACCCGGAGAATAAGGGATACTGGATGAATGTTTTGGGGGAATGTTTGGAGTTTTTGCGAGTGATAACGAGTGTGGGAGAGCCAAAGTACGATGTAGTGAAGAAGAGATTGATTGGGCAGGTGAAACAAATGAAAAAGAGTGTGGAGTATAAAAGGGTGAATGAATTTGAGAAGGCACGAATGGGGAAGAGTGAAAGTGTGAATATGTATGCACATAGGCTTGAGAGTATGGCAAGAACGAGGTATGGTGATGATGATGTAAATGAATGTAAACCACTCATGAGGAAGTTTTTAGACACAATCCCGCGAAAGGTGAGTGAATAGCTGAGTGGGAAGAGAAAGGAGAGAGTGAGATGACAGGTGAACGGTTGATGTGAGAGGATGTGTTGGAACTGTTAGAAGATGGACGATTTGATGATGAAAGCGATCTAGAAGAGGATGGATGGTACAGTGTGAATGTTGGGGGTAAGAAGCCCAGGAGCTTTCATCCACCCCAGCAGTTTGTCAGCTACAGGGATGCCCTGAAGGCTGCACCAGCTGGAGTGATGTTGAACTTCCTGGGCCGGCAGAATGGATGGGTAAATGGAGGGTGGTCGAACGGAAGGGGGCAGATGAATTTCAAGCATGGGAACGGATATATGAGAGAGAAACCGAGGTATGTCCCAGCAAATGAGAGACCGAATGGTGGGAGAAAGATTGTGGAATGTCGTCGGTGTGGAAGGAAAGGTCATATGTTGGCAGAATGTAGGTGGACATCTGGTGCATGTTTTGGGTGTGGTAAGAAAGGGCATATGATAAAGGATTGCCAGGAAAGTGTGAAAGAGTGCTTCGAGTGCAAAGAAATAGGCCATTTGAAGAAAGATTGTCCGAGGTTGAATGGTCGAGCAACTGCTGGGGGGAGTGTGAAGTATGCATGTGGTAATTGTGGAAAGGCTGGTCATTATGCAAGGATGTGTCGTGACCAGAGGAATGTATGTAGCTATTGTGCGATGGAAGGACATTCAAGTGAAAAGTGTTGGATTAGACTGAGAGGGCAAGGTGTGAATGGGAAGTCTGAAGCGGGAAACTGAATGGTAAGAGGGTACCTGCTGAAGTATCCTCTGGGTGCATGAGTGTGAGTAATGTGTTGGTAAGTCTGTCTAGTGTGAAAGTGCTGTCTGGTAGGAAGTATGAGTGTCTGAGTGTGAAGGTGGAATTGAATGGAATTGAGTGTTTGGCTTTAATAGATTCTGGATGCAAGGCGAGCTTGGTGTATAAAGATGTGTATGACAAGGTTAGCGAGAAAGTCCTCCTGTCTGAGTGCAAGGGTAGTTTGGTAGGTATTGGTAATAGGAGAGTGCCTGTGATTGGAATGATAAGGTCAGCTGTTCGAATGCATGGTATGATGATGAATGAATGTGAATTTTCTGTGATTGATAAGGTGAGTAGTGAGTATGGTGTGATTTTGGGATATGATTTTATGAAAATGAATCATATGGTTGTGCATCCTGCGAGTGATCAGATTGAGAGAAAGATTGGTAAAAATGGGGTGTATAAGTTGTATGTAGGGAAAGATGGTAATCTTTTGAGGAGTGTGTTTAGCGGTATTGAGGTGACTGCTATGGAGAATGTAAGGCTTGTGAAGGGTGAAAGGGTGTCTGTTAGAGTGAGTTGGAGTAAGGATGTTAGTTTGAATGTGGGTGAGAACACTGTGATATTGTATGGAAAGGATGCGTGTTATAAGGTAAGGCATGTTGCTTGTGTGTTTGATGGCTTGATGAGAATGAATGATCCTTTTGTATGTGTGCAGGCGGACCCCAGGGTGAAGGGACAGGTGAGGGGTATCCAAGTCGGAGATGTACTGGGTCACCTCTCCACTGTCAATGAGGTAGGTATGGATGATAGTATGGATGTCAGGGTGAATGTTGCAGGTGAAAAGACGTGTGAATGGACGTATAATGATGTGAAGAGCATGGTGGAATTGGATGGATGTTTAACTGAGTATGAAAGGGAGGATGTGTATCGAATGATATTTGAACGAAAGGGAGCCCTCAGTAAGGGTTATCTGGATTTTGGGGTTGCAAAGCTCCCGGAATTCAAGATTGTCCTGAAGGAATACTCCCCAATCTATCAGCGGCCAAGGCATTTCCCACGTCTGGTTGCTGATGAGATTGAGGAGCAGTGCTTGGAATTGGAGCAATTGGGGGTGATTGAGGAGAGCGAGAGTGCATGGAATAGTCCAATTGTACCTGTACGTAAGCCGGATGGAAGATTGCGTCTGTGTGTGGATTATAGAAAGGTGAATGAAAAGACTGTGAAAGAAAGGTTTCCGATGTGTGTGGGATCTGAGTGTGTGTATAGTATGCATGGGATGGAGTAGTTTACGAAGCTGGATCTGGTACGAGGGTATTACCAGATGCCCATTGCTGAGGAGAGCCGACTGGTAACTGCCTTCTCTTCCTCAAAGAGGCATTACCAGTTCCGGAACCTCAGCTTTGGGTTGGCTAATGCTCCCGGAGCATTCCAGCGGGCAATGAATGTTGTGTTGAGTAAGTTTGCGAGTAAGAATGTGATTGCGTTTATAGATGATATTTTGATTATGACTGAGACTTTTGAGGAGCATATGAAATTGGTGAATGATGTGTTGAGAACGTTGGAGAGTGTTGGTGTAAAGGTGAAAGTGGCGAAGTGTGAATGGTTTGCGAAAGAAGTGGAATTCCTTGGGCATATGGTGAGTGAGAATGGGTTGCGAAAATCACCGAAGTATGTTGAGAAGGTGCGAATGTTTCCTAAACCGGTAACTGTGAAGCAACTGAAGTCTTTTTGGGATTTGATTGAGTTCCAGCGAAAGTTTATACAGGATTGTTCTGGTGTGAGTAAGCCTCTGACTGAGTGGATGGGCAAGAAAGGTAGTACGGTTGTCAAGTGGAATGATAAGATGAATGAGGCGTATGAGAGACTGAAAGAGGCAGCGGTTGAAGATGTTGAATTGGCTTACCCAGATTATAGTGTAAATGCTAAAATGCTTGAATTGTATACAGATGCGAGTGGGTATTGTATGGGAGGTTTCCTGATGCAAGAGCAGCGTTTGAATGGAGAGAATGTCATGCGAATAATTGGGTATGTGTCCAAGGCTATGAATGTTGCAGAGCGAAAGTATTCGACTGTGGAACGAGAGCTGGCTGCGATAAGATATTGTTTGAAAGTGTTGCGTTCGTTTTGGTATGGTGTGAGGTTTGTGATCAAAACAGATCATCAACCTCTTGTGTATCTGCAACGTATGAAGTGGGCTGATAGTAGGATTGCAAGGACTTTGGAAGATTTGAGTGACTTTGACTATGTGATTGAGTATGTGCCTGGTGAACGGAATGGAGTGGCTGATTTGATGTCAAGGTATCCTGGTACAAATGATGAAAATGTGCGTGGAGTGAGTGATCCTGAGTATTTGCCAAAAGGGATTATGAATGGAAAAGAGAGTAAGGGTGGTGGTGATTCCTTGTTTGAGAGTGTATGGAATGGTTTGCAAGATTTGAAGAATGATGGAGTAGACGTGAGAGTGCCCGATAGTGTGTATGATTTAAGGAAGGAGGTAATGAATGAAGTATGTAGGAGGCCTGAAAGCATTGGTATGGCAAAGGTGCGGAACTTCATGAAAGAATTGAGAGCGATGTGTATGCAAGGGGTCCCGCCATTTCAGGAAGTGTTGATTGTAGTGAGTCATTTGTATGGAGTGATTGTTTATGTGCACTTTGGTGGTGAGAGGCCGATTGTGTACAAGGATGAGAAGATGAAGGGTTTGAATCCTAATGTGGTACATCTGCAATGTTTGAGTGGTGTGCACTACAAATGGGTGATTGACAAGTGTTCATATATAAGAGAGAAGAATGATTGTCTGGATGAAGATGAGCGTGTGGTGAGTGATGATATGGGAGTTAATGATGGTGTGGATATCAGTGCTGATGTTGGTGTGCTTGTTCCTTCTGTGTATTGCGCACATGGTGGACCTGATATGATGGAAGCGAGAGTGAAAGTTGGTGAAAGGTTGTTCTGTGGTTTGATTGAAACTGGAGCGCAAGTGTCTTTAGTGAATGAGAGGATTCTGAGTAAGTATGATGAGTTTAGATGTTGCGAGCATAAACCTGTGAAGTTACGGATAAGTGGATTAGGGAATGGCATGATAGTGGCATGGGAACAGGTTAGTCTGAAAGTGAGTTTGGGTAATGGTGTGAATGTGAAGCATGACTTTGTGATTCTGGAGGATGAGCAAATGCCGTGTTGTTTCTTGCTTGGTGTAGACTTTATGAGATTGAATGATTTGTCTTTGGATGCTGATAAGGATTGTCTTATGAAAGGTGAATGTGAGGTGATGAGGTTGAATGAGTGTGCAAAGAATGTTGTCAAGTTTTGCGGTATGATTGAGTTGGTCATGCATGATAAGAATGAGATTTTAAGTGATGAGGATATTCTAGAGATGCAAGAGATATGTCCTTTTGTTAGTGAGTTGAAGAGGTGTTAATGATGCATGTTGATTTGAATGAATGGCCAGAGTGTTTAAGTGATTTTAAAAGGTATGCTAAGGATTTTGTTGTTTGTATGGATGTTGTATATTTTGTGAGGCATGTGAAGGGTGGTGATGATATGTATGTACCTGTGATGTCCTTAGTTGGTATGATTGGTCTGGTGAAGGTTGTGCATGATAATTATGGGCATATGGGTAAGTTTAAGCTGTGGGAGTGTATGAAAGAGTGTGTGTTCCATCCGTTTCTGAGAACTGTTGTGAATGATGTTGCAACTATGTGTGAAAGGTGTCAGAAGCGAAAGGTGCAAGGTGTGCAAGTGAAACCACCAATGTTGAAAGTTGATGCGAAAGAACCGTTTGAATTGGTAGTGATTGATTGTGTGTCTTTGCCGCGAACGAGTGCTGGGAATGTTGGTATGGTTGTTATGATTGATCATAAAAGGAGTGTGACTGTTGCACGTGTGGTTGAGCAGTTGTTTTTGCCTATGTGTGTATGGAAGCCTAGAAGATGTCTGAGTGATAATGGTCCTGAATTTGTAGGGGAAGTGTTTGAGCAAATGTTGAGAGAGAATGGTGTGGAGCATGTGAGAACAACTCCGTATGTACCGTCTTCAAATGGATTGGCTGAACGTACTATAAGAACCTTGTGTGAGATGTTGAGAATGATGAGTACGACAGTAAATGACTGGGATGTATGTCTGGGGACAGTGTTGTGGGCGTATAATTCAACTGTGCATAGTCAACTGGAATGTCCCCATGTCAGTTTGTGATGAATTTTGAAAGGCGAGTGAAAGATAGGTTTCGTTTGAGTGAAAGTGAGCAGAGTGTATGGCATGAGGCGCATGAAAGGTTCCGTTCATTTGAATTAGGTGCAAAAGTATTGAAGGTGAAAGAAGTGAAGGGTAGGTTGAATGTGTCAAAGATGAGTGAGAAGTTTGATGGACCTTATAGAGTTGTGAGAGTTTGGGAAAATGGGGTGATGTGTTTTGGAGAGTTTGAATGACGGTATGACTGAGAGAGTGCGGGCTCATCAGAGTCAGTTAAGGAGATGGAGAGAACCTCCTGACTACCTGGTGAGCCATCTGCTGTATGGACTGTGTAGAGAGAGAGGTAAAGTGCATGATGATGAGATTGAATGTGATAGTATGGATCTGTCTGGGAAAGAGCTAGTCTTGGTCTCAAGGAGTAGAAAGCGTACAAAGAAGAGTGAAAGGAAGAAAGCTGTGAGTGAGGAGCTGATGAATGGGGGTATGAAGAGTGAAGGTTCTGAACGGAAGAGTATGAAAGAATTCTGTCGTGAGATGGGAGAACTGGTTATGAGGGCTAAGAGTATGGTTGATGAGATGATCAATAGTGACGATGAGACTGACAGGACGACTGACGAACAACCCCGACTAATTGCTACGCGTAGCCAGGGACCAGTAGAAGAGTGTGAATGGGTGAAGAGTGATTGAAAGGGTTTTGTGAGTGACTGGTTGAATGGCTTAAGGAAGGAAGGGTGTGGTGGAGCGAATGTGAGTGTGTGTAAAAGGGCCATTATCCCACCCCTTTTCTCAGTACCCTCTCCCTCCCTCTGTAAGAATGTGTGTGTGTGTGTGAATGGGAATGGGTTTGTTTTGTTTTTTGTTTATTTTATGTATAAAAATGACTACCATGTTTTTTTCTTTCTTTCCAGGCGCCATATTCTGGAAAGATAGTACCTAGTTTCATATATCATTATATTGCAAACAAAGCGCCATATTCTGGAAAGCTATATATTATTGTTAATTAATAAAGGCCAATAGTATAGCTTAATGAAGGAGGGCTTATAATAGACACGCAAGCGTGATAAGGTCATTTATCTTCCATCAAGCGCAGAGGCGCCACACTTGTTGTAAGTCCTAGGCATTTTGCTCGCTCGAGTGGCAGGTGGCTGGACATCCCCCCCCATCCTCTTTGTACCACGTGAGGCCTTGTTTGTTGTTTATATATCGACTGTTGTAGTCAGGATTTTTTTGGTTGTTTGATTTTTTTTATGTTTCTTAGGATTGATTAATAGTATTCATATATATAGGATTTTCTTTTTTTGTATTTTTTGTGAAAAGTAAGGAGATCTCAAATATAATCGCCCCTCTCTATTGTAGATATTTTGTGCATTTACCCATCTTTTTTGTAAATATTGTATTTTTTTGTTAGTAAAGGACTGTACATACAATCCGTTTTATTCTCCTTCGATTTCTCACGTCCGGATTAGAGTAGGAAGCGGGTTGGATCAATTGGGGTTAGTCTAAATTTTTTGGCCCGCTACAACATAACATAATTTCACAGATGACAAAAGCCAAAAGGGCCTATCAAAGGTCATCTGCATCCGTCAAAACCCACCAACAAAAAGCACCATCGCCAGGGAAAGACAAAATCAAAGTCCCCCACAATATAATATAGCATTACAAAACATAATTTCACGGATGACAAAAGCCACAAGGGCCTATCAAAGGTCATCCACATCCGTCAAAACCCACCCACAAAAAGCACCATCACCAGGGGAAGACAAAATCAAAGTCCCCCACAATATAATATAACAGATGACAAAAGCCACAAGGGCCTATCATAGGTCATCCGAGTCAAACAGCCTCTTTTTTTAAGGCCCCCCACCCCTAAGAAAACTACATCCAGAGGATTGCGTCCACAAACAAGGGTATCACCAATCAAGGCTTGTCAAATACTAAATCATGCAGCTATAGATATATACAAACAATATTAATATATACAAAACTTAGGAACCATCACAACCTTCCCTCCCCATAAACTCATCCAACCTACTCTTAAATACATTTAAATTTGGACTAACTACTACCCTCCGCGGCAATTTGTTCCAGAAGTCTACCACTCTATTGGTGAAAATTTTTTTTCTTAAATCGAACCTACACCCTTGCTTTTTAATTTTCAAGTGGTGATCTCTAGTCCGATTTCCATCATCTAACTCAAAAAACTTGCTCACATCCAATTTATCTATCCCAGAAAAAATTTTAAAGAGCTCAATCATATCCCCTCTCACGCACCTCCTTTCTAACGAGAACATATTTAATACCCTCAGTCTATCTATATATTCAAGGTGCCTCAGGGAAGGAATAATCTTTGTTGCCCTCCGTTGCATTGACTCAAGAAGGTTAATATCGTGTCTAAAATGTGGGGACCATGCCTGTATGCAGTACTCTAGATGTGGCCTAACATAAGAGTTATAGAGTTTAAGAATAACCTCCTTACTTTTGTAACTGACATTTCTCTTAATGAAACCCAGCACCCTATTTGCCCTATTTCTTGCTTCAATACACTGCTTAGAAAACCTTAATGACTTATCTATTACTACTCCTAGATCTTTCTCATCCTCTACTGAGCTCAGCCAATGCCCATCCATTTCATAGTTAAATTCTCTATTATCTTTTCCCATGTTAATAACTTTGCACTTATCAAGGTTGAAAGTCATTTGCCACTATGTGCCCAGGATAACAATTTATTTAAATCCCCCTGCACTTTAAAGTTATCATCAATATCTTTAACTACAGCTGCTAATTTGGTATCATCCTCAAAAATTGACACTTTATTATTAACTGCCTCCCCAAGATCGTTTATATAGATGACAAATAATAATGGACCGACAAGTGATCCCTGAGGAACCCCACTGATAACATCCCTCCACTCGGACTTTACACCATTTAGCACTACCCTTTGCTTCCTGTCTTTCAGCCACTCAGCTATCCAATTTGAAACTGCCACCACATATCCCAATCATTTTTAATTTATGAACTAGTCTCCTATGTGGTACTGTAGCGGGCCGAAAATCTAGAATAACCCGCATTCCAACCTTATCCTAGGATTTATGGACCTTGAGAACCCCGAGGAAGAATTGATACAATTTGATATACAGTCCTTTACTTTACAAAAGAATACAGTTATATTTACAGCTTATATTTACAAAAATATGGGGTAAATATTCACACAACAAATATATATATATATATATATATATATATATATATATATATATATATATATATATATATATAGATATTCTCCTATACACACAATATTCTCTGCCAAATACGGGACTCAGCGCCCCGTCCGGCCCTAGCTTAGCCTCTCTTCCTTCTTTCAGATAGCCTGTATTTCTCCCCTACCTCGTCGATTTTCATACAACCTCTCCCACAACTTTCTCTGGTCAGCCTCTAATTTCACAGGGTAGATGCTGACCTTCTTCTCAAGCTAACCGTCCCGGATCGGGGCTGAGGGGTAAGGGGACAACGTTCCCTAACCCCTGAGCTCCGGTTCGGGATGGAGGTTTTTTAACAACCTGCTTCATCCCCACCCATACCTTACTCACATCCCTTCTCCTCTCCTCTTCACATTCTATCCATTTTTACGCCGTGTCTAAGGTGGAGCCGCCATGCCGATGGACTGCCAGGCCACCAGGCGGGAGGGGTGGTCCCAAATAGCGGCGCCTGGCTCTGCCGGGCCTGCAAGCACCTCTTGCAGTGCGGGCAACTGTGAGAGGTGGTGAGCTATAGCGTCCCGTGAAAAAAAGAGGGTCACTATGCCCAATGATGTAGATAAAAAAAAACAAAAACAATCCATAACTTCCCTTGTAACATCAACGGAGCCGCCCTCAGGCAGCTCCAGCGAAAAAATGGAGGTCCCATCCCCCTGTGCTTGCGCAGAGGACCCTCCATATTTCTCTAACCGGAGAGGAGGCTTACTCCTCTACTTCGATTTCGGGTGTAGGGGACTCCCCCTCACCCCCTTCTCTGGAGGTGCTTTCGGGCACCTCCCTTTTTCCAGCGGCAGTCCCCTCTTTTATTTCCAAGGGGACTGCCAAGAAAGCCAGCAGGCAGCCCATTGCCGACCGCCCCTCGTGTAAGCGGCTCGGTAGGGCAAACCCCCTGAGGGAGGAAGAGGGAAGACAGGCCCCTTCGGTCGCTACCCTCAAAAGACCTGCTGGCAAGAATATTGAACCTTGCCGTGGTCAAGGCCTGTGCCTCCCCACACAAGACTAGTGACGCTGCCAAGGGGACCTGCGATGTCCTGGGAGGGGATGGCCAACTGGAGGCCCCTCCTGTGATAGACATGGTCCTCGAGGAAAAACAGCCGCAGATGGTAGGGCCTTCCATGGGGGGGAATCCGGGCTCGGCGCCAAGAACCGAACCCGAATCCGCCCCTATGCAAGGTCCTCAAACGGCTGGGGATTCCGAGGCAGTACAAGGAGGGGAGGGATCTCCTCCGGATGATGCCCCTGCGACCACCAGGACCTTTTCCATTTCGGAGAAACACCTAGCTGAGGCCGGTCCATCTGGCCTAGGGGCTTCTACCGGCGGGGATGAGAAGCGGGTTTATTCCCCGCCCTCCTCTCCAAAAAAGAAAAAGACCAAGACCAAAGAGACATAGAAGATTCAGGGCTCCTCTCCATCCGCGGGGGCTGCGGGAACGGATGGGTCTGCTGCCACTCTGGCAAGCGACCAAGACAAGATCGGCACATCCGGCCCCTCTGCCCCCCCCCGGTTACGTAGCCCCTGAATAAGACCAAAAGTGCACAGGGCAGAGCCTCGATGACATCGGTGCCCCTGATTCAGAGGTTACCTGGCGTTTTCGAGCCCGCTGGCTTCAAACGCTTCCTCGTTATTCGCTCCACTGATGGCACCATGTTCCCCAAGGGCAACATGATCCATCAGAGGAGAGGATTAGCTAGTGCAATTGGTAGAGAACCCAAGGTGACCTGTTTCTCGGACGGGAGTCTTCTGGCGAATGCGGCGAATCCCGCCGAGGCGACCAAGATAAGTGCTCTTCGGACACTTCATGGCACCCCGGTGAGTGTGACGCCGTACTCTACCATGAACTTTGTGAAAGGAGTAGTTTATGCGAGGGAACTCGTTGACTACTCCATTGAGGACATCACCCTAGAGCTGGCCGACCATGGGGCGATCGAGGTCGAACGTGTGATGAGAAAACAGGGAGGGGCCTCGAGACCCACCCCTACACTCTTCGTCACGTTCGACTGTGACAAGCTCCCTGAGTCGGTGCGTGCCGGTTGGTACCGCTACCGCGTGAAGGCATTCGTGCCACTGCCGCGGCTGTGCTAGTACTGTCACCGCTTCGGCCATACGAATCGCTCATGTAGACGTGCAAGGTCGGGCTCACCCGAAGTCTGTGTAAATTGCTCCAAGGTCGCACACGATAAGTCCAAATCGTGTGTGGCCAAGTGTGTCAATTACGGAGAGCCGCACCCCGCTTCTTCGAAGCAATGTGGTGCATATCTCCTTGAGAAAGAAATCCTGGCCGTTCAGGCCCAGAATCGACTCTCATTCCGCGCCCGGCTCTGCCTGGGACGTCATATGCCTCAATAGTTAGAAAGGCACCATCTGCTCCTGGCCCATCCAGGCCAACGAGCACGGTTGTTTCCTCGCCCCTTCGGAGCCCTTCTGCGGGCTCTACCCAACCTTGGCGCTCCCCTGGTAAAGCTGGCGGCAAAAAGGGTTCATACCCAGCCCCGGGTAAAACCAGGGCTCCCCCCTCTTCCCCCAGCGTGACCGTTTCCCGTAAGGCGAATCGGCCACGCGCTTCCAACGAGTCGTTAGACTCACAGGAGGCAACACCCCTGAAGATGGTTGCTAGGCCATCTTCGGGGGTTCCTAAAGATGTCCCCCGAAAGGAGGACAGCAACAAGGGGGCTTCGGCTCCTTCGCCCACGCTCCAAGGTGGAACGAGTGGCTCGGAGACAGTGGTCCCTCGAAAAGAGGGCCCCCCGCCTCCGAAGCCGCAACGCCCGCCTAAGGTTTCGAGGCGGAGGGAGGAAAAGACTCGCATGGCGAGCCCAACCTCCTCCAATAAGTCCTCGAAGTCGACAGCGCTTTGTCCGGCCAACAGCGCCCGGGGTTCTGCCCCCGGGAAGCGTACGCCCATTCCCGTGAGGGTCTTCTGTTCGAGGAGGGCCCCCGCGTTTCCTCCGAGCTAGGCCTGGAGGGCATATTCCTTCAATTGAATTGCCGTGGACTCCGGGCCAACTGGGAGAAGCTGCGGAGGCTCATCTCGTCCCGTTCCCGGTTAGCTATCTTTTTGCAGGAGACCATGCTAGGCTCGTGCCCCCTGCCCGCCCTCGCGGGGTATAAGGGTCTTGCGACCCCACCACCGCGGGATGGCCGAGCTGGGGGATGCGCGGTTTACACCCGGCGTGATGTCTCCGTTCCTCCTTTCTCTTTAGATACCTCCGTTCAGGCAGTGGCTGTGCAGCTGCACCTGTATAGGAGGTATACTATCATTTCTGCGTACATTCCACCGTCAGCTGACTTCGACGCGGGGGACTTCTTTCGCGTCGTGGCACGGTTGCCGAGGCCCTATCTCTTGCTTGGAGATCTGAACGGCAGGCATCCTCTCTGGGGAGATTACTCCATAAATCCCAGAGGACAAGTCCTTGCCGATCTGATCGAAGAGCTTGAGATAAGTGTCCTAAACGTGGATGAGTTTACGCATCACTGTCCGATAACCGCTTCATTTTCTTGCCTTGATCTATCTTTGTGCTCTTCGGATGCACTTGATTTTGATTGTGGGGTGGTCGATGACCTCCATGGTAGTGATCACTTTCCCAATCAAATATCATTTTCAGGGCAACTGCCGCCTGAGAGACCACCTCGGTGGTGCTTGGCGCGGGCGCGGTGGCCTGCATTTCAGGAAATGACTGAATTCTCTATCTCAGTCGAGGAGTTTAGGTCGGTAGATGAGGCCGTTGAGTTCTTCTCCGGCAACCTCATCGCCGTGGGCCTGACTACTATTCCTAGGACGTCTGGCCGTTTTTCACGCCGACCACTCCCATGGTGGTCGGCCGAGTGTGAGATTGCCCTCAAACAGAAGCGTTATGCCTACATGCGCTATAAGCGCCGCCCGAACGATTTCACTGTCGGTGAATTTCGTCGAGCTAGGGCTAGGTTCCGGTATATTTCGAAGCACGCCCGCCGCTCTTCTTGGCGTGCATGCGTGTCTTCACTTAACGGGAAGACCCATTTAGCTGAGGTGTGGAAGCGAGTCAAAAGATTCGGGGCATGTTCTCGCAGGACCCCCCTCCCGTTCTCCAGGAGAATGGGACCGCAATCTCGGATCCCGCGTCCGTGGCAGAATCCTTAGCGACCGCTTTTTCCGCATTCTCTAGCTGTGATGCTGCTCCGCCAGCATTCAATGAACGTCGTGATGTCGCGGAAGGCCGCCGGCTTGACTTTGCCTCCAGAGGCGGAGAACCCTTCAACGACAAGTTTACTGTGAGTGAGTTGCGTTCCGCTCTCGCTTCGTGCGCGGACACCGCCCATGGTCCGGACGATGTCCCGTACGCCATGCTTCGACACCTGGGTGAGCGAGGCATGGCCTTTCTGTTAGATTTGTTTAACAGGATCTGGGTGGAAGGTCTTCTCCCAGACTCCTAGCGAATCGCTACTGTGCTCGCCTTTCGCAAACCGGGGAGAGATCACTCTACTCTGACCGGTTTCCGCCCAATCTCTTTAACTTCTTGCGTGTGCAAGTTGATGGAGAAATTGGTAAATGTTAGATTAGCCTATTTCTTGGACAGCGGCGGCCATCTGTCTTCCGCACAGTGCAGCTTCCGCAAGTTCCACTCCACGTCGGATGCTCTGCTCCGACTGGAAAATGCCGTCTGCGAGGCCTTCCTTCGTAGACAGCATTACGCCACGGTGTTCTTCGATCTGGAGAATGCCTATGATACCGCATGGCGATACGGTATCACGGAGACTCTCCACACGATGGGGGCGAGGGGACGCCTCCCAATATTTATATCTGAATTTTTGCGAGATCATCGATTCCGCGTACGGGTGGGGGGAGCCCTCTCCGGCTCAAAGGAGCAGGAAGAGGGTGTCCCGCAGGGAAGTGTCCTCAGTGTCACACTCTTTGCCCTGAGCATCAACGGCATCACCTCGGTGCTGCCAGAAGATGTTCTCGCTACGCTCTACGTGGACGATTTTTCGATCTCTTTATGCGCGTCCCAGATGCCAACTCTGGAGCGTCGACTCCAACAGGCATTGAACCGCGTCTCTCTCTATGCCGAATCGCACAGGTTTCGGTTTTCTTTGGCCGAGACTAAGGTGGTGCACTTCTGCCGCCATCCACGGCTTCACCCCGTGTCAGATTTGTTTCTTAATGGGGTACGCCTCTATGTGGTTGAGTCGCACCGTTTCCTAGGTCTTTATTCGACCGAAGCCTTATCTGGCAGGCTCATATTCGCAGCCTTTGGGTCTCTTGTACCCGCGCCATTGACATTCTCCGTTACGTGACGTTCAGCGCTTGGGGCGCTGATAGGGCTACTGCCCTACTTTTTTATCGATCCTTTGTTCGTTCGAAGCTTTACTACGGATGCGCGTTTTATGCATCCGCAGCCGAGCGTTTATTGCGGAAGGTGGATTCGATCCACCACATCGGCCTTCGCTTTGCGACCGGCGCCTTCCGCACTTACCCTATTGAGAGCCTGTTGGTCGATGCTGGGGAGATTCCACTCGCTCTGCGCCGCGTGCAGTGCATCACTCGCCTGTACGCGCGAGCCCTGCGCCTCCCTCAGTTGCCAACAGCTCTCACTGCATCCGCAGCTGATCTCGATGGTGCCTATGCCGCCGAGAGACGCCAGTCATACCCTAAGCCCTTTGGGTTTAGGGCCAGGAAACTCCTTCGAGAGGTAGATATAGCTCTCGAGCCGGTGGCGCCCCTGGTTCTGCCTAGGACGCCACCCTGGAGGGTACCACATTTGGCTATTTGTCGCCACGCCTCTGCTCCCAAAGCTTGTACTTCGCCGGGAGTATTGCGTTCGACCTTTTTGGAGCACACATCGTGTCACGCTGGTACCGTGCCAGTGTATACGGATGGCTCCAAGTCCCAAGACGGGGTCGGCTTCCACGCCGAATCCCCTCTGTTTGAAGTCAGCGGGGCTCTGCCAGGCGCTGCGTCTGTCTTCACGGCTGAGCTGGTGGCAATACACCACTCGGTACGGGAGATTACGCGATGTGCCCGGTTCGGAAACCGGATTGTGATCTATAGCGACTCACAAAGCGCCCTGAGTGCTCTCGGGGCATTGGAATCTCCGCATCCCCTGGTTCGCGAAATCCGTGACGCCACGGTTTTGGCGAGCCGGGCAGATGTCTAGATTATCTTCTGCTGGGTTCCTAGACATTCAGGAATTGCGGGGAATGAGCGCGCCGATGAGGGCGCCAAAGAGTCCGCGTGGACTCTGCGACCGGACCAGCGTTTCGCTCTTCCTCACACCGACTACATGGCAGGAATACGGGCAGCTCTTCGGACTGCTTGGCAAAGAAGATGGGAGACGGTAGAAGGGAACTTAAAGTTGCGTGCCATTGCCCTGCGACTGTTCTCATGGAACTATCCCCCAATGCCGCGGCGGCTTCAGGTTGCTTTCTGTCGTCTCCGAATCGGACACACTCGTGTGACGCATCGCTATTTGATGGAGCGGTCGCCTGTGCCCTATTGCAACCACTGCGTTGTCCCCCAGACTGTTGCACATTCTTGTCGAATGTCCCAGTCTGGGTGATCTTCGCGCACGATACCTGTCCCGGTACCGGGATGGGCGGGGTCGCTACCGCCTGTCCCTTGTACTCGGGACAGATTCGTGCACATTGACTTGTTGACTTTTGGGGGGAGGCCGGCCTTCTCCCTTGTATTTAACTTGTTTTTTTTTGTTATTGTGGTTGTTTTGGGGGTTTTTTTGTAGGTCGCAGTCTCATACGCCTGGGGGAGGGGGACCTTCCCCCGACGCCGGAGCTTGCTCCCTGATTTTTATCCCCTTTTTATTGTTGTTTCTGTTAAAAAAATTATTTTAAAGTAGCTTAGAACTGGGCTGTTTGTTTGCGGCGACTTATGCCCAAGTGGGCAGTCGCCAGATAGCCCCTTGAAAAAAAAAAGCCTTGGTGTTGTATTTGACCGGCGCCTCAGCTGAGAGGCTTATATTCGCAACCTTAGGGTCTCTTGTACCCGCGCCATGGATATTCTCCGTTCCGTGACGTTCAGCACTTGGGGCGCTGATAGGGCTACAGCCTTACTTTTTATTCCTCCTTTGTCCGTTCGAAGCTCGACTATGGATCCATGTTTTATGCATCAGCAGCTGAGCGTGTATTGCGGAAGGTGGACACGATCTACCTCACCGGCCTTCGCTTGACGACCGGTGCCTACCGCACTTCTCCCATTGAGAGCCTACTAGTCGATGCTGGGGATATGCCACTCGCTCTTCGCCGTGCACAGTGCTTTATTCGCCTGTACGCTCGAGGCCGGCGCTTTCCTCAGTCACCGACAACTCTCACTGCATCCGCAGCTTATTTCGACGGTGTCTATTCCGCCGAGAGACGCCACTCATACCCTAAGCCCTTTGGGTTTAGGGCCAGGAAACTCCTTCGAGTGCTAGGTATAGCTCTCGGGTCTTTGGTGCCACTGGTTCTGCCCAGGACGCTATCCTGGAAGGTACCACCTTTGGCTATTTGTCGCCACGCATCTACTCTCAAACTTATACAGCGCGCCAGGAGTATTCCGTTCTACCTTATTGGAGCACACCTCGCGTCACGCTGGAATTGTCTCAGTGTATACGGATGGCTCCAAGTTCGAAGAGGGGGTCGGCTTCCACGCCGTATCCCATCTGTTTGAAGTCAGCGGAGCTCTACCAGGCGCTGCGTCTGTCTTCACGGCCGAACTGGTTGCAATACACGACTTAGTTCGGGAGATTATTCGATGTGCCCGGCTCAGACACTGGATTGTGATCTATAGCGACTCACAAAGCGCCCTGAGTGCTCTCAGGTTATTTTAATCTCCATCCCCTAGTTCTTAATATCCATGACGCCATGGTTTTGGCGAGCCTAGTGGATGTCGAGATTATCTTTTGCTGGTTTCCTGGACATGTAGGAATTGCCGGGTATGAGCGCCCCAAAGAGTCCGCGCGGACTCGGTGACCCGACCAGCGTTTCGCTCTTTTTCACACCGACTACATGGCAGGAATACGGGCAGCTCTTCGGGCTGCTTGGCAAAGAAGATGGGAGACGGTCGAAGGGAACTTAAAGTTGTGTGCCATTGCGCCGGGTCTGTTCCCATGGACCTTTCCCCAATGCCGTGAAAGCTTCAGGTTGCTCTCTGTCGTCTCCGAATTGGACACACTCGCGGGACGCACCGCCATTTAATGGAGCAGTTTCCAGCGCTCTACTGTGAAGACTGCGTTGTCCCCCAGACTGCTTCGCACATTCTTGTTGAATGTCATAGTCTGGGCGATCTCCGCGCACGTTGACTGTCCTGGTACCGTGATGGGTGAGGTCACTAACGCCTGTCCCTTGTATTCGGGACAAGTTGGTGCACATTGACTGGTGTACTTGTAACCTTGTCCTGTTTATTTAAGTAGGTGGGTTTTTTCTTGTTGTTTTCTCTGTATGTCACACGTCCCTGCGCCGGGGGAGGCGGACCTCCCCCCAACGCTCGAACCTGATTCCTGTTCTCATTTTTCTTTTTGTTGTTATTTTAAAGTAGCCTAGAACTTGGCTGTGGTGGTGAGTACGGCGACTTATGCCCAAGAAGGCAGTCACCAGATGGGCTCCTAAAAAACAAAAAATCGCAGAGGGCATACCCGATGTAACCGAACCGAGAGTTGCAGTATCGCTGGGCCCTTGTAGGCCTCCGTGGTCTTGAGTCCTGAGGGAGAATGTGAAGTTATTTCTATTTGCAATGGCTTGCCATAAACTTAAACCTTCTTTCTCTCGTAAGGGTTCTCGTGCCAAACGTTCTTCAGCTCACCTTTCAGCTTTCCCTTTCTCATTGGATCCTTATGCCAATGATGTGGACCAAGATTTAGATTATTCCCGATTTTTGGTCATGAGTTCGTCATCTGATACCACACTTGCTAAAATGCATTTGTTTTACGTTAATGAATCATTTGAGTTCCGCTGTGGTGAACCCCGCATAATGTAGTCAAGAGGTAGTGGTGATGTCGTAGTTGAGGTGTCATCTCACTCTCAACATAATCGTGTGCGATATCTGTCTTCGATTGCCGAAGTTCCCGTAATCGTTTCGCCCCGCCTACGTCTGAATTTTGTCAAAGGTTTCGCCCGTTCGATCTAATTAAGGGACTGCGACCTCACCAGTCTTAAGAGCAAGTTTAGTACCCAACGCGTCACACATGTACACAGGGTGACTAAAACTGTAGGCTCTTCTGGTGATTTCGAACGTCAGGAACTGAGGCAGTTTATTAAAGCTGGGTACCTTCGTGTCTTTGTAAGCCCCTACGTCGAACCACCCAACGTTGCTTCAATGCAATAAATTTAGACATGTTAGTCGTGCCTGTCGGCATTCCCGTTCGTGTGTGAATTGTAGTTCTGATTACCATGTCCATGAATGCATCGGAACACCGTGCTGTGTCAACTGCGGTGCTAACCACGGTGCTGTGTCAAATATTTGGCGAATATTCTTATATGAAAAGGAGATCCTTGCTTTGCGCGACTCTGCGTCTGGCCATGAGAGAGGCTCGCCGACGTGCTCAGACACAAACCTCACCTCTTGGCCGTCCCTTCTCAGACGTTTTTGCGTGACGCTGGATGAAACGAACCATCAGATTCGAGTTCCGACGCGCCTGAAACATCTCATCGCCCATCTACCATTATCTTAATAGCATTTGCGATATATCGTCGAAGCATAGCTCTCACACCGAGATACCTAATGTTGCTCCCCTCTTTCTGGCAGCTCTAGCCGGGACCGAGGCTCAGAGTGAGACACTTGAGGACATCAGACTTATCTGAAAGAATCTTGTATATCGACCCGGACCAGTGAATGTTCTTCTACCCGGCCCCGGGACCCTAAGCCTCGTGGTAAGAGGAAAGACTCCTCACATGGGTCATCGGCCACCATTAAGCGGGTAGGCAGCCTCTGAGCTGACTCGGCTGAGCCTCGATAATCTTCATTAGACTTCTCCTGTTGCTGAATATTTTCTGCCCTCTAGTCAGTCCCGCCATTCACAGGACATAGGGCCACTTAACGGTACAAACGGTAGAAGAAATCCACCCAGTGCCTCGTACTTTGCCCAGGTCGCCTGCTCTACCTACTCACCCTCAAACTCACATGATTCGATAGAAGCCGATGATATTCCAACATGGCCAGCTGCGGTTGTTGGATCAACCCCTCAGCCATCGAAAGCCACCTCGGCCCATGTATTCGGATTACCGTCCGAAAATCTCTCCTCGACCTTCCGTTTCCGGCTTGCTGTGCGACCCAGTTACATGCAGGGGCCTCGGCCGGTTCCTCGAAATCATCGGACATACCCCGTGTCACTGCTCCTTCCAGGATCTCTTCCCCTGCTATAGCAGGCTCTTCGAAATCTGCTCTTATTTCCCCAAACTCTTTGGGAGGCACTTCAAACTTAACCTCAGCCACAAAAGAAGAAAAATATATCTACTGTAGTATCTAACCGTCCCACATAATATCCTGTATTTTAAATGGAATTGTCAAAGCTCTTTGGCACCCTCATCGGCGCGCTCATTCCCCGCAGTTATTACATGTCCAGGAACCCAGAAGATAATATCGTCATCCAGCCGGCTCGGCAAAACCGTGGCGTCACGGAATGCCTTTATGCTTTGTGTTTTTTTAGCCCTTGTACTTTTTATTGTTATTTACATAGGTATTTGTTTTTTAATATAGCCTAGTATAGGCTGTGGTGAGTAACCACAACACAAGAGGTGAGGCACAGCATTCCCCTGCTCATTCTTCCGCCTATCCCTCAACTCGTAAATTGGCTCACTCTCAAACTAGGAATCTATGCTGGTATAGCAATGCCCTATGGGCATTCCTATAATAAAATCTCCCTGGGAAACTTAAATATATATATTATGTATAAATTCAAATCATTCATTATTTTACCTAATTTTTCTCCATTCAATCATCCAATTATTTTATGCATAACTTTTTGCAATTCAATCATTCATTTATTTTAGGTAACATTTAATAATTTAATCAATTCCTCACGAGGAACTGATTTCATTTAACGCACTGATACAAACAACATTTCTTAGAATTTCACGCACATACAAACACACGCATTTCACCACTTGTGAAATAACGCGAGATGACTCTCTCATTTTATATTCGCGTCGCCGTCATATTAAGGTATGTTAAAAACTTCATTTATTTTCTAAACTCATCCCATACTAGAGATAGATCCTAATTCCCATTCACACTTTCATTACAGCCCCAATTCACTAATTATAGTCGCTACAGCAAAAACGATTACATTCGCTACATCAAAATCATTTTCCACATTAAACATCCATTTACAAATTTATACATCACACTTCATCTCGTCACGCGAAATTATTTTCAACTCAAGTTCAACCTTGCCTAATTTAACGTAATTCAGCTTATTATAATCTGTTTTGTTTATCTCTAATATATATATATATATATATATATATATATATATATATATATATATATATATATATATATATATATATATTCTTTAAAAACTCGTTGCATTTTATTTTCCATTCCACGTGAGAAGCATTTCATTGGCCTACATTATTCATAATTCAAAAATCCCTTTGATCAATGAGTTTATGCGTGAAGAATATTGTATCATCATACGCTATCTAGGCCAACGATATAGTATTCAACATTTGCATAACTGGTACTATAAGAAATATGGTAGCGAAGTTGTACACAGCCTTGCCAATACTACCCATCATCCTATTCCCATTCTCAATCAAATTCTCGCTCTTCACAAATTCTTCTTTCTAATCATAATGTTACTTTCATCCAACCAACTAATTGGTGCTGGTATCAAAACAAATATTGTGCACAAGCCAGAAAATCTTTACAGCCCTGCACATATTTACAACCAGTACCTCATCAATCTAACGCTATTCCACCAATTTCACCCCAGCAATCTATTCACTCTTCTCATTCTAATTCAAATTCTTCGACTAATTTGAACTGAAAACGCAAGTGATCAATGGGTTTATCATCTATGTCGTTCCTTCATCTCCGGGCGATCCACCATTTTGCATTTCTGACCCACTCTCTGGTTTCTTATATATAGTTGATACTGGTGCTCAAGGTAATGTTATTCCAGCGTCCTTGGATGATAAAGCTTGCTCCTCCTCTGGATCTTGTCCTTAAACCCGCTAAATCTGTGATATAAGGATTTATAGAAGGAGCATCCTTCAGTTGGCTCTCGGCCTCGAATTTCTCTTTGCCCACGACCTTTGGGTCGACTGTCGTAAGCGCAAGCTTATCGATCGCACCACAATGTTTACAGTTTCGGGTTCATTTTTCCCGTCGCAGAGTTCTCTTCTCTCAATCAAGGTACCTTCAGCAAATCCACAGTTTCAGCGCCTGCTACAGGAATTTCCTGCACTTAGCATACCATCCTCTAAAGACAGGTCTATTAAACACAGTGTGGTTCACCGGATAGAGACGACTGGAATGCCTGTATTTTCCCGCCCCCATCTTTTAGCCCCAGATAAACTCGCCTTGAAGCAGGAGTTCACCTTCATGATGGAAGCTGGCACAGCTAGACCCTCTACTTCTCCTTGGGCCTCTCCGCTTCATATTATACCCAAATCTACCCCCGGTGAGTACAGAGCTGTAGGTGATTACAGGCGGCTCAATGCCTTTACTATCCGAAATAGATATCCACTGCCATATCTGTCCGATTTCAATTCTGCTCTCTTCGGTTGTTCGATTTTTTCTCGACTCGATCTGGTTCGTGCTTTCAAACAGATCCTTATTCATCTAGATGGCATCCCAAAGACGGCTATCACCACGCCATTTGGTTCCTTCGCCATGAACAGGATGCCTTATGGTCTTCGTAACATTGGTCAGACCTTTCAACGTTTTATACATCAGGTTTTGATAGGTATGCCTTTCGTTATCTGCTACATAGATGACCTCCTGATAGCATATTCGTCTTTAGAGGAGCATCTGTCTCACCTTCGTCAGATTTTCGCTCGACTTGAAGAGTACGGTGTCGTACTCAAGACTTCCAAGTGTCTTTTTCGTTTCCCCCAACTCTCCTTCTTGGATCACCATGTCTCGAGTACAGGGATTAGCACCCTCGAAGATAAAGTTACCGTGATGCGCAACTTATATTGGCCCACATCCCGCAAGCAACTTAGGCGTTTCTGTGACATAGTTAATTTCTACCACATATTCTTACCTAATTGTGCCAAGGTCATGCAACCTATAAACTTTCTGCTCAGCTAGGCCAAAAAGAACTCTCCTCTTGAAAGGTCTTCTGAAGCGTGCGATTTGTTCTCTCGCACCAAAGAGGTCATTACACGAGCTGCGGAATTAGCTTATCCTTCTCCTCAACCCACGTAGGCGCAACATTGCACCATAAAGTTAGTGACCAATAGCAACCTCTTACTTTCTTTTCTCGCTCTCTTTCAGACTCTCAAAAGAGGTATAGTGTAGCGCTCTATACCCCTACAAATGTAAATATTAATTTCTAACTAACTATATATATATATTTCAAGAAGGCTTGGTAACCATGACTTAAATCGAGATTGGTACGCCCAATCTCGATTGGGTGTACGCAACTCTCCCACATTGTGCGCATCGATCATTCGGCAATAGCGCTTGTCCAGGAACAAAATGAAGACACGCAAACGCTGTGTCACTCTTCTCAATTCGTCTTTCGTGAGATCGATTTGCCGGACAGTCCTTCCAGGCGCATCCTGGTTGACTACTCATTACCTGACTGTCATCGTCTTCTTAATCCTCTCGCTAACCGTCGGCCAATTTCAACCAAATACACGTCTATCTCTCTCTCTCATACTGGTGTCAATGTCACACGTAGGCTCGTTGCCAAACGCTTCGTTTGGCTTGGTATGAATGCCGACGTAGCAAAATAGACTCTTTCATGCCTGCCATGCCTGCCATGCCAGCACGCCAAAGTCCATCGCCACACAAAAAAAACTCTTCCTTCGTCGCGTTCTGACGCCGTTCACGTCGATCTAGTAGGTCCTCTTCTTTACTCTCGCAGTTGCAATTATCTTCTCCCCATGATCGATCGTTTTACTCATTGGCCAGAGGGAGTTCCTATCTTGACATCAGAACTTCCACCGTTACTCGAGCGTTCGTCTCAACATGAATTGCTGGTTTTGGTGTTTCCTCAACGATCATGACTGATCGTGGCAGCCAACTTGAATCCTACAAATGGGATGCACTCATGACAGTGCCCTGCTCCCTTCGTCTACCTGCCAATAGCTACCATCCCTAAAGCAACGCCAAGGTGGAACGGTTGCACAGTAACCTCAAGGCAAGCTTACGCTCTACCGATCCAAACATCACTTGGGTGGACAAGCTACCTTTGGCTCTCTCATGGGTATTCGTTCATCCTCGAGAGAGGACTTGGCCTGCTCTGCGGCGGCCGGGGTCTAGTACTCAATTTCGTCTTCCTGGTCAATTTTTTCCATCTTCTGGCCGACCCCTACCTCAATCCTGCTTCTTATGTACACGATTTTGTACCGGTAATGGCTGAGGTTAAGCCTACCGTCCACAGAGTGCCTGCTAATCAGAGACCTTTCGTGCCGAAAGAGATGTCACATGTCAACTTGTTCCCATGTCTTTGTCCGTCGCAATTCTACTCGCTCCTCATTGCAACCCGTTTATGACGGACCCTTTCTCGTCATGTCTAGGAAGCCCAAATTCTATGTACTGCAGTTTGGCGCCAAACAAGATACTATTTCTCTGGATCGCTTGAAACCTGCCTTTATTGGTGCTGTTCATTCTCAGCAGTCCTCATTTTCGTCTTCTACTATCTTTAATAATGGTCCAGTGATTCCCCCACCTCATCATCATCTAACCTCAAACCCAATATCCTTTACCTCGCCCATATCTACATCTCCTTCCCGATTGCTGCCGCCTCCAATTTTGTTGCAGGAAACCTCGTCGTCAGAGCTGTCCAGTCAAGAGACCATCCATCCACCTCTTGTCACCCCGCAACCAGCAAACCAGGCACAGAGCGCCATGCTATCGCCAGACGCCAGCTCGGAGGGGTCACCATCAATCCGTCCACTCTTGCTAGTGATAGCGCATCGCTCGCACTGCAGCTCCTTCGAAAGAGTAGGCCTATAGGTATGGCTATTCAAACGATATACGCCCCTTTTATGTAAAGTGCGAAAAGGGGAGCTCTTCTCGTGTACCAGGCTGGGTTACCCTGCTGATAGCGGGAGCGCGCAGGGCGGACCGTATTCGGTAGACAGATGTGCACGCAAGAGCAGGTCTGAAGCCATTGAATATGGAACTCCAGAGGCTAGGGAGTAAGATCTGGGACAAAATCGAGGAAATAATAATTCCAAATATGGAAATTGATCTCGACATTCCGAGAGCGGATAGGGGACGCGCCACTAGGCAAGCTCTATTCCCAAGTGGAAGAATCTGCTCCCGAGAGAACCTAATTGGACTCAATATAACATCAATATAACAACCTAATAAGAAAAAGAGGCTAAGTGCCCACATACAAAAGCAAATAACAAAGAAATGAACAAAAGAGGCGAAATGCCCACATACCGGTAATACAAAAATAAATTATCAGAAAAATTAAAAGATACAAATAAAAAAAATAGCATATATAACAGTTGAAAGGCTAGTATACCGTGACGGAGGAAATACAGTTGATTTATATCTATTAATATATATATATATATATATATATATTAAAGAAAGAAATAATAAAGTCCAAAGAAAAAACGAGAGAGACAAAGTCAAAAGAAAAGGTCACAATGTGGCCAAACAGGCTCCAGAAGCAACCACTGACGGTGCACAAGAGGCAAATGAGACAAGACAAGAAAAAGGAAGTACCTTAGAGATGCTCTCTACACCAGGGCAAAAACTCACCATCTTTTTACCTATATTTATCTTCTACACTTTTTCACTCTTTGTATTCAATCAATAGAGTTTTTGGTTTTGAATTCATGTACGAAATAAATTTGCTATTGGCATGTCGCTACCGGGTAAAGGAGGTAACGGTTGAGTGTCCAAAATGCCTTCACTCAGTAAAGAACCGTGGGGACAGATTTACTGTCAACCAATTATAAAACCCCATAAGACTTCAAAATCTTCATCTTTGAGGAGATGGTTTTGAGTCAGATGCGATTCCATAATGTGGTTCCAGCACCACAGGCCAACGATGTTGGAGATGGCTAGGTCCTCATCTTCTTGGGCTTGAGATCGGTGTCCTTATTTACGACTCCCGTATCCCTTCGTCCTGCTTGGCGTCGGTCCGCTGTACTGGCCGCCGGAAGACACTCGACGGTCTCAGAAGGAAATGAGGTCAATACGTGGAAAAGCTTAGTCTCCTCTTCTCTAATTTAGGAGATGTGAAATTTGGCCTCGACAATTCTAAACCAACCTGCGACTGTTTCATTGAAGATGGGTGGTTTGATGTTGATAGCGTTCACGCATTTCCCTTCACCTTGTCTTGTCTGACGATGGCTTGTTGCGTCCATTTCTTCTATACCTTCACTGCCCGGTGGAAACGAGGAGTCACTAGTTATAGGGCAAGGTTTATGGAGGTGACCAATTTATAGTGAAGGTGAATTAAATGAGTGATCTCCAATGATGAATTATCTAACTCCAAAGATGAATTCTTCCCAATATCCTTATTTTGCCGGGGTAATCGAGGTAAAGAAGGACGTCTGAAAAATATATATTTTATTCTAATATAGGCCTATAACGGGGCAAGCGGCACATCACGAACTTACTTTGCAGGCGACTAGCAGTCTATATATACTCAACGCGAAATATTAAATTCTGCAGCGACAAGACTTGGTGAATTTAAAAGGGGTTCCGTAACTGCTAATACGGGTATGACAAAACTTAATGACAATTATAATGCTTAACTCCCTATTCCTCTCATTGATCGCCTATATGTTTTATTTCCAGGTGGGCGTGGCCTAGATTCGACTCCGGGACAAATGTGTCATCGGTGCTCATTAGTTCTACCCTCTAATGACGGAGTTTTGAACGGCTGTGTATCACAATTTGCTTACATCCTCCAACTAATCTAGCTATTCTATGACCCGATTTTACAGAACTGTGTTTAATTTCCTTTGATTGGACTTTCTGTTTACTCAGGTGTTCCGTAGATTTCAATCTTCTGCTAATTTTATCCAGAGATGTGAATTTTTGTTTATTCGTTTTTTCAGGTATCTTGACCTTTTATCCCTTTTCTCGCGTTCGCCTTTTTTGTATTTCTCGCGCGATGGGATTTAATGAGGCTACCGCGCAACCATTTTGTGGTTTCTTGCTGGGCCTATTGAATCCTGCAATTTGGTGCCACTAGTCTACCTATTACATAAACCGATCCCTCCATACCCTTGCTCCCTTAAAAGCCTGTTCCTAGAGCATCCGACCTCACATATACAACAATACCTGATATAGATAGATAGTTCCAAGTCCAACAGTGTCGTGGCTGCCGCAACCACCTACCCAGGAGAGTTTTAAATTTGTGTTTGCTACTGCCAGCTTCTCTTTTTAACGCTGAACTTTCAGCCATTCTTTTAGCTTTAGAACTGATCCAAATTTCACCTTTTTCTCCCCGATTCTAGTCCTGTTTTTACAAGCAATTCATTCTTTTAATGCTTCTCATCCCTTAGTCACAGAAACCTGCAACTGGCTGATCCAGAATGCGTCCCGATATAGAGTTCTATTTTGTTGGGTCCCTGGTACAACGAGACGGCTAATCAGCTGCCCCGTTAAGCCTATTCTGTGTCCCCGAATAACTCTGCACTACCTTTTCTAGATTTCTTTCTCTCTATAAGAGAATATATTTATCAGTTGTAGCAGGACGAATGAGATGGGTGTTCGCTCTTGGCCTTCGAGCCTTCAGAGACTACGGTCCTTAGATGTGGTCCTGTAGGGGTGCGAAGATGTATCAGAGAAAAATTCCTTCCAAATCGATTATATAAATAGCCCATTAAATTACCAACTCAAGACGGACTAAGCTGTGGCGTAATGGCTAGTGACTGGCATTTAAATCAAGAGGTACCGCGTTCGAAACTCAAAGTCCACAACCTTTTATGAAGAAATCTCCAGAAGAAAACGGAAATCAAGGACTAACTAATCAAGAAGGACCAAGAAATCGACTCAAGAGAAAACGGAAGTCAAGAAAAACGGAAAGAAAACGCTTCAAGGACCAACTCATCTAGAAGGAATCATCACATCAAGATAATTGGAAGAAAAATGAAGAATACGGAAGTCAAGATAATTGCAATGAAATGAAAATACATCAAATAAGAATACCAAGTCAGATAAATGGAAGACAAATGTTTGAAGGGGCAACTTCAGTCAAGAAGAAGTAAATAGATTCGAATAAAGAGAAAATTGAGTATGCCCTCATTTCGTCCTGTTTCCCCGACCCTTTTAAACCTTCATTTTTAAAATTTTTATCACGTAGTGTAGTGATCTTCTCCCTCATTTATAACTAATTTGCCCTGTCATTTAAAATCCGCTTGGATTGGGCAGCTGCTCAACTGGTTCCTTACCTTAAACCTCCATGGGCGACTGACTCCACAGAAGGGGGCGAGAGGGAAGCCACCGCACCCGTACGTCTAAGAGAGAAGAGTAAGCCTCATCTCCGGGAGAAGAGAGTTGGAGGGGCCCCTGAGAAAGCACAGGGAGGCCACTTGCTTTTCAGAAGTGTAGGTACCCGAGAACGGCTCCAAAGATGACAAAGGGGAGCCCCTCCACCGGTCGAAGGGGTGTCTCATGTTACCTCGTCCTTTCCGACGCATAGCGAAGGCGAGGCCGCGCTTGGAGGCGGATCCCCACTAGCAGTCCAACTATTTACTTCTATTGTTAAAATATATAAAAAGAAAAAAAAAAGCTAGTGGTAAGTAGATACTGACACCCCAATAACTGGGGGCGGTTAAGAGAAGTCTCCATAGGACCAGAAAATTCCAGAATGTGATCGGTCCCGGTACAGCGTCGATGGGCTTCGTCAACCCGGCCCACTATTTAGAAGAAATTGTCCTGGAACTTTGCCCATAAAGGATGGTGCCGGCGTAGCCACCTTATATGTGCACTGGAGGAGAGTGAGCAGAGTCGACGGCCTAACACACCCCGTACCTAATACTTGCCCGGATAACCAGAACCTATGTGGATAGAAGAGCAGGTTTGGTAAAGGGTAGGAGGGCATGTAACAACAAGGTAAAGATAGGGTGGGTGATCACCTATTATTATCATGCCCTGATGCTAGGTGATCTCAGGATGACACGCAGTCTACCAAGGCACCATGGCTACCAGACCGAACTGTGTCCAGGTCGGAACACTCCTCATGGTACAAAGTGTATATTTAAAAGTTTGAAGCTATCGCCATAATGATAATAAAATATTAGGTAATAACATACTAATAATAATAGTAATTAATATTATTAAGAAATAATTATAGTACATGATAATACACAATAATTATAATACAATAAATATTAAAATAATAGTAAATAATAATGTGATAATACTAATAAAAAGGTAAAGTAGTCCTAAGTAGGGGAGAGGGAAAAGTGCACCAACCTACCAGGCCCCATCAGAAAGTTCAAGTCAACCCAGTGACGGGGACTTCCTAATTTGTACTCAGGCTGTGGGAATTTTATACCACCCCCTCTGTGCCTGTGGCCCATACAACAGCATGGAAGTGGAAGTTCAATTGCAACTTAAACCTCACACAGATTACATCCAAGTGGAGTGGTCCCACACCAGGAAAGCATCCGGATGGGGTTGTCGTGCCATATCCACTTGGTGGCTCAGTGTACCAAAAACTAGAGTTATCCTGTCTCCTCTTGTTACCTATTCTTCCTTTCATACTTTCAACCGATACCAATTCCATCTGCCGCTGTTCCTTAAGTGACTCCAGAAGCCCTCTCTCTTTCTCTCAGCCTTCTATCATTACAGGATCCACACAATTCAGCCCCGTATGGATTGATTAGGGCAAATATAAACACACACAATTCTTAAGCTCTCACATTCATACCCAACCATTGCATCATGACACTTAAAGCGCAGTCACAGCTATTTAACTACTGTCACCATGATTCACAATCACACACCACCTTCTACGGTACAGGCAGTGAAACGACATGGGTATTCTTCTTGCCACATACAGGCATACATACACACACACACACACACACACACTCATTCTGGCTTGAAGTCTTAAAAAATTCGCCACCCTTGTGCTAAATCTAAATCTTGAAAAGCCAGCTAAATTAGAGGAACATAAAACGGACAGATTTATGTAAATATAATGTTAAATACACTCAAGTAAACTTAAAATTGGGCTTAGTAATGTATAACTGATTACACATTTGCTATTAAAAACTTACAAAACTATAAGTACAAAAAATCTTTTTTAAGGAGGAAGTATTACTAATTTCACAAATACGATTCACAATTTGAAATAATTCAAAAGATAATATTGTTCATACTCAGCAATAAAATTCTTTACTTAAATATATTTTAATTCTAATTGCTATAATTTATTATATTTTTTTTTATCTCAGTATAAAAATACGCTCTCAAACTAACTTGAGTGAGCAATGAAAAAATCATTTTTTTCGTCAATATAATCAAATCCCTTCCTTAATTTAAATAACTGACTCATCATTGGCAAACTAATATTATAAACTATTTTAAAGTCATATGAATTTAGTTTGGTAATGATTCTTTAAGGGTATTGACTAAGTGACTCAGTCAGCATTGTAAAAACTCAAAACTCTTTATAGCCGAATCATTTTGAAACGACCCCCTTGAAATGCATGAACAAAATCTGGAGATATATTTTTGTACCCACATTTATAGACAAAATGTCGATGTCCACAAGAAATATAAGCTAATATCACATTATTCGTGAAACCATTGATGAAGAACGAGGTCGATTACACGATTTTGAGTTGTCAGATAAATGAAGAATGGAGAGCCAATTTTGTAGCTTCCACAAACAAATACTTTTTTAAATACTCCTTTGTTCATACTCTTTCCATTACAAAAGATTTACTCATACGCAACCGCGTTAAACAAGAATGAAGAGTACAAATTATGATGATCTAAAAGGTGGACAAGTTCTGCAGTAAAGAACGCAACAGAATCTTTGTTACAAAGACTCTACAAAAGAGTCAAGCTCTAGTTTAGTTTGCCAAGACGAAATTTTCGGTTGAATGGGAGGTAACCCAGTTTTCACAAGAAATGAGGTTGAAAATAGTAACAGTATGAAAATACTTCTTGTATCTCAGATCCTTAAAAAATGGCTTGACAACCGAGATTGGACATACGGTACAACTATTTCTAGATAATTATACTTAAAATCATCAATAGATAGCAAAAATATCGATATCACAATAAATATTCCATAAAAATACTTCAGTAAAACTAATAATATCCATTTTCGTTTACTAGTTGCTTTCAGCAGCAACTACAACTAACTAATCACAGTGAAGGTTATGCCATGTTCGTGTACGAAATGACAAATTCTATGCGCTGAAGAACTGAGCAACCAAATTCAGCAAACCGAGAGCCATGATAACCAAAGAACTTACCACTTTGAACCAAGAGAGTTTTCCTTTGTTATAGTGGGCTTTCAAATCCGTCAAAGGCGGCAAGAAGAAAATAAAAGCGAATCCAGAAATGCTTCCGACCCATCTGTGGAAAGGCGGGAATTCGTAGTTTAGAAGTATTAAGAAACGGAATATTTACAATCAGGATCATAACCACCAGGCCACTGGACGTAGGAGTGTAAAAATGATTTTGGAAGCAAGAGAATAGTCAAGTTGTGGCCCCAACCATTCAACACACATACAGGAAGGATTGTTATGCAAGAGCGAGTCCACAGCCGAACATCTTTACCCATTCAACGTATGGGTACGATCAAATTTAATCGCTTAGTTCGATGTGCATATGATGCTACCTATGGTGATATTCTCATTCCCACACTACAGGAAAGGAGGGAGAGGTTATTTATATAGTTCAGTTAATGAAAAAAAATAAAAGTCCCACAGCGAAGGCACATTCATTCAAGGGAGAAGTGTGAGAATTAATTTTGAGAATGGGAAATGAACTTTGTCAATGAGAGTGGAAAGGGAACAAGATAATGCCATGGGGCAATCTTACACGGAAGAAAGAATGAAGAGCTGAACATACGTGTAAGAGCGAATAATTTTTTTAATTCAATTTAAAGAAAACCAACGAGGGCATCTCTCAAAGAAATATAGTAAGGAGAAAACGTGTGGAAGAAATAATATAATCCACCAGGTTGCCCATGCAACACGTCCCCTTGTGGGATAGATAAGGAAAAGAAATTGAAGGCACTAGAAGGGGAAGAGTGGAGTGCAAGATAGTACCCACCCCCCTCCTCTCTTCACTTGTTTTTTTGGAGGGGTGAAACCACTTATAGCACCCTGCCCAGCTTCGGACATAGGCGAGGGAGCCTGAGCTCCCTTAATGCTACTCTCTTCACGGGGTAGACTTCGAAATGCCTATATGAGATTCCACTGCTGGAAACCTTCGTGGATGCTTAGGGCTTTTTGGCGAAGTGGTCAGGTAAAGGAAATTTTTTTTTAGGGCACTCATCTGGCAGCTGCCAGCAGGTGCATAACCGCCGAAAGGATTATCTAGGCGATTTTTAGCATATTTTTAATTAAAAACAAACACGACAAAAATAGGCTCAGCTGCCGGAGGGAGGACTGAGAATGCACCCCAAAAATCCAAGCTAAATAATATGGAGGCTTGCCCCCCCACCGCCACCCTCTAAAAATGTCAGAGTTGGATGAGCACGAATCCGTCACGAGTACAAAGGACAAGCGGTAGCGATCTCACTCGTCCTGGTACGGGGACAAGTAGTGCGCACGAAGCTCCCCAAGACCGGGACGTTCAACGAGAAGGGTGCCGGAGTGTATGGTAGAACAATCAGTCGGCACACTAAAGTTCTGGGGAGCGCTCTCTCAAAAAGCGCAGCGTCCAGTTAAGGTGACCGATTCAGAGGCGACAGAAAATGACCCGAAGCTCTTGAGGCATGGACGGCAGGGTTCACGAAGGAATGCTCGAGACGAGATGGCAAAGACTTTAGATTCCCGGCGTCCGTCTCCTATCTTCTTTGCCATGCAGCACGAATGGCTGACCTGATTCCTGGTATGTAGCGAGAGTAGGTAAGATCAAAAGGATGGTTCGGTGGCCTAGTCCTGGGAAAACTCTTCGGCGCCCTTATTAGCGCGCTCATTTCCAGCAATTCTTGCATGTCCAAGAACCCAGCAAAAGAAAATGTCGACATCCTCCTGGATGGCAGCGGACGTGGCGTCACAAATACTGCAAACCAAGGAGTGCGGAGATTACATCTCATGCACACTGAGTGCGCTCTGTGAGTCCCTATATATCACAATTCGGTCTCCGAACCGGGCAGTGTGCAAAATATTCTGTACCGAGCAGAGTATGGCAACCAGCTTGACAATAAAGAAGGAAGCAACGCCCGAAACAGCGGCGTAGACTTACGGGAGGGAGAAGGTGTGGATGCGGTTCCCCCCTCTATTTGGATTCATCCCTGTACAGTGAGCCAGTTCCAAGAAATACGACCGCAATACTCAAGGTGCTATAGAAATTTAGGGAGGGAAGGGGTGGCAACAAACGTTCCGGTGGTACAATCCGGGGTGGATTCTTAAGGAGAATGAGCGAAACAACGGCTCGAAAGCGACATCAAGCTATCGAAGGAGTATCCTTGCCCTAAACCTAAAAGGCTTAGGGGAATATTGGCGTCTAACGTCAGTATAAACAGCGTCGACATGAGAAGTGTTGGTAACCGAGAGAATTATTTAAGGCAGTTATCGGGCCACCAAGGGCATAGCCACCGAAATTTTAAACTTAAATATAACAAAAGAAAAAGCACAAATACAAACAAACAACAACAGCAAAGCCAAAAAGCACAAAAAAGGGAAGAAGGAAAATCATGCACAGGCGTCGGAGCAAAATGGAGGAGACCAGCTTCTTCGAAAAAGTACTACAATCCGCAAGTCTAAGTAAACGAACCCGTCTCGAGTAAGAGGGAGAAACTGTAGCGATACTACTCGTCCCGTTACCGGGACAGGTAACGTGCGCAAAGTTCCCCAGAGTGGGAAACAACAAGAATACGCCGAACAGTTTGGGGAACAAGGTAGGCGTCGCAGTATGGCACAAGGGAGCGATCCATCGAATAGGCGTGCCTCCGCGAGTGTCCCAAATTTGAAGACAGAAACGACCTGAAGCCGCCGAGGCGACGCGATGGCACGCAACTTTAAGTTCTCGTCGGCCGTTTCTCATCTACTTTGCCAGGCAGCCCGGCGAGATGATCGCCCAGTCCTCATGTACTCTTTGGTGCCCTCATATCCCACAATCCCTACATGCCTTATGGCTAGGTGATCCCGGGATGGCGTGTAGTCCACCCAGGCACCATGTCCAGCGAACCAACTCTGTCCAGGTGAGAAGAGTTCCTACTGGTACCAGGTGCAGATACCCAAAAGATTGAGGGCGATCGTCGAAAAAAAAGGTAGGACTGAGAGGAATCGAAGGGAAAGCGCACCAACAACTTCCCCAGACTCCATCAGAGAATCCATGTCATCGTAGTGACAGGGCTTACCTAACTTGCACTCAGGCTTACGAGTATGTTTAAGAAGATAGAGAACTGAAGGAAACGACTGATTAAGAAGTGCAAGAGTAAAGAAAAGATGCATTTCAAAACCTGCAACAAATTCGTAGAACGAGGATTTAATTTAATATCGAACGCCATGCCTACAAGACAAAATCAATTTAAAGTTTCTGGAGGAAACCTGAGAACATCCAAAATCTAATGTCTCCTTTATGTTTGTTCACTGAAAACACAACTTAAACAAATTACCTACCGTAAAATGAACCCTATTTTAGGGTAAAATATCGCAACGCCGACGCTACTTAGAAGAACGATTAGGTTGAGGGGGAAAATGTGCTTCCACGTTAGTTGGTAGCCAGGGCCGTAGAGGTAACTCAAAAGCTGAGACCGCAAGAAGTAACTGATCAACGGATACACAGTTATCATTTGAAAGAGAAGGAACGCCCTTACAATCGCCAGCGTCAAATGATGAGGAGGAAAGTTATCGAGCAAATTCTGAAAGACAAAAAAAAGAAGAAATTGCGAGGCATATAATATGAGGAAAAGATGACCATTTTATTTCAAAGTTCCTATACATCACAAAAACTTGCGACTTTATGTTTGACGACCATATAATATTTAAGAAAAAATGCAAGTAGGGTTGTGGGCACAAATACTTCAGCACTTTGTTCTTGTCAATGACTAATTTTTAATCTAAGAAATTTCACAAACCCTTCTGGCGGGCGCCAACAAAAGCACAGTCGCCGTAATTATAAATAAGCCTATCGTTAAACTACATAAAAACAACAAAAAAAGCAATAAATTAGGTTTAAAGATACGCGGCATGTAATATTTGATTACTTTATTATAACGTACAGTATATTTCATTATGTTTTAAACTTTAATCCATATCCACTTTCTGCCTTTTTGCTTGACACTTATAGTGAGCTCAAGAATCATCCCTTGCAAATGTCCAGCAATAGTCTGCAAGCATTGTTGTGCTCGATTTACCGCGGTATCGTTTTTCCATGGTTGAAATATCTTGGTGAAACCTTTCACCATGTTCGTCACTAACTGCCCCACAGTTCGGTGGAAAAAAAAGTCTAAATGAGAGCCCCCCAAAATGGATTTTAAGTGACATGTTATATACGATGTTCTTGTAAGCCTAAATGAGGTTTTCCAACAATTCTTCATAGTTTCCTTCCCTTCTGTTTCCGAGAAATCCCTTCGCCATTTTTTTTTTTGTTTTTAATTCTATAGAGCCCATCTAGCAACTGCCCACTTGGGCATAAGTCGCCGAAAAACACGACAGCCTAGAACTAGGCTACTTTAAAATAAAATTATGAAAAAATAACAATGATAAATATTGGAAAAACTTAACAATCAGGAAGCAATATCCGGCAGCGGGGGGAGGTCCCCCTCACTCCGGTGCAGGAGAGTGCAACCTCATGTACTCTTTGGTGCCCTCATATCCCACAATCCCTACAATAACAAACAAAAAAACAGAAAAGAACCTTAAATAAAGGGAAGAAGCCCGGCCTCCCCCCCAAAGTCAATAAGTCCACAAGTCAATGTGTACGAATCTATCCCGAGTACAAGGGACAGGCGGTAGCGACCCCGCCCATCCCGGCACCGGGACAGATATCGTGCGCGAAGATCACCCAGGCTGGGACATTCGACAAGAATGTGCCGAAGAGTCTGGGGGACGACGCAGTCGTTTCAATAGGCCGCAGGCGAGCGCTCCATCAAATAGCGATGCGTCACACGAGTGTGTCCGATTCGGAGACGACAGAAAGCAACCTGAAGCCGCCGCGGCATTGAGGGATAGGTCCATGGGAACAGTCGCGGCGAAATGGCACGCAACTTTAAGTTCCCTTCGACCGTCTCCCATCTTCTTTGCCAAGCAGTCCGAAGAGCTGCACGTATTCCTGCCATGTAGTCGGTGTGAGGAAGAGCGAAACGCTGGTCCGGTCGCCCGGTACTCGCGGACTCTTTGGCGCGCTCATTCCCCGCAATTCCTACATGTTCAGGAACCCAGCAGAAGATAATCTCGACATCTGCCCGGCTCGCCAAAACTGTGGCGTCACGGATATCGCGAACCAGGGGATACAGAGATTCCAATGCCCCGAGAGCACTCAGGGCGCTTTGTGAGTCGCTATAGATCACAATCCGGTCTCCGAACCGGGCACGTCGCGTAATCTCCCGTACCGAGTGGTGTATTGCCACCAGCTCGGCCGTCAAGACAGACGCAGCGCCTGGTAGAGCCCTGCTGACTTCAAACAGAGGGGATACGGCGTGGAAGCCGACCCCCTCTTGGGACTTGGAGCCATCCGTATACACTGGCACGGTTCCAGCGTGACACGATGTGTGCTCCAAAAAGGTCGAACACAATACTCCCGGCGCAGTACAAGCTTTGGGAGCAGAGGCGTGGCGACAAATAGCCAAATGTGGTACACTCCAGGGTGGCGTCCTGGGCAGAACCAGGGGCGCCACCGGCCCGAGAGCTATATCTACCTCTCAAAGGAGTTTCCTGGCCCTAAAGCCAAAGGGCTTAGGGTATGACTGGCGTCTCTCGGCGGCATAGGCACCATCGAGATCAGCTGCGGATGCAGTGAGAGCTGTTGGCGACTGAGGGAGGCACCGGAGAGGAGCGTACAGGCGAGTGATGCACTGCACGCGGCGCAGAGCGAGTGGCATGTCCCCAGCATCGACCACAGGCTCTCAATGGGGGAAGTGCGGAAGGCACCGGTCGCAAGGCGAAGGCCAGTGTGGTGGATCGAATCCACCTTCCGCAATAAACGCTTGGCTGCGGATGCATAAAACTCGCATCCGTAGTCGAGCTTCGAACGAACAAAGGATCGATAAAAAAGTAGGGCAGTAGCCCTATCAGCGCCCCAAGCGCTGAACGTCACGGAACGGAGAATGTCCATGGCGCGGGTACAAGAGACCCTAAGGCTGCGAATATGAGCCTCCCAGGTGAAGCGTCGGTCGAATACAAGACCAAGGAAACGGTGCGACTCAACCACATCCAGGCGCACACCATTAAGAAACAAATCTGGGTCTGGGTGAAGCCGTGGATGGCGGCAGAAGTGCACTACCTTAGTCTTGGCCAAAGAAAACCGAAACCTGTGCGCTTCGGCATAGCGAGAGACGCGGTTCAATGCCTGTTGGAGTCGACGCTCCAGAGTTGGCATCTGGGACGCGCCAAAAGAGATCGAAAGGTCGTCGACGTAGAGCGTAGCGAGAACATCTTCCGGCAGGACCGAGGTGATGCCGTTGATGCTCAGGGCAAAGAGTGTGACACTGAGGACACTTCCCTGCGGGACACCCTCTTCCTGCTCCTTTGGGCCGGAGAGGGCTCCCCCCACCCGTACGCGGAATCGACGATCTCGCAAAAATTCAGATATAAACATTGGGAGGCGTCCCCTCGCCCCCATCATGTGGAGAGTCTCCATGATACCGTATCGCTATGCGGTATCATAGGCCTTCTCCAGATCGAAAAAGAGCGTGGCGTAGTGCTGTCTACGAAGGAAAGCCTCGCAGACGGCATTTTCCAGTCGGAGCAGAGCATCCGACGTGGAGTGGAATTTGCGGAAGCCGCACTGTTCAGAAGACAGATGGCCTCCGCTGTCCAGGAAAAAGGCTAATCTAACATTTACCAATTTCTCCATCAACTTGCACACGCAAGAGGTTAGAGAGATTGGGCGGAAACCGGTCGGAGTAGAGTGATATCTCCCCGGTTTGCGAAAGGCGAGCACAGTAGCGATTCGCCAGGAGTCTGCGAAAAGACCTTCCACCCAGATCCTGTTGAACAAATTTAACAGAAAGACCTCGCTCCCCCAGGTGTCGAAGCATGGCGTACGGGACATCGTCCGGACCATGGGCGGTGTCCGCGCACGAAGCGAGAGTGGAACGCAACTCACTCACAGTAAACTTGTCGTTGAAGGGTTCTCCGCCTCTGGAGGTAAAGTCCAGCCGGCGGCCTTCCGCGACATCACGACGTGCATTGAATGCTGGCGGAGCAGCATCACGGCTAGAGAATGCGGAAAAAGCGGTCACTAAGGATTCCGACACGGACGCGGGGTCCGAGATTGCGGTCCCATTCTCCTGGAGAACGGGAGGGGGGTCCTGCGAGAACTTGCCCCGAATCCTTTTAACTCGCTTCCACACCTCAGCTAAAGGGGTCTTCCCGTTAAGTGAAGACACGTATGCCCGCCAAGAAGAGCGGCGGGCGTGCTTCGAAATATACCGGAACCTAGCCCTAGCCCGACGAAATTCAGCGACAGTGAAATCGTTCGGGCGGCGCTTATAGCGCATGTAGGCATAACGCTTCTGTTTGAGGGCCGTCTCACACTCGGCCGACCACCATGGGAGTGGTCGGCGTGCAAAACGGCCAGACGTCCTAGGAATAGTAGTCAGGCCCACGGCGATGAGGTTGCCGGGGAAGAACTCAACGGCCTCATCTACCGACCTAAACTCCTCGACTGAGATAGAGAATTCAGTCATTTCCTGAAATGCAGGCCACCGCGCCCGCGCCAAGCATCACCGAGGTGGTCTCTCAGGCGGCAGTTGCCCTGAAAATATTTGAATGGGAAAGTGATCACTACCATGGAGGTCATCGACCACCCCCCAATCAAAATCAGGCTGTGCATCCGAAGAGCACAAGGATAGGTCAAGGCAAGAAAATGAAGCGGTTCTCGGACAGTGATGCGTAAACTCATCCACGTTTAGGACACCCATCTCAAGCTCTTCGATCAGATCGGCAAGTTGTTGTCCCCTGGGATTTATGGAGTAATCTCCCCAGAGAGGATGCCTGCCGTTCAGATCTCCAAGCAAGAGATAGGGCCTCGGCAACCGTGCCACGACGCGGCGGAAGTCCCCCGCGTCGAAGTCAGCTGACGGTGGAATGTACGCAGAAATGAAAGTATACCTCCTATCTAGGTGCAGGTGCACAGCCACTGCCTGAAAGGAGGTATCTAAAGAGAAAGGAAGAACGGAGACATCATGCCGGGTGTAAACCGCGCATCCCCCAGCCCGGCCATCCCGCGGTGGTGGGGTCGCAAGACCCGTATACCCCGGGAGGGCGGGCAGGGGGCACGCGCCTAACATGGTCTCCTGCAAAAAGATAGCTAACGGGAAACGGGACGAGACGAGCCTCCGCAGCTCACGGGAATGGCTGTACGCTTCCCGAGAGCAGAACCCCGGGCGCTGTTGGCCGGACAAAGCGCTGAAGGCGCTGTCGCCTTCGAGAACTTATTGGGGGAGGTTGGGCTCGACATGCGAGTCTTTTCCTCCCTTCGCCTCGAAACCTTAGGCGGGCGTTGCGGCTTCAGAGGCGGGGGGGCCCTCTTTTCGAGGAACCACCGTCTCCGAGCCACTCGCCACACCTCGGGGCGTGGGCGAAGGAGCCGAAGCTCCTTTGTTGCTGTCCTCCTTTCGGGGGACAGCGTTAGGAACCCCGGAAGATGGCCTAGCGACCATCTTCAGGGGTGTTGCCTCCTGTGAGTCTAACGACTCGGTGGAGGCGCGTGGCCGCTTCGCCTTACGGGAAACGGTCACGCTGGGGGAAGATGGGGGAGCCTTGGTTTTAGCCGGGGCTGGGTATGAACCCTTTTTGCCGCCAGCTTTACCAGGGAAGCGCCCGGGTTGGGTAGAGCCCACAGAAGGGCTCCGAATGGGCGCGGAAACAACAGTGCTCGTTGGCCTGGATGGGCCAGGAGCAGAGGGTGCCTTTCTAACTATTGAGGCATATGACGTCCCAGGCAGAGCCGGGCGCGCCAGGACCAAGTCCTTAGCCTCGCGGAATGAGAGTCGATCCTGGGCCTGAACGGCCAGGATTTCTTTCTCAAGGAGATATGCACCACATTGCTTCGAAGAAGCAGGGTGCGGCTCTCCACAATTGAAACACTTGGCCACACACGATTTGGACTTATCGTGTGCGACCTTGGAGCAATTTATACAGACTTCGGGTGACCCCGACTTTGCACGTCTACATGAGCGATTCGTATGGCCGAAGCGGTGACAGTAATAGCACCGCCGCGGCAGTGGCACGAATGCCTTCACGCGGTAGCGGTACGAACCAGCACGCACCGACTCAGGGAGCTTGTCACAGTCGAACGTGACGAAGAGTGTAGGGGTGGGTCTCGAGGCCCCTCCCTGTTTTCTCATCACACGTTCGACCTTGACCGCCCCATGGTCGGCCAGCTCTAGGGTGATGTCCTCAATGGAGTAGGCAACGAGTTCCCTCGCATAAACTACTCCTTTCACAAAGTTCATGGTAGAAACCGCGGCAGTGGCACGAATGCCTTCACGCGGTAGCGGTACGAACCAGCACGCACCGACTCAGGGAGCTTGTCCCAGTCGAACGTGACGAAGAGTGTAGGGGTGGGTCTCGAGGCCCCTCCCTGTTTTCTCATCACACGTTCGACCTTGACCGCCCCATGGTCGGCCAGCTCTAGGGTGATGTCCTCAATGGAGTAGTCAACGAGTTCCCTCGCATAAACTACTCCTTAAAACAAAGTTCATGGTAGAGTGCGGCGTCACACTCACCGCGGTGCCATCAAGTGTCCGAAGAGCACTTATCTTGGCCGCCTCGGCGGGATTCGCCGCATTCGCCAGAAGACTCCCGTCCGAGAAACGGGTCACCTTCGGCACTCTACCAATTGCACTAGCTAATCCTCTCCTCTGATGGATCATGTTGCCCTTGGGCAACATGTTGTCATCAGTGGAGCGAATAACGAGGAAGCGTTTGACGCCAGCGGGCTCGAAAACGCCAGGTAACCTCTGAATGAGGGGCCCCGATGTCATCGAGCCTCCGCCCTGTGCACTTTTGTTCTTAGTCAGGGGCTCCGCAACCGGGGGAGCAGAGGGGGAGGATGTGCCGATCTTGGCTTGGTCGCTTGCCAAAGTGGCAGCAGACCCATCCGTCCCCACAGCCCCCGCGGATGGAGAGGAGCCCCGAATCTTCTTAGTCTTTCTTGTCTTTTTCTTCTTTTTAGGAGAGGGCGGGGAATGAACCCGCTTCTCTCCTCCGCCGACAGAAGCCCCTAGGCCATATGGACCGGCCTCTTCCAGGTCCTTCTCCGAAATGGAAAAGGTCCTGGTGGTCGCAGGGGCACCGGTCAGAGAAATCCCTCCCCTCCTTTTGCTGCCTCGGAGGCCCCAGCCGTTTGAGGAGGACCTTGCATAGGGGCGGATTTAGGCTCGGTTCTTGGCGCCGAGCCCGGATTCCCCCCCATGGAAGGCCCTACCCTCTGAGGCTGGGTTTCCTCAAGGACCATGTCTATCACAGGAGGGGCCTCCAGTTGGCCATCCCCTCCCAGGACATCGCAGGACCCCTTGGCAGCTTCACCAGTCTTTTGTGGGGAGGCACAGGCCTTGACCCTGGCAAGGTTTAAGATTCTTGCCAGCAGGTCTTTTGAGGGAAGCGACCGAAGGGGCCTGGCTTCCCTCTCCCCCCTAAGGGGGTTTTGCCCTACCGAGCCACTTGTACGAGGGGCGGTCGGCAATGGGCTGCCTGCTGGCTTTCTTGGCAGTCCCCTTACAAAGCAAAGGAGGGACTGCCGCTGGAGATAGGGAGGTGCCCGAAAGCACCTCCAGAGAAGGGGGTGAGGGGGAGTCCCCTGCACCCGTAGTCGAAGGAGAGGAGTAAGCCTCCTCTCCGGTTAGAGAAATATGGAGGGTCCCTTGCGCAAGCACAGGAAGGGGGACCTCCATTTTTTCGGTGGAGCTGCCCGAGGGCGGCTCCACCGAAAAAATGGAGGTGACCCTATTTGTGCTACGGGACGCAATAGCTCATCACCTCTCGCAGTTGCCTGCACTGCGAGAGGTGCTTACAAGCCCGGCAGAGCCAGGCGCCGCCATTCGGGACCACCCCTCCCGCCTGGTGGCCTGGCAGTCCATCGGCATGGCGGCTCCACCTTGGACACGGCGTAAAATTGATAGAATGTGAAGAGGAGAGGAAAAGGGATGTGAAGAAGGTACGGGTGGGGATGAAGCAGGTTGTTAAAAAAAAAACCCATCCCGAACCGGAGCTGAGGGGTTACGGAACATTGTCCCCTCCCCCCTCAGCCCCGATCCGGGGTGGTTGGCTTGAGAAGGTCAGCATCTACCCTGTGAAATTAGAGGCTGACCAGAGAAAGTTGTGGGAGAGGTTGTATGAAAAGCGACGAGGTAGGAGAGAAATCGGGCTATCTGAAGGAAGGAAGAGAGGCTAAGCTGGGGCCGGACGGAGCGCTGGATCCCGTCAGCACGGCGGCCAGGATGGCAAATCGCCGCGCGGCTTACGGGGTATTAGCTTCAAGATAGCGTTAAAGATTATTAGTTTGCTTTCCCTGTTGATATTCCACTCTTTTAACAGAGGGTACATCATGCTTACATTGTTGTATTTTGCAATACGGTTATCAATTGCTGTTTCTTGTGTATCTTTGCATCCACTTTTACCCCGAGCTATGTGTAATCCGCGACTTGATTTAGTTCATCCGTTTCCATGTACATATCGTAGTCTTCACTGGTTCGACTAACAGCCATAAACTAAGTTTTTCCTTTACTGGTGTTAATTTTAATTCCCTTTTGCGACATACCTATGTGCCAGTCATTTATGAGTTCTTGTAAATCAGTGATCGAATTTGCCACTACTGCTACGTCGTCCGCACATGCTAGTGTTTCTTCCTGATGTTCTCCTACTCTTATGTTCCTCATACATTTGTCCATAAATATTATAAAAGGCAAGGGAAAAATAACATCGCCTTGCTTAACCTCTGGTACAATGTCAAACCATTGGCTCTCTGTTCCTGGTGCTCGTGGTACTCCGTGAATACATGAAGTAATTTTGGTGGTATGGAATAGTACTCATCTGATATTGCCTCCCACAGCATTTGTCTGTCAACCCTGTGAAATACCTTCTCCATGTCGATGAATGTGCGAACTATTGATAGGTAAAGGTTATGCAAATTTAGATGAATAAACTCAAAGTTATCAGCACATAAGCAATTGAATAGAAAATAATTGAAGTCTCCAAAATGATCCGAACGCTTAGATTATCAGGCTGTCGTCTAGGTAACGTGTCATAAATCGGACACGCCTCTATCTGCCCGCGAGCTGAGAGTAAAGCATTTTCTTTTCTTTTGTTCATTGTGGTCGCCCATCTGGCGACTGCCTACTTTGCCATAAGTCGCCATAAACAACAGCCTACTATTAGGCTATATAAAAAACAAACAAATAATATCTAAATAACACATAACGATAAAAAAGGACAAAGGCTAAAAAAAATAAAGAGAAAAAGCAAAAAGGCAAGAAGGAAGCGTGCTCCGGCGTCGGGGGTAGGCCAGCCTCCCCGGTGCAGGAACATGCGACCTACAAAGAGAAACACAAAAAGGTCAAATAAAGTGGAGGAGGCCAGCCTCCTCCAAAATGTCGTACAGTCCACACGTCAGTGTGCACGAACTCGTCCAGAGTATAAGGGACAAGCGGTAGCAACCACGCTCCGTCCCAGTACCGGAACAGGTAACGTGCGCGGAGATCACCCTGACTGGGACATTCAACAAGAATGTGCCGAACAGTATGACGCAGGGAAGCGCTCCATCAAATGGCGGTGCGTCCCGCGAGTGTATCCAATTCGGAGACGACAGAAAGCAACCTGAAGCCGTCGCGGCATTGGGAAGTAGATCCATGGGAAGAGTCGCGGCGCAATGGCACGCAACTTTAGGTTCCCCTTGACCGTCTCCCATCTTCTTTGCCAAGCAGCCCGTATTCCTGCCATGTAATCGGTGTGAGGAAGAGCGAAACGCTGGTCTGGTCTGGTCGCCGAGTCCTCGCGGATTCTTTGGCGCCTTCATTCCCCGCAATTCCTACATGTTCAGGAACCCAGCAGAAAATAATCTAGACATCCGCCCAATTTGCCAAAACCGTGGCGTCACGGATATCGCGAACCAGGGGATGCGGAGATTCTAATGCCTTGAGAGCACTCAGGGCGCTTTGAGAGTTGCTACAAATCACAATCCGGTCTCCGAACCGGGCAAGCCTCGTTATCTCCCGCACCGAGCGGTGTATTGCAACCAGCTCGGCCGTGAAGACAGACGCAGCGCCTGGCAGAGCCCCGCTGACTTCAAACAGAGGGAATACGGCGTGGAAACTGACCCCCTCTTGAAAATTGGAGCCATCCGTATACACTAGCACGGTTCCAGCGTGACACGAAGGGTTATCCAAAATGATAGTAAAGCATTCTTCACGTTCACACCCCCGCAGTCAAGCCATTGATCAGTCCAAAGAACAAAAAGGCTCGCTTTGCATTCGCCACTGAGCACGTAACAAGTCCACTTGGGTGATCAATCTAAGTTTAATTTGTTCGGATCTGATGGCAGTAAGTTGGTTCGTCGCAGAGCAAGAGAAAGATTGTCTGTCAATTGTACCTAAAAGAATGTGAAGTTTGGCGGAAAAAGTGTTGTGGCATGCGATGTTGGTAGAAAGCATTGTGCCACTTGTCCGCTTACGATGCACAAGTATACGAAGAATTGTTGCGACAGCATTCTTTGCCCTATCTGTGAACGTTCAAAGCCTGCCCTACAATTATCATGAGGATAATGCCCCCTGCCTGACGGCAAGTTCGGTGAAGACCTTCTTGGACGACGAGAAGATCACTGTTATAAACTGGTTTGCACAGAGTCCGGACCTGAATCCGAAACTAGTTCAAGAATTCTGGGAAATTCTTCAAGATGAATGGAGCAAGATTTTTGCGCAAGTGTCATTTTTTTTTTTTTTTAAAGAGCTCATCTGGCGACTGCCTACTTGGGCATTAGTCGCCGTATTAAAACTGGCCTAGTTCTAGGCTACTTTAAAATAAAATTAAAGAGACAAAAAAAACAAAACACCCCAAAAGGCGGACGCAAGTGTGTCAACAGTTCATTCGTTCGTCTAAGAGATATTAAAGCATCATCGACAATAAAGACCTCCACAATGAATACTAATTACTTATAAATTGTAAAAATTCAAAGAGAAATTTGTTCTCACTGTCATTGGGATCATTTTGGACACCAATTTTTGTAGTAAAGCTCATCTGTGGATAACATTCGTCTTATTCACCAAACTTTGCACAACTTTTACCCAATATAGGTTAGACCTGTCGGTTATCATATACTAATTTTGTAAACAGTGGATTTCCTCTGGTAAAAGTTATGCAATATATTAAAAAAAATACCCACAACAAATGAATCACTTAGAACATAGTTGACATAGAGATGCATGCCTGAAGAAATGTATTTACTGATATGGGACAAGAAAATGTAAGTTCAATCAGTGATGAATTTCATATAACATATTAATGCAAAGGACTGAAACATTTAATGAGGTACCTTCACACACCATCCCCCTCACAAGATCCCTTGCACTACTTTGGCGTGAGCCAAAGACAGAATTTCGGCTTTCCCTATAAGATTTCCAGGCATGGTTACAGAACCAGTTTGATCTAACCCCCTCTCGTACTCAAGTAGTGATTTCATGTTGTGAGATGCAGATCTTACTTTTGTCAGTCGTTACACTCACCTGGGCGATACAGGACTTGGGCTCCGGTAAAGTAAGATAGAAGAAAACTCCAACAGGAATGTAAGTCAAGGCGAGAAGCAGATAAGCTATAGAGAGGTCCCGAACCTGAGAAGATAAAGAGAGTGTCATCGATTCCTGCAAGATTCCACCTTTGGTTTATTTAAATAGCCTGAAGATATCTCCAATTTCGTTTCCAAACACTTTGCATATAACTCCACATGTAAAAACTATTAAAGAATGATATTACCATATATCAAAAGGTAACTCAATGGGATCGTATCCATGCGTGAAATGGGCAAAGACAGTGGGTTAATAGGAGCCAGTTCATTTGAAAATTAATCCCATTAATTCCTTAAATTGAGAGTTGTTTCGGGAAGTTTGCCTACTTCGACCTGCGTTTAGACGGTCTATTCTACCACTTAACTCATTTTCCAAATTTTATTCTCAATGAAAATAAGGCATGCAGACAAACATTTGGGGCTCAGTTTAGAAGATAAAGAAAATTCTTCAAAGTCACGAGCTTGCAAACGTTGTGGTGATCAGACGAGAATGAATCAGTGCCGTTATATATGGAAATGTACCCAGTATTATTATTTTATACTATAATGCTAAAATTACTGTAGCATCTCATCTAGGCATTTTTTTTTACCATCCCCCAAGACTTTAAGAAGGCCTCCCTGCATTGGATTTCCACACCTAGATACTGGGTTCGATTACGAGTGAGAGCGGGCACAAAAAAAAAAAAATCGGCATTCGGCGGGAAATGACGAAGTGGCAGTGCGCCTAGTCTGACGCATGCGTACAGGTAGCTCCACTCAGATTGCCAGCAGCTCTCGCGTAGGATTCCTGGCGTCGAGGAACTGGGTTTTAATCCCAGCGAGCGCGGACATAAAACTTCAGCGTTTGGGAATAACCGCCCATTTTCTGTTAAAGTTAAAGGTTAGCTTTTTACAAAAGGCTTCTGATCTTTCTCTTTTTTGAGAGAAATGGATGGTTGCCTAGTCGTATATGTAACACTCTCGAAGAGGGTTGAGGAACTATGGGAGACTTTTCTACCGGATTAAAGAGAGGAAGACTTTGATCCTACAGCCTGTGTTGTAGGCACTGCCAACGTCACCGCAATTAAGTGAGACCGCGTTTTCTGTGACGGTGTCCTAAGGGACCAGGTTAGATGACAAAAAGAGGTTAGTGGGTGAAAGTAGAGAAGTTAGGGGAAATGAATGTGCGGAAGTACGGCACGCATTACTTACAACATAAAAAATTAACACCACCCAAGAGTTTAATAAACATTGCATATATTATTAAATTCCATCATATCACGTATTCAACAGGGCCATACGCTTTCTCCACATCCATTTACCCACCCTACACATCTTTTCGGTTGCTTTCTCAGCCACTTCATCCAAACAGCATTTAAGTGCCACCGTTTGGTGGGGTATGTAGGTTTTTTGGGGTTTTTTTTTAGAGCCTATCTGGCGACTGCCCACTTGGGCATAAGTCGCCGGAATCATGACAGCCTAACACTAGGCTACTTTAAAATAAAAACACGAAAACACGACAACGATAAAAAATGAAGCTCGCAACAATTAGGAAGCAATCTCCGGCGTCGGGGGAAGGTCCCCCTCCCCCCGACGACGGAGATTGCTTAGACATACTCGCATCCCGTGAGTATGTGCAATTCAGAGACGACAGAAAGCAACCTGAAGCCGTCGCGGCATTGGGGGGTAGGTCCATGGGAACAGTCGCGGCGCAATGGCACGCAACTTTAAGTTCCCTTCGACCGTCTCCCATCTTCTTTGCCAAGCAGCCCGAAGAGCTGCCCGTATTCCTGCCATGTAGTCGATGTGAGGAAGAGCGAAACGCTGGTCCGGTCGCAAAGTCCTTGCGGACTCTTTGGCGGCCTCATTCCCCGCAATTCCTACATGTACAAGAACCCAGCAGAAGATAATCTCAACATCCGCCCGGCTCGCCAAAACCGTGGTGTCACGGATATCGCGAACCAGGGGATGCGTTGATTCCAATGCCCTGAGAGCAATCAGGGCGCTTTGTGAGTCGCTATAGATCACAATCCGGTCTCCGAACCGGGCACGTCGCGTGATCTCCCGTACCGAGTGGTGTATTGCCACCAGTTAGGCCGTGAAGACAGACGCAGCGTATGGCAGAGCCTCGCTGACTTCAAACAGAGGGGATACGGCGTGGAAGCCGACCCCCTCTTGGGACTTGGAGCCATCCGTATACACTGGCACGGTTCCAGCGTGACACGAGATGTGCTCCAAAAAGGTCGAACGCAATACTCCCGGCGCCGTACAAGCTTTGGGAGCAGAGGCGTGGCGACGAATAGCAAAATGTGGTATCCTCCAGGGTGGCGTCTTGGGCAGAACCAGGGGGTGCCACCGGCCCGAGAGCTATGCCTAGCGCTCAAGAAGTTTCCTGGTCCTAAACCCAAAGGGCTTAGGGTATGACTGGCGTCTCTCGGCGGCATAGGCACCATCGAGATCAGTTGCGGATGCAGTGAGAGCTGTTGGCGACTGAGGGAGGCACCGGAGAGGAGCGTACAGGCGAGTGATGCACTGCACGCGGCGTAGAGCGAGTGGCATGTCCCCAGCATCGACCAACAGGCTCTCAATGGGGGAGGTGCGAAAGGCACCGGTCGGAAGGCGAAGGCCGGTGTGGTGGATCGAGTGCACCTTCCGCAATAAACGCTCGGCTGCGGATGCAGTAGCCCTAAAAGCGCCCCAAGCGCTGAACGTCACGGAACGGAGAATATCCATGGCGTGGGTACAAGAGACCCTATGGCTGCGAATATGAGCCTCCCAGGTGAGGCGTCGGTCGAATACAAGACCAAGGAAACGGTGCGATTCCACCACATCCAGGCGCACCCCATTAAGAAACAAATCTTGGTCGGGGTGGAGCCGTGGATGGCGGATGAAGTGCACCACCTTAGTCTTGACCAAAGAAAACCATGCCTCGCTCACCCAGTTGTCGAAGCATGGCGTAGGGGACATCGTCCGGACCATGGGCGGTGTCCGCGCACGAAGCAAGAGCGGAGCGCAACTCACTCACAGTAAACCAGTCGTTGAAGGGTTCTCCGCCTCTGGAGGTAAAGTCTAGCCGGCGGCCTTCCGCGACATCACGACGTGCATTGAATGCTGGCGGAGGAGCATCCCGGCTAGAGAATGCGGAAAAAGCGGTCGCGAAGGATTCCGCCACGGACGCGGGGTCCGAGATTGCGGTCCCATTCTCCTGGAGAACGGGAGGGGGGTCCTGCGAGAACTTGCCCCGAATTCTTTTGACTCGCTTCCACACCTCTGCTAAAGGGGTCTTCCCGTTAAGTGAAGACACGTATGCCCGCCAAGAAGAGCGGCGGGCGTGCTTCGAAATATACCGGAACTTAGCTCTAGCCCGACGAAATCGTTCGGGCGGCGCTTATAGCGCATGTAGGTATAACGCTCCGGTTTGAGGGCCGTCTCACACTCGGCTAACCACCATGGGAGTGGTCAGCGTGCAAAACGGCCAAACGTTCTAGGAATAGTAGTCAAGCCCGCGGCGATGAGGTTGCCGGAGAACTCCACGGCCTCATCTACCGACCTAAACTCCTCGACTGAGATAGAGAATTCAGTTATTTCTTGAAATGCAGGCCACTGCGCCCGCGCCAAGCACCACCGAGGTGGGCTCTCGGGCGGCATTTGCCCTGAAAATGATATTTGAATGGGAAGGGATCACTAAAATGAACGTCATCGACCACCCCACAATCAAAATCAGGCTGTGCATCCGAAGAGCACAAAGATAGGTCAAGGCAAGAAAATGAAGCGGTTCGCGGGCAGTGATGCGCAAACTCATCCACATTTAGGACACCTATCTCAAGCTCTTCGATCAGATCGGCAAGTTGTTGTCCCCTGGGATTTATGGAGTAATCTCCCCAGAGAGGATGCCTGCCGTTCAGATCTCCAAGCAAGAGAAAGGGCCTCGGCAACCGTGCCACGACGCGGCGGAAGTCCCGCGCGTCGAAGTCAGCTGACGGTGGAATGTACGCAGAAATGATAGTATACGTCCTATCCACGTGAAGCTGCACAGCCACTGTCTGAAAGGAGGTATCTAAAGTGAAAGGAAGAACGGAGACATCATGCCGGGTGTAAACCGCGCATCCCCTAGCCCGACCATCCTGTGGTGGTGGGGTCGCAAGACCCTTATACCCCGGGAGGGCGGAAAGGGGGCACGCGCCTAGCATGGTCTCCTGCTGAAAAATAGCTAACGGGGAACGGGACGAGACGAGCATCCGCAGCTCCTCCCAGTTGGCCTGGAGTCCACGGTAATTCAATTGAAGGAATATGCCCTCCAGGCCTAGATCGGAGGAATTATTATTATTATAATTAAGGGGCTATCTGGCGACTGCCGACTTAGGCATAAGTTGCCGTAAACAAACAGCCTAGTTCTAGGCTACTTTAAAAAAATGTACAGGAAACAACAATAAAAAGAAATAACAATAACAAAGCAATAACAAAAACAACAACAATTAAACCGGGTTAAATGAAAGGGCGAAGGCCGGCCTCCCCCAAAAAGTCAATAAGTCCAACAGTCAAAGTACACGCACTCGTCCCGAGTACAAGGGACAGGCGGTAGCGACCCCGCCCATCCCGGTACCGGGACAGGTATCGTGCGCGAAGATCACCCAGACTGGGACATTCGACAAGAATGTGCTGAACAGTCTGGGGGACGACGCAGTCGTTGCAATAGGGCGCAGGCGAGCGCTCCATCAAATAGCGATGCGTCACACGAGTGTGCCCGATTCGGAGACGACAGAAAGCAACCTGAAGCCGCCGCGGCATTGGGGGATAGGTCCATGGGAACAGTCGAGGCGCAATGGCACGCAACTTTAAGTTCCCTTCGACCGTCTCCCATCTTCTTTGCCAAGCAGTCCGAAGAGCTGCCCGTATTCCTGCCATGTAGTCAGTGTGAGGAAGAGCGAAACGCTGGTCCGGTCGCAGAGTCCTCGCGGACTCTTTGGCGCCCTCATCGGAGCGCTCATTCCCCGCAATTCCTACATGTCCAGGAACCCAGCAGAAGATAATCTCGACATCTGCCCGGCTCGCCAAAACCGTGGCGTCACGGAAATCGCGAACCAGGGGATACAGAGATTCCAATGCCCCGAGAGCACTCAGGGCGCTTTGTGAGTCGCTATAGATCACAATCCGGTCTCCAAACCGGGCACGTCGCGTAATCTCCCGTACCGAGTGGTGTATTGCCACCAGCTCGGCCGTGAAGACAGACGCAGCGCATGGTAGAGCCCCGTTGACTTCAAACAGAGGGGATACGGCGTGGAAGCCGACCCCCTCTTGGGACTTGGAGCCATCCGTATACACTGGCACGGTACCAGCGTGACACGATGTGTGCTCCAAAAAGGTCGAACGCAATACTCCCGGCGCAGTACAAGCTTTGGGAGCAGAGGCGTGGCGACAAATAGCCAAATGTGGTACCCTCCAGGGTGGCGTCCTGTGCAGAACCAGGGGCGCCACCGGCCCGAGAGCTATAGCTACATCTCGAAGGAGTTTCATGGCCCTAAACCCATAGGGCTTAGGGTATGACTGGCGTCTCTCGGCGGCATAGGCACCATCGAGATCAGCTGCGGATGCAGTGAGAGCTGTTGGCGACTGAGGGAGGCGCCGGGCTCGCGCGTACAGGCGAGTAATGCACTGCACGCGGCGCAGAGCGAGTGGCATCTCCCCAGCATCGACCAAAAGGCTCTCAATGGGGAAAGTGCGGAAGGCACCGGTCGCAAGGCGAAGGCCGATGTGGTGGATCGAATCCACCTTCCGCAATAAACGCTCGGCTGCAGATGCATAAAACTCGCATCCGTAGTCGAGCTTCGAGCGAACAAAGGATCGATAAAAAAGTAAGGCAGTAGCCCTATCAGCGCCCCAAGCGCTGAACGTCACGGAACGGAGAATGTCCATGGCGCGGGTACAAGAGACCCTAAGGCTGCGAATATGAGCCTCCCAGGTGAGGCGTCGGTCGAATACAAGACCAAGGAAACGGTGCGACTCAACCACATCCAGGCGCACCCCATTAAGAAACAAATCTGGGTCGGGGTGAAGCCGTGGATGGCGGCAGAAGTGCACCACCTTAGTCTTGGCCAAAGAAAACCGAAACCTGTGCGCTTCGGCATAGCGAGAGACGCGGTTCAATGCCTGTTGGAGTCGACGCTCCAGAGTTGGCATCTGGGCCGCGCCAAAAGAGATCGAAAGGTCGTCCACGTAGAGCGTAGCGAGAACATCTTCCGGCAGCACCGAGGTGATGCCGTTGATGCTCAGGGCAAAGAGTGTGACACTGAGGACACTTCCCTGCGGGACACCCTTTTCCTGCTCCTTTGGGCCGGAGAGGGCTCCCCCCACCCGTACGCGGAATCGACGATCTCGCAAAAATTCACATATAAACATTGGGAGGCGTCCCCTCGCCCCCATCCTGTGGAGAGTCTTCATGATACCGTATCGCCATGCGGTATCATAGGCCTTCTTCAGATCAAAAAACACCGTGGCGTAGTGCTGTCTACGAAGGAAAGCCTCGCAGACGGCATTTTCCAGTCGGAGCAGAGCATCCGACGTGGAGTGGAACTTACGGAAGCCGCACTGTGCAGAAGACAGATGGCCTCCGCTGTCCAGGAAATAGGCTAATCTAACATTTACCAATTTCTCCATCAACTTATACACGCAAGAGGTTGGAGAGATTGGGCGGAAACCGGTCGGAGTAGAGTGATCTCTCCCCGGCTTGCGAAAGGCGAGCACAGTAGCGATTCGCCAGGAGTCTGGCAGAAGACCTTCTACCCAGATCATGTTCAACAAATCTAAGAGAAAGGCCATGCCTCGCTCACCCAGGTGTCGAAGCATGGCGTACGGAACATCGTCCGGACCATGGGCGGTGTCCGCGCACGAAGCGAGAGCCGAACGCAACTCACTCACAGTAAACTTGTCGTTGAAGGGTTCTCCGCCTCTGGAGGTAAAGTCCAGCCGGCGGCCTTCCGCGACATCACGACGTGCATTGAATGCTGGCGGAGCAGCATCACGGCTAGAGAATGCGGAAAAAGCGGTCGCTAAGGACTCCGCCACGGACGCGGGGTCCGAGATTGCGGTCCCATTCTCCTGGAGAACGGGAGGGGGGTCCTGCGAGAACTTGCCCCGAATCCTTTTGACTCGCTTCCACAACTCAGCTAAAGGGGTCTTCCCGTTAAGTGAAGACACGTATGCCCGCCAAGAAGAGCGGCGGGCGTGCTTCGAAATATAACGGAACCTAGCCCTAGCCCGACGAAATTCAGCGACAGTGAAATCGTTCGGGCGGCGCTTATAGCGCATGTAGGCATAACGCTTCTGTTTGAGGGCCGTCTCACACTCGGCCGACCACCATGCGAGTGGTCGGCGTGCAAAACGGCCAGACGTCCTAGGAATAGTAGTCAGGCCCACGGCGATGAAGTTACCGGAGAAGAACTCAACGGCCTCATCTACCGACCTAAACTCCTCGACCGAGATAGAGAATTCAGTCATTTCCTGAAATGCAGGCCACCGCGCCAAGCACCACCGAGGCGGTCTCTCAGGCGGCAGTTGCCCTGAAAATGATATTTGAATGGGAAAGTGATCACTACCATGGAGGTCCTCGACCAACTCCCAATCAAAATCAGGCTGTGCATCCGAAGAGTATAAAGATAGGTCGAGGCAAGAAAATGAAGCGGTTCTCGGACAGTGATGCGTAAACTCATCCACGTTTAGGACACCAATCTTAAGATCTTCGATCAGATCGGCAAGGACTTTTCCCCTGGGATTTATGGAGTAATCTCCCCAGAGAGGATGCCTGCCGCTCAGATCTCCAAGCAAGAGATAGAGCCTCGGCAACCGTGCCACGACGCGGCGGAAGTCCCCCGCGTCGAAGTCAGCTGACGGTGGAATGTACGCAGAAATCAGAGTATACCTCCTATCCAAGTGCAGCTTCACAGCCACTGCCTGAAAGGAGGTATCTAAAGAGAAAGGAAGAACAGAGACATCATGCCGGGTGTAAACCGCGCATCCCCCAGCCCGGCCATCCCGCGGTGGTGGGGTCGCAAGACCCTTATACCCCGGAAGGGCGGGCAGGGGCACGCGCCTAGCATGGTCTCCTGCAAAACGATAGCTAACGGGGAACGGGATGAGACGAGCCTCCGCAGCTCCTCCCAGTTGGCCCGGAGTCCACGGCAATTCCATTGAAGGAATATGCCCTCCAGGCCTAGCTCGGAGGAGACGCGGAGGCCCTCCTCGAACTGAAGACCCTCACGGGAATGGCCGTACGCTTCCCGGGGGCAGAACCCCGGGCGCTGTTGGCCGGACAAAGCGCTGAAGGCGCTGTCGCCTTCGAGGACTTATTGGGGGAGGTTGGGCTCGCCATGCGAGTCTTTTCCTCCCTCCGCCTCGAAACCTTAGGCGGGCGTTGCGGCTTCGGAGGCGGGGGGGCCTATTTTCGAGTATCCACCGTCTCCGAGCCACTCAGCCCACCACTAGGCGTGGGCGAAGGAGCCGAAGCTCCTTTGTTGCTGTCCTCCTTTCGGGGCCAGCTTTAGGAACCCCGGAAGATAGCCTGGCGACCAACTTCAGGGGTGTTGCCTCCTGTGAGTCTAACGACTCGGTGGAGGCGCGTGGCCGTTTCGCCTTACGGGAAACGATCACGCTGGTAGTAGAGGAAGGAGCCCTGGTTTTAGCCGGGGCTGGGTATGAACCCTTTTTGCCGCCAGCTTTACCACGGTAGCGCCCGGGTTGAGTAGAACCCGCAGAAGGGCTCCGAATGGGCGCGGAAACAACCGTGCTCGTTGGCCTGGATGGGCCAGGAGCAGAGGGTGCCTTCCTAACTATTGAGGCATATGACGTCCCAGGCAGAGCCGGGCGGGCCAGGACCAAGTCCTTTGCCTCGCGGAATGAGAGTCGATCCTGGGCCTGAACGGCCAGGATTTCTTTCTCAAGGAGATATGCATCACATTGCTTCGAAGAAGCGGGGTGCGGCTCTCCGCAATTGACACACTTGGCCACACACGATTTAGACTTATCGTGTGCGGCCTTGGAGCAATTTACACAGACTTCAGGTGACCCCGAATTTGCACGTCTACATGAACGATTCGTATGGCCGAAGCGGTGACAGTAATAGCATCGCCGCGGCAGTGGCACGAATGGCTTCACGCGGTAGCGGTACCAACCGGCACGCACCGACTCAGGGAGCTTGTCACAGTCGAACGTGACGAAGTGTAGGGGTGGGTCTCGAGGCCCCTCCCTGTTTTCTAATCACACGTTCGACCTTGACCGCCCCATGGTCGGCCAGCTCTAAGGTGATCTCCTCTATGGAGTAGTCAACGAGTTCCCTCACTTAAACTACTCCTTTCACAAAGTTCATGGTAGAGTGCGGGGTCACACTCACCGGGGTGCCATCAAGTGTCCGTAGAGCACTAATCTTGGCCGCCTCGGAGGGACCCACCACATTCGCCAGAAGGCTCCCATCCGATAAACGGGTCACCTTCGGCTCTCTACCAATTACACTAGCTAATGCTCTCCTCTGATGGATCATGTTGCACTTGGCCAACATGGTGCCATCAGTGGAGTGAATAGCGAGGAAGCGTTTGAAGCCAGCGTGCTCGAAAACGCCAGGTAACCTCTGAATGAGGGGCCCCGATGTTATCGAGGCTCCGCGCTGCGCTCATTTCGTCTCAGTCATAGTCGGGGGCTCCGCACCCGGGGGAGGAGAGGGGCCTGATATGCCGATCTTTGCTTGGCAGCAGACCCATCCGTCCCCGCAGCCCCCGCGGATGGAGAGGAGCCCCGACTCTTCTTAGTCTTTTTCATATTTTCTTTCTTTTTAGGATAGGAGGGCGGGGAATGAACCCGCTTCTCCCCTCCACCGGCACAAGCTCCTAGGGCAGATGGACCGGCCTCAGCCAGGTCCTTCTCCGAGATGGAGAAGGTCCTGGTAGTCGCAGGGGCACCGGTTGGAGGAGATCCCTCCCCTCCTTGTACTGTCTTGGAAACCCGGGCCGTTTGAAGAGGACCTTGCATAGGTGCGGATTCGGGTTCGCTGCTTGGCGCCGAGCCCAGATTCCCTCCTATGGAAGGCCCTACCGTCTGAGGCTGGGTTGCCTCAAGGACCATGTCTATCTCAGAAGGGACCTCCAGTTGGCCATCGCAGGTCCCGTTGGCAGCGTCACTAGTCATGTGTGGGAAGGCCCAGGCCTTGACCCCGGCAAGGTTCAATATTCTTGCCAGCAGGTCTTTTGAGGGAAGCGACCGAAGGGGCCTGGCTTCCCTCGGTCGGCTATGAGCTGCCTGCTGGCTTTCTTGGCAGTCCCCTTGGAAAGAAAAGGGGTGACTGCCGCTGGAAAAAGGAAGGGGCCCGAAAGCACCTCCAGAGAAGGGGGTGAGGGTGAGTCCCTTACACCCGTAGGCCAAGGAGAGGAGTAAGCCTCCTCTCCGGCTAGAGAAATATAGAGGGTTCCCTGCGCAAGCACAGGGGAGGGACCTCCATTTTTTCGGGGAAGCTCCCCGAGGGCGGCTCCGTCGATGTACAAGGGGAAATGGAGAGAGATTTTTTCATTCATGGGCATGGTGACCCTATTTGTTCCACGGGAAGCCTTCACTCATCACCCCTCGCAGTATTTCGCTCTGCAATGGGTGCGTACAGGACCTGGCAGAGCCAGGTGCCACCATTGTGAAGAGGAGAGAAAAAGGGATGTGAGGAAGGTATGGGTGGGGATGAAGCAGGTTGTTAAAAAAAACCCATCCCAAACCGGAGCTCAGGGGTTAGGGAACATTGTCCCCTCCCCCCTCAGCTGCGATCATGGATAGTTGGCTGAGAAGAAGGTCAGCATCTACCCTGTGAAATTAGAGGCTGACCAGAGAAAGTTGTGGGAGAGGTTGTATGTAAAGCGAGGAAACCAGGGGGAAAAACAAGTGTTTTGAAGGAAGGAGAAGGGCTAAGCTGGGGTCGGATGGGGTGCTGAGTCCCGTCAGCACGGCGCCAGGATGGCATATCGCCGCGCCCCTTACGGGGTGGGGTATGTAGGGCAGGTGCACTGTGAATGTCGAGGCGCAAGGGCACGCTGCTTTTAATTTCCGGGCACAGTCTCTCGTCTCCTTTGGTATGGAGGGAAAGGGCTGAATTGATACCAGCCATGGTAAAAGAGCAAAGTGGCGCTCAGATCGCAATGGTCTCTCATTTTTGCACCATTTTTTCGCCTACTACTTCGAAAAACACGATGGAGAAAAGGTTCTAAATGAACTCTGTTCAAATTCCCCCAAAATCTGGAGGGTTTTGCATCGTTGGTGTCGAACCTTATTCTTATTCGATTTGAAAGCGCCAACCAACGTCGGGATATCCTTCAAGAATGTTTTAATAAATAGAGAATTAAGAAGATAAAATAAGAGAGAGATGTATGGAAAGTACATAGGCAGAGTAGTCAAAAGAGAGAGTATTCGAGTGCGTAACTTCTCAGAACCTGACCCCATTCAGCATACACAAAATGTCCCATTAGGGAAGATGGCTATCTAAAAGTTTTTTACTATGGGAATAAAATCGGCCAATAGCATTATATCCAACAAGTCAGAATTAGATACAAACTTGGCAAGCCAAGGACGTACTCACATTATTTTCAGGGTGTTTATTCGTCTTCATAAGCGAAATGACGCAATTATGGATGAAATATGCTAAAGAAAGAGTTCCGGATAATGCCATGAAGTTATTCTGTGGATATAATAAAAAAATAAAATAAAGACAGCATTATTTTATACAGGTTTATCTACAATACGCCTCGAGTCTGTATAGTTTACAGTATATAAGCAGGAGGTTCATACATTGCAGCCTTGGGCAATTTGGCCATGGCGAAATAATAATAGTGGGGTAAGGTCAATCATGGTTTCTATTAAGCGCTCATTATGGCTGTGTTGATAGTGCCTACTTTCCTACCCTAATAAACAGTGATAGTAGGCAATTGTAGGCTAAAACCTCTAAAAAATAAATTACTCCCAAACTGACCCAACATTTCTTTCAAGTATTTTTTTTTAGAGGAAATTGGTGTAACCAATGAGGAGAGTTTCAATCAGATAAGGTATAAAGGAAGAAAAAAACAAATGAAGGAGAAAGGTGGACAAAGAAAACCAAGAGAAAGGATGGCAAGGAATCCATTAAGCAAATGTTATCCACCATTAATACTGATGCCAAGAAGCATATAATAAACCACAAGGAATAAGCTTGTACTTTGGAATCCAAGATCTTTTTTCAAATTTTAACTTCTTTGCGAAGTCCGGGTAATGTAATGGCTCCTTGCAATGAGAGGCATAAGCAATCTACTCTTGGGGGATAAGGGACAGAACCATGGATGCTTGAGATTCACAAGCCACAAAGGAGCATAGCATCGAAAGCATGATTCAAATCTTGCTAAAAACAGTGTCGCATCTTCACCTGAGAAGCTAAAAACTATTCAAAAAGGTTCATCTATCAAGCAGATGTGGAACCATAACACGTGTCAATTCTACCCATCAAAACAATGCCAGTCTTATCTATTAATCCCCCTACCTCTCCTGTCAAACAACTACCCCAGTCGTCTGAACAAGCCCATGCTGTTCTCCCCGACCATACTCTATTGCCGCTTAACGTTCTCACTCAGGCGTCCTCTGAGGAAGTAACTGCCCTGATCTCACGTTCTAACAAATCTGGATACACTAAGGACGTCTTTCCACACAAACTCTTCGACTAAATTCTCCCTGCTGTCCTCCCACTGATTCTTCATTTCTTTAACACTTCACTTGCCACAGGGGTTGTTCCCTCTTCTTTCAAACATGCCTCAATTCGTCCTTTCCTTAAAAAACACATCTTAACCCCTCTGAACCATCTAGATATCGCCCTATCTCTCGCCTTAATAACCATATTTCTAACTGCAATATCGATGAAATGCATCAGTCGGGGTTCAAAGCGAAGCACTCTGCTGAAACCGATCTTCTTAATGCTTCAGACGGTTTATGTAGAGCAGCCGATAGGGGTTGTACGTCCACTGTAGTCCTCCTAGACCTCTCCTCTGCTTTCGACACCATCGACCACACTGTCCTCCTTGATCGTCTTTACACTTCCCTTGGTATTTCTGGCACTGCACTTGATTGGTTCCGCTCATACCTCTCCTCCCACACTCAGTCGGTCGCACTCGATAACCTCTCCTCCGAGCCCGCACCCATTCATTTTGGGGTGCCTCAGGGCTCAGTCCTTGGTCCCCTCCTCTTTCACATCTACTTACTTCCTCTTGGCTCCCTTCTTCGCGATTTGGGCCTGTCCTTCCACCTCTATGCTGATGACACTCAGATATACCTTTCCTCATCCCCTGTGTCATTCTATCCTCAATTACCAAGCTCCTTTCAGCCTACACCTCCATAAACGAATGGCTATATGCCAACTTTCTCAAACTTAACCACGATAAAACTCAAGTTCTCCTTGTTGGTACCGCTTCAAGAGAAATCTAAAGCTCTCTTCCCCTCCCTTAATCATGGAGAAAACCAATGTCACCTTCTCTGATACAGTCAGTAATCTTGGTGTCATTTTAGATGAGCAACTCTCGTTTAAACCGCACATCCATCGTGTCTGTAAGTCTTCCCTAAGTTTTATCCACAACTTCTCACGTGTTTGATCCCATTTTGATCGAAGCCTTGAGACTGCTATTCATGCCTTCATCACCTCACGGTTAGACTACTGCAATTCTCTTCTAGTTAATCTCCCTTCTTCGTCACTTCGCCCCCTACAACTAGTTCAAAACTATGCTGCCTGGCTCCTCCTTCGCCGCCCCCGGTTCTCTCCTTCGATCCCTTTTACAGGAGCTACACTGGTTACCTATTCGCTTCCATACCCACTATAAAATTCTTCTCATCACCTACAAGGCCCTAAACCTAGAGGCTCCACCTTATCTCTCATCTGCCCTCTTCCATCGTCAAACTCAAGGACTCTAGTCGAACCTCGCTCCCCTCCTGAACACTCCTTGTTTTGTCCTCTGCTCGATGGGTCAGAGTTCCTTCTCAGTTTGTGCTTCTAGACTCTGGAATGCTCTTCCTGACGAAGTCCAATCCTCTCCCTCCCTTGCTACTTTTAAATGTCTCCTGAAGACTCATCTCTTAAGAATTGCCTTCTCTCCACTCGCTACACAACCTGCACCCTGGGAGGGCTAACAGCCCTGAAGGATGCATTATAAATACCTATTATTATTAATTAAAAAAAAAAATCACTGTAGGTAAGGTTAGAATCTAACCATTCACGAAATTTAGGACAATGGCTTGATGGGGAATGGAATGAAAATGGAGCTATAGTAGTTAATGAGACATTAAAGAATGAAAGAGAAAGGCCAAAACAGCTAGCAAAAACACTTCCGAGTGGTGCCAGTGGATGGGGGAAACAGCAGTGAGTAGACGAGGTCGAACTTTCACTTCCAGCACCGCCAAGTCTATGAATACTACTTCAGGAGAGACTCCAAGTCCGCGTAGACAACTTTCCCCAGTTTATCCCCTTGCTGGGGACCACAGGGGTGGGGGTTAGAGAACTGCCAGCCTGGATGAACCTTCCCACACCCAACGACTCTTACACTCACCACCTTGCATTTGAGCAAAATCTTGCCTCATCCTCCACAAACACTTTAATCCGGGGACATCAATCAAAACCCAGGCAGACATCATACCTGGCCCTTGTGCAGACCACATGGTAAATGCAGCAAGGCCGCAATCCAGTGTGCAACACTTGGCAGCATTACAAAATAACCACGCTACGCCGCTTACATTAGCCAAGACAGAAACAGAAATGCCTAAGGCAAAGGCCTGATCAACAAGTGGGTGCGGTAACCTTTTAAACTAGTCATGTTATAGGGTAGATACTGAAGGTTTTATACACATATTATAAATAGCGCCCTTTGCAGATATCAAAGGTATAAGACAATTAATATTGCAATAGGCGCATTTGCAAATATTTATATTTGTACTTGCCCTGTAATTGAAGTAAAATTTAAAAAGAAAAGGACACCTAAAAATATTAATATACCTGATTTATATGTTAATTCAATTCTCCTTCCTGTATAAAATTCATCAGGGATATTTAGCTAAAAATCTTTAGATTTCTGTAACTTTTGAAGGAGGTATTTTTAAGCTAGACAATCATATTTCATTTGTAATATTACTCTGTTAGGTTTGGATTATCTCAACGGCAGAAAATGACTTTTAGATATTTGCAGTTGTAGATGGCATTGTGACAATTAGATTCGAGTTGGAACAATTCGGGCACACCATCACCAATATTGCTGCGCATGTAATTGCATTGAATCATGACACTATTTCTAGAAAATTCTTCCAAGGAGTAGGCAACTGTAAATTTATTTTTAAGGCATATTAAGTCAAAATGAGTTTTGTAAATTCTCTGAATTGAAAGCCTCCTCGGGAAATATCTTAAGAACATAAGAAAAGAAGGAGACTGCAAAAGACCATTCATGGCCTACACTTGGCAGCTCCTGTTCCAGTCAACACACAAAAGATTTCTTACCAGAGAAAAGTCATCAACATTGTCACCCTTTACAGGAGTTCGTCAGATCTAATCTACAATATACATAAAATGCATCCAGAGAATTATGTCCATTCATGCAACCGCAAAATATAATCTCCCCACTCCTTAGAAAAATATATACATATGTACATAAAAAAAAAGTCAGTCCCATCTAGCAGCTTCATCCATATATTTATCTAATCTATTCTTAAAACTAACCAGAGAGGAGGCTTCTATCACATGTCTAGTGAGCCTATTCCATTCATCTACCACAGGATTTGTAAACCAATTCCTCCCAATCTCCTTCCTAAACCTATACTTATCAAGCTTAAACCCATTGCTACGTGTCCTGTCATGTTCACTAAGTATAAGAACCTTACCCAGATCCCCTTTATTATATCCTTTTACCCATTTCAAGACTTCAATCAATTCCCCTCTGACTCTTCTCCTTTCCAATGTATGTAGATTTAGTTTTCTGAGCCTTTCACCATAAGGTAAGTTCCTTAGCCCACCAATCATCTTTGTCATCCTTCTCTGCACAGACCCAAGCAAATCAATATCCTTCCTATAATATGGTGACCAAAATTGTACTGCATAGTCTAGATGAGGCCTAACTAGTGCCAGATACAGTTTTAAAATGACTTCAGCACTCTTATTGCTTACACTCCTCCTAATGAATCCCAATATCCTATTAGCTTTATTCTTAGCATTTAGGCATTGCTTTCTAGGACGAAGGTCTGAACTTACCAAAATACCCAAGTCCCTCTCACAATCGGTCCTCCCTAAAATTCTCCCATTTAATTTATAACTATTCAATGGATTATTTCTACCTATACTAAGTACACTACATTTGTCTATGTTAAACTTCATTTGCCATTTCTCGGCCCAATTGGACAGAATGGTCAATTCCTCCTGCATTACAACAGCATCAGAATCAGCCCTAATGGCCCTACCTAGCTTAGTATCATCAGCAAATTTACTCAGGTCACTACTTATACCTATGTCAAGATCATTAATATAAATTAAGAATAGCAAGGGACCCAAAACAGATCTTGCGGAACTCCACTGCTAACACCCCCCCACTCAGATTTAACTCCATCTATACTAACTCTTTGCTGTGTGTCACCAAGCCATGACTGAATCCACCTAAATATACTGCCATCGATCCCGTGTGCTTTAACTTTGCTCAGAAGCCGTAAGTGTGGCACTCGATCAAAAGCCTTACTAAAGTCCAAGTATAAAATATCATAGTTTTCATCATTATCTGCTGCTTCATACACCTTACTATAAAAAGACAGCAAATTAGTCAGACAGGATTTACCCTTAATAAAGCCATGCTGCGATTCTTTTTATCAGCTTATGCTTATCCAGGTGATTTCTAATATTCCTTGCTATAATAGATTCCATCATTTTCCCTACCACTGATGTCAAACTTACTGGTCTGTAATTATACATATTTGTTTTATCCCCTTTCTTAAATATAGGTATCACATTGGCTTTCTTCCATGCCACTGGCACAATGCCACTCTCCAATGATTTTGTAAAGATGCATGCTAGGGGCTCACTTAACACATCCTTACATTCTTTCAAAATTCTAGGAAAGACCTCATCAGGACCAGGTGCTTTACTACTTTTGATTTTATCAATTTCCTTTGTCACTATCTCCTTTGTGATCAAGCTATCCTTTAATTTCTCTTCATCATTACCCCGAAAGATCATTGACACCATCTAGTATCTCTAGAAATACCAGTCCATCTAATGAGGTAAATGGTACCTTTATGTGATTCACTGTTGTCTAAGATTTTTTTTTAAGGACAGAAATTCTATGGCTCATCCAATTTATCTAATCTGAATAGCTTACTTAGTCGAGCTAGATGTATCAAATTCTTTCTCAATCTACTTAAATATTTTATTTTTAAAAAACTTGCTTATTCTCAAGTGTGATTTTTTTTTTTACTTCATTTCCACAATATGTAATATTTAAAAAAATTGTTTGAAGAAGGTTGAATAAGGCATCAGTGTAAGAAAATACTTCACTAAACTACAACAGAAACCTAAATAGAGGCTCGTCAAATTTTACTTGAAACAAATAACAGGATTAATTCTTGCCTTGTCCCAGTTTTCAAGATTTTCAACTTGACATCAAACAGTTCTTTAATAATGATGATCTATTTTCTTTCGTTAACACTATGATGATGAGTAATTCCACCTGTTATAGTTTAGGGAAGTTTTTTTCCTTAATCATCTTATTAACACAATTTGTTGTTTGGCCCTAGAGCGAAAGTTCAGTGTCAATAACTTTGGTAATCTTCGAGAAAGGGTGGATTTTCATACACCGACCTGAAGAACGTAAGTACCCACCCCGCGTCTAACGATATCTAATACTCTAAAATTTAGTTTTATTTTACAGGACAAAACTTGCCTCCTAGCTCAAAAATCAGGTCGAACATTTTAGCACCCAGCCCTACTTAAACCTAATTTTCTTCCGGAAAGTTTCATCAGACACGTAAGGGATTTATACATTAAAGAGAGATTAGAATATGCCATCTAACGGTGTATAATACATTATCCATCGCGTGGTCGCTCGGGTCGAAAGTAAGCATTATATGCGAAAATATAAAATTTCCAATTTCTTCTCTCGGCTTTTTTTTTTGTGAGATATCGCCGAAAATCCCCCCCCAAAAAACAAATAAAAATCAGGATTATGGGACAACATTGATAAGCTGTTTATAAATGGATGTGAAAGTTCTTCTCCTTTCATTAGTTTCATTTTACAGGACAAACCTTACCTCAGAGCTCAAAAATAGAGTCGAACATTTAAGTGCTCAGTCCGACTTAAACCTAATTTTCTCCCGGAAAGTTTCATCGGACAAGGAATTTATACATTAAATAGAGATTAGAATGTGCCATATAACGGTGTAAAACACATTATCCATGGTGTGGTCGCTCGGGTCAAAAATAAGTTATATGCGAAAATATAAAATTTCCAATTTCTTCTCTCGGTTTTTTTTTTTTTTGCGAGATAGCGCCGAAAACCCGAAAAACACCCATAAAACCATGAAGAAAAACCAGGATTAAGGGACATCCTTGATAAGCTGTATATAAATGGATGGGAATTTCTTCCCCTTTAAAATGACTTTGGTTTCGTTCAAATCGGCAAGTTAGTTCCCGAGATATTCGTTAAAATTTAGACCAATTTTTTTTAATCAATAATTTTGACCAGAAATTATCGATGGAAATGCACCAAATTACGTAAACGGATATTGTATAGGGGTATCTTGAGGGTTAAATTATTTTTTTTAATTTAAATAGGCCTAGGATTTAGTGATCCAAAATCCGGCACGGTCTTGGTCCCGAGGAAGCCAGATTTGAGATCTTCAACCTGTACTGGCAAAATCAGACAACAGTTCTTAGCGTGTATACTCCGAGCACGGGCTGAGGCAAGCTTGACGCCACACGCTCAGTCACTCAGTGGTCATGTGCTGCCCATGTGGTATTGTTGGTTTGTTCGGCAACCGAGTTATGGTATGACAACTGGGGCAATTTTTAGTTCAAAATTTTGTTCGAAAAGGGAGCCGTTCGAAAACCGAGGTTCCACTGTTTAAGTTGTGGGAGTGTATGAAGGAGCGTGTGTTCCACCCGTTTCCGAGGACTGCTGTGAATGATGTTGCGACTACGTGTGAAAGGTGTCAGAAGCGAAAGGTGTGAAAGTGAAACCGCCGATGTCGAAAGTTAATGCGAAAGAATCGTTTGAGTTGGTTTTGATTGATTGTGTGTGTCTATCACGTACGAGTGCTGGGAATATTGGTATGGTTGTGATGGTTGATCATAAAAGTAAGTTCGCGTATGGGGCGCCTGTGAGAGATAAAAGGAGTGTGACTGTTGCGCGTGTGGTTCTTCCTATGTGTGTATAGAAGCCTGGGAGACTTCTGAGTGATAATGGGCATGAGTTTGTGGGTGAAGTGTTTGAGCGAATGGTGAGAGAGAATGGTGTGGAGCATGTAACAACAACTCTGTATGTACCGTCTTCGAATGGGTTGGCTGAACGTACCATTAGGACTTTGTGTGAGATGTTGAGAATGATGAGTGAGACTTTGAATATAACTGGGATGTATGGTTGGGTAGAGTGTTATGGGCGTATAATTCAATGGTGCATGGTGCGACTGGGATATCTCTGTGTCAGTTTGTCACACATTTTGAAAGGTGAGTGAAAGTGAGCAGAGTGTATGGCATGGGGCGCATGAAAGGCTTCGTTCGTTTGAAATAGGTGCAAAAATATTAAAGGTAAAAGAAGTGAAAGGTAGGTTGAATGTGTCGAAGATGAGTGAAAAGTTTGAAGGACCATATAGAGTTGTGAGAGTCTGGGAGAATGGTGTGGTGCATGTTTTGGAGAGTTTGAATGAAGGTGTGACTGAGAGAATGCGGGCTCATCAGAGTCAGTTGAGGATGTAAAGAGAACCTCCTGAGAGAGAGAGATAAGGTGCATGATGATGAGATTGAATGTGATAGTATAGATCTGTCTGGGAAAGAGCGTGTCTTGGTCTCGAGGAGTAGAAAGCGTACAAAAAAGACTGCAAGTACGAATGAAAGTAAGTCTGAGCAGAGTCCTGGTATGGGGGAGCTTGAGAGAGAGATTGAGTATCTGCATAAGCAGGCGAGTAATTTGGCTGATATGAGTAGGTGAGTGAGTGAGCTTCCTGTGGCTGATTTTTCTGGTTTTGTAAACAGTATGAATGATAGTGTGTTTGGGCTGAAGGAACCTAGTGTGGCTGATTTTTCTGGTTTTACAAATGGTAAGAGTAGAGGTGAGTTTGATGTGGAGAATAATGAGGTGACTAATTTTTCTGGCTTCTGGTGGGAACAGGTTGAAGGTGTGTGCTGTGTAGCCACTGAGAGTAGAGCGGATGTGAGTGATTTGTCTGTTTCACAAGAGTGTACCTTGAGTTGGATGAAGCCATGAGTGAGGAGCTGATGAAGAGGGGTATGAAGAGTGAAGGTTCTGACCGGAAGAGTATGAAAGAGTTCTGTCGAGAGATGGGAGAGCTAGTGATGAAGGCTAAGAGTGTGGTGGATGATATGATTGATAGTGACGAGGAAACGTGACAGGACTGATGAATGACCCTGACAGATTGCTATGCGTAGTCAGGAACCTGTAGACGAGTGTGAATGGGTGCAAAAGGGTGCAATTGAGTATAAATGGTAGCGTGAGTAAGGATTAAGAGTGTATTGTGAAGGAATGTGGTCGAATGGCCTAAGGAAGGAGGGGCATTCTACGTGAAGTATACACACTTTTTGGCAAAATCTCAGCATAGCTCCAGGAAAAACAAAAAATGGGATCTCCATGGGTTTTGAATCCATGGGCATTTATGTACCATCAGGTGGGTGATATTTTCAGCCATCTCGCTCTACTGGGACCATTTATGACACCAGACAGTGTTAGTAAATAGTGATTTTGAGAAAGTTTGATGTATCTTGACACAGTCATCATATTTCAGTCTTTCCAAACACAACCTCTCCCCCTACCTAGGCTGCCCTGCCTTTTTTCAGTCTTAGATTCAATAAAACAAGAGATTATTTTTTATCATTTCCGAAATGTGAGACAAAAAACATAATACCTTTCAAATATTACAAATTTACAATTTTTATTACCCATACAAAATTTTATTTAATTTAAAACATTAGACAAAAGATTATTTAAGATAAAAATTTAAACAAAAACTTTTAGACAAAACATTATTTAATAAATACCTAGGTACTCACTCATTTGAGCAGAGCCATCACTTTGTTTGTTGCATCAGACTCCTTCTTGCTAATCGTATAGCTTCTTCCTGTTGCAGTTTTTGGTTCTACTTACACCAAAATGTCAGAGATGACCATAGTACAAGAATCTTCTATTTCAGGGAAGCAAAAACTGGGAGAGGGTCCATGCGGGTGAAGAAATTTCACAGTCACTTCTTGTGACTCTGGAAAAGCTTCGGTTATACAAGCAAGCTACCAATGTCCATCATAAACCACAGTGATATAGCGTGCAAGTTTTCCATTGAACACTGGACATGAAATATTTTTTGTGACTGATTCTAATCTAAAAGTCACAGAAACTAAGTGGGCGAACTTGGAGAGCCTCCTTTGATATTGGAATGAATGAAGTTTTTGTATGCCTGGAATAGTTTTGGTCGCAGGTCTGGTTTTCAAAAGTTCTTCCTCCTGTTCATATTCCTTTCGAGTTCCATATCCAAACTTCATATTCCCAAGAGTTTCAGCAAATACAAACAAATCTCTTGGTGATACAATCTGTTTGTCATAGAGTCTTCTCAAGCTCTCTTTAGTAGCCTCCCTTTTGATGGTGCCACCTACGCCGCCTAATGGGCCCTTCCTCAGGCCTTGAAGAGCGCATTACAAAAGACTTATTATTTATTATTATTTATTCCCATGGCTAGTGGCAAAAAAATGCCACTCTCCTTCTATACCATATTCCTCTTTATGCCAGCAAAGATTCTGGAAAGATTTACAATTTTTATACTGTGCTTCAGATCGGTCTGAAAAGTAGTAATCTTTCTTTACCATTTTGAATATTGATTTCAGATACTCTATCAACATTCGCTGAAATAGATGCACTGACACATTATCATGGATGTTACACTCTGAAATTATAGTGTACGAGTCATGACAAGAGTTTTCCATCTTTAATGTGATAAAACACCCAAGGATGTATTGTCACCTGTGCGCAATTCCAATGATATCCCTGGGCTGCATCTTGTATTACAAATGAATAGTTTTCTGAAAAATCACCAATTACTACAAATTCACCATCTGCAATATTGTTTTTCACAGCTTCCAAGTACTGTGCTTGTGATTTTGCACAAAATCTATCCATGAAATCATCAAGCGATAATACCATGATTGCCAGCTCAGATCTATCAGTTGAAGTCCACTGTTTGAATCAATATTATCCACATTCTCCTGTTCATAAAATCCAAATAGTTTTGCTTTTAGTTGATCCACAGGTGGACAGTACTCACACGATCTCATGTAGCATGCTGGACGGGCTAGATTACATACGACACAGGCAACAAGGTGATGGTACGAGGGTAGATCATGATATCAGACATCTTGGATCCAACCATCATCAGTTTTACATTTTGATGTATTGTACATACACATACTGAGTGAGTTCCACTGCCTCCCGCAAGAACACATTCACGTGGCCATAGCATAGCAAACTTTGAGAATGATACTTTTACCTCAGGGTACTTCACTTTGAAACTGCTATGAAGTTCCTTCAAATTGTTGAGAATGAGTCATTTCTGTAAACACTGCTTTTCCCCTTCAATTCGCACTACTATACAATCTTTCTTTCCTGGTAAAACCTGACTCATGTCATGACTACGATAATATTCAAGGAATAAAGATTTTAGTTCCTCAGGAAGCACTCTGCTGAGCTTATGGTTAGATGAAGCTAACATTCCTTTCTCCTTTAGTATATGGTGAGCTTATATGGCCATTCTCTGAGAGCAATCGAACTCGTTCATAAGTTTTCTAACACTTATACTGGTTGCAAATATGGTTAGAATTTTGATTTGATCCATATGGCTTGATTGCCGATATTTTCCTTTAAAGACTGGATGACTTCTGGCATACAGTTCACATTACATCTTTGCGGCACATCTTGTTTTTCTGAACTACTACCCATGAACAAAGCCAACTTTCTCCTAACAGATTCTTCAACTTTTAACCTTTTCTCAGGTACATAAGTCGGATGCCTTTCGGCTTTCCTTTTATCAAAGGGGCTCTCACCGATGAAAGACATTGATTGGTTCAGTAAGTCAACTTCAACTTCCACAACATCTGGATCCTCTTTTTGGCTAGGCTTCTCATTGAACTCCTGTTCAGATGCTGAAATTCCTGACTCCTCTCGAGTATTTTGCTACCTTAGTAACTCTAAAAGCTTCTTCCTACAAACAGAACAAAGCTTATCATCTTTGCTAAGAAGAGATGAGAACTTGTACAAAAGCTAAGCAGAAACATTTCTTAGGTCTTTCTTTTGCAGGGATTTATGGATCTTCAGCGGATCACTTAGGTACTTTTGATTCACCATCTTAATGAAACAAAGCCTGAAAAAGATCCACATAGTAAATTACTGTTTATAAACAATATACAATAAATTAATTAAAATAAACACAAATGATTGAAGCAATTATATTTAAAATTGCCAATATACAATATTAATATAGCTGCTTCAATCATTGCATTGTGCTAGAAAATTGGTAAGCAAAGAAAGAAGTGCATAATAATCGTCAAGTATTATATCTTAGTAGAAATAGGTCAAAGTTTAAGTACAAAGGGCTGTTAGTTGGTAGATTAGTTTATAACTAACAAACATGTCCATTAGCGCTTTTTAAGATTTGATTCTTCATAAATTCGCAGAGAAGTGGACAAAACACAAGAAAAGAGTAGGTACCTATTCAATGATCAACATTATTTTGAATTATTTTCATGTTTTCTCAGTCCAGTGCTTCAACCCTAATGGCTACATCATAATGCATTGTTGAGAATAGGTTTATTACACTCTTAGTTTAATCTTTCTTCCATACCTATTTTTGGAGGGTATAGCTCCCTATATTCTGTAGGTACATTCAGTTTTGATCAAATTAAAGGATTTGGTGAAAATTGCCTTCTCTCATTTGAAATAGCTTGGCATAGTAAAAGTATGTGATCAATCAAAAGTCACTATTAATTAATGGGTATTCATTTTAGATGCCTAATAAGTAATAAATCATTCTCCTCTTTTTCATAATATAATAATTTGGTAGATAGGTAGCTGTATAAAAATCATTAGGTATTTCAAAATTATCAAAAATAAATAACAAAATTACACACCTGTAAATTATTTTAGGGTCTGCAGATAATCTCACATTTAATATTAAGTACATAGTTTAAAAGATATAATGAAATTATTTTAATTTATATATTGAAGACATAAATGACATTGGTATCTGAAAAACATACATTAATTAGTTAAGGATTAATGAAAGGCAGTTAAAGACTGCTTTTCATGTTACATTGATTTGGCAAGATTACCTATATAAGGTAGGTACCTAGGTATATAAGGTGTATATAGGCAGTGATGTATTATTTATTGATTCAAAAAGATTATATAAGAGGTATATAGGCCATGCCATGGTTAGGACCTACATAGGTATGTGATATCATCAATAATACTTTTAGTAGGTATACCCAATGTCACATAATTGCCCATTTTTATTTTTTCTGGAGCTATGGCAGTTAGAAAGAGGTAACTTTAGAAAAAAATTGGGGATGATCTGAGTTGCACTTTGACCGAGGTCAAAGGTTAAAGAGTTCACAAAAAGGTCATCATGTCAAAAATTGTCATAGATTGGTTAATTCTGGCCAAAGTTATGACCTCTCAAATGTTTTGAGTCAATCAGTTTGACCAAAAATTGATCTGGCCATAAATATGACCACAATCACCAGATAGGTCTCATACTTAGTATGTGAACTTTATTCATCATAACCAACAAATGATGTAAATTTCATGCAATTTTGTGACCAAGGTGTCAGGTGGTTGTGTACAATTCACGTAGAATGCCCCAGGAGGGGTGTGGTGGAGCGAATGTGAGGGTGTTTGTAGGGCCATTCTCCCACCCCTTTTCTAGCGGACCTCTCCCTCCCTCTGTAAGAATGTGTGTGTGAATGGGGAGATGTTTTTATATATAAATATATATTCTAGATTTCATGTTCTATTTTAAAATATTTTTTCTCTCTTTCTTGCAAAAATATTCCTTCAATTGGTAATGAGTGGTTAATATTGCAAAATTTTGGAATTGAATTAATTTATTATATGTCCATAATTAATAGTTCATTTGGACAGGAAAGCTATTAATTAATAGCCTTAAGACCACAAGGGGATCGCTTTATTATTATAGTTCACTTGGAAGCGCCAGGCTTTTAAATGCACACAACAATTACCTAAAAGCATGGTTCCACATGAAATAAGAGAATTGTGTTTTTTTTGTGTATATATATACGAGGGGCGGTCAATAAGTTTTGCAATTCGGATATAAGGAAACGAGATATGAGGAAAAGTGTTTTGTTATTTTTTAATATAACTACCCTCGACTTCAATGCACTTGCGCCACTTGTCCCTGAGGCTTCGAATTCCCAACAACCAGAAATCTCCCGACTGCTGTTCAATCCACTCTTGGACGGAGAGCTGGACATCTTCATCGTCCCCAAACTGGCGTCCACGCAGTTCAGCCTTGAGCTGGCCGAATAAAAAGTAGTCGCTAGGAGATCCCAGTACTGGACCCACGTTTCATCACCTGTCACTATGCGTGACTCGAATCCCGCTGGGTCTTGGTTGTACAGGAGCAGCAGCGCCTCCGAACTTTGACAACGTTGAAGTCGATCATGGGGCGTGAAGTTTCTAGGGACCCAACAGGCAGAGACCTTCATCATGGCCAAATTGTCGTGGATGATGTTGATAACCCTTCCATGTGATATTCCAAGTTCTCGCTCGATTTCTTCGACCTTCACCCGTCGATTTTCGAGGATCATCCTCTCCACACGGGCCACATTGTCCTCGTTGGTTACGTCTGACGTGCGTCCTGGACGGGGGGTCATCTTCAAGGGACTCACGACCATGGCGGAACTCCCTATTCCAGCGAGCAATGGTTGCATAGGAAGGGGTGGTGTCGGTGTACACTGAACCATGCGTTCATGGATCTCTTTTGCATTCTTGCCTTCCTTGGTCAAAAATTTGGTCACTGCGCGGTGCTCAACCTTCTCCATTGTTGAAAAATTTGTGACTGACGATCTGCGATCAGCTACTGCTTCTTAAATAGACGAGGCAGGAGCGTGCGGCTGCAGGTCCTGACTTGTCATAACTTGTCCTAACACCTCCACAAAAAGCCACCCCCCTTCCTCTATTTTGCCCTACCGATTCACAAAACTTATTGACTGCCCCTCGTATATATATATATATATATATATATATTGAGATTTCAAATATATTTATCCATACTTTTGTAAATAAAGGACTGTATATACAATCCATTTCATTTCTCCCTCAATTTCTCACACCCAACTTAGTGTAGGAAGCGGGTTGGATCGATTGGGGTTAGAGGGTAGGTTCACATCCGCAACAACATGATAGGCAAATAGTTCTTCAGTAAACATCTATGGTCTTCATACCACTTACAAGCTCACTCCACTCCTACCCTGATACCCACACTCTACAAAAACAATCCTTCCACCCTCTATACCAAATTGCTAGATAACCCTACCTCTAAGACCACCAAAGCAGAAGATTATAAAACATTAACTCACTTTATCTGTATAGTACATCAAAACCAGCCACAAAATACCAAGTCCCAAGGCCCCCCCCCCCCGATATCTACAACTGTGAAGCGACCCAAGATCAGGACACGCCTTACATAAATACAAAAATATTACATCTCGCACCTCCCTCCCTGACTGCCCCTGATGCAACTGCCAGTAACCTGAAAACACTAGTACAGAGGATTTTTTTTTTTTTTTTTTTTTTTTTAGAGCCCATCTGGCAACTACCCACTTGGGCATAAGTCGCCGAAAAACACGACAGCCTAGAATTAGGCTACTTTAAAGTAAAAATATGAAAACTTAACAATCGATATAAATTGGAAAAACTTAACAATCGAAGCAATCTCCGGCAGCGGGGGGAGGTCCCCCTCACCCCGGTGCAGGAGAGTGCAACCTACAAACAAAACAATAACAAAAAAAGGAACCTTAAATAAAGGGGAGAAGGCCGGCCTCCCCCAAAAAGTCAATAAGTCCACCAGTCATGGTGCACGCACTCGTCCTGAGTACAAGGGACAGGCGGTAGCGACCCCGCCCATCCCGGTACCGAGACAGGTATCGTGCGCGAAGATCACCCAGACTGGGACATTCGACAAGAATATGCCGAACAGTCTGGGGGACGACGCAGTCGTTGCAATAGGGCGCATGCGAGCGCTCCACCAAGTAACGATGCGTCACACGAGTGTGTCCGATTCGGAGACGACAGAAAGCAACCTGAAGCCGCCGCGGCATTGGGGGATAGGTCCATGGGAACAGTCGCGGCGCAATTGCACGCAACTTTAAGTTCCCTTCGACCGTTTCCCATCTTCTATGCCAAGCAGTCCGAAGAGCTGCCCGTAATCCTGCCATGTAGTCGGTGTGAGGAAGAGTGAAACGCTGGTCCGGTCGCAGAGTCATCGCGGACTCTTTTGCGCCCTCATCGGCGCGCTCATTCCCTGCAATTCCTACATGTCCAGGAACCCAGCAGAAGATAATCTCGACATCTGCCCGGCTCGCCAAAACCGTGGCGTCACGGATATCGCGAACCAGGGGATGCGGAGATTCCAATGCCCCGAGAGCACTCAGGGCGCTTTGTGAGTCGCTATAAATCACAATCCGGTCTCCGAACCGGGCACGTCGCGTAATCTCCCGTACCGAGTGGTGTATTGCCACCAGCTCGGCCGTGAAGACAGACGCAGCGCCTGGTAGAGCCCCGCTGACTTCAAACAGAGGGGATACGGCGTGGAAGCCGACCCCCTCTTGGGACTTGGAGCCATCCGTATACACTGGCACGGTACCAGCGTGACACGATGTGTGCTCCAAAAAGGTCGAACGCAATACTCCCGGCGCAGTACAAGCTTTGGGAGCAGAGGCGTGGCGACACTAGTACAGAGGAATGACATTTTTTTTTTTTTTTTGTTATGAGCTCATCTGGCGACTGCCTACTTGGGCATTAGTCGCCGTATTAAAACTGGCCTAGTTCTAGGCTACTTTAAAATAAATTAAAGAGAAAAAAAAATGAAAAGAAACAACACCCCAAAAGGGGGAAAGGAAGCAAGCTGGTGCGTCGGGGAGAGGTCCCCCCGGCGCAGGAGCGTGCATCTAAAGGAAAAAAAACAAACAAAACACAAAAAAAAAAAAATGCAAAAAAAACAAAAAAAAACAAACAAACCTTGCTTAAATAATAGGGAGAAGGCCGGCCTCTCCCAAGAAGTCAATAAGTCCACAAGTCAATGTGCACGAATCTGTCCCGAGCACAAGGGACAGGCGGTAGCGACCCCGCCCATCCCGGTACTGGGACAGGTATCGTGCGCGAAGATCACCCAGACTGGGACATTCGACAAGAATGTGCCGAACAGTCTGGGGGACGACGCAGTCGTTGCAATAGGGCGCAGGCGAGCGCTCCATCAGATAGCGATGCGTCACACGAGTGTGTCCGATTCGGAGACGACAGAAAGCAACCTGAAGCCGCCGCGGCATTGGGGGATAGGTCCATGGGAACAGTCGCGGCGCAATGGCACGCAACTTTAAGTTCCCTTCGACCGTCTCCCATCTTCTTTGCCAAGCAGTCCGAAGAGCTGCCCGTATTCCTGCCATGTAGTCGGTGTGAGGAAGAGCGAAACGCTGGTCCGGTCGCAGATTCCTCGCGGACTCTTTGGCGCCCTCATCGGCGCGCTCATTCCCCGCAATTCCTACATGTCCAGGAACCCAGCAGAAGACAATCTCGACATCTGCCCGGCTCGCCAAAACCGTGGCGTCACGGATATCGCGAACCAGGGGATGCGGAGATTCCAATGCCCCGAGAGCACTCAGGGCGCTTTGTGAGTCGCTATAGATCACAATCCGGTCTCCGAACCGGGCACGTCGCGTAATCTCCCGTACCGAGTGGTGTATTGCCACCAGCTCGGCCGTGAAGACAGACGCAGCGCCTGGTAGAGCCCCGCTGACTTCAAACAGAGGGGATACGGCGTGGAAGCCGACCCCCTCTTGGGACTTGGAGCCATCCGTATACACTGGCACGGTACCAGCGTGACACGATGTGTGCTCCAAAAAGGTCGAACGCAATACTCCCGGCGCAGTACAAGCTTTGGGAGCAGAGGCGTGGTGACAAATAGCCAAATGTGGTACCCTCCAGGGTGGCGTCCTGGGCAGAACCAGGGGCGCCACCGGCCCGAGAGCTATATCTACCTCTCGAAGGAGTTTCCTGGCCCTAAACCCAAAGGGCTTAGGGTATGACTGGCGTCTCTCGGCGGCATAGGCACCATCGAGATCAGCTGCGGATGCAGTGAGAGCTGTTGGCGACTGAGGGAGGCGCCGGGCTCGCGCGTAAAGGCGAGTGATGCACTGCACGCGGCACAGAGCGAGTGGCATCTCCCCAGCATCGACCAACAGGCTCTCAATGGGGGAAGTGCGGAAGGCACCGGTCGCAAGGCGAAGGCCGGTGTGGTGGATCGAATCCACCTTCCGCAATAAACGCTCGGCTGCGGATGCATAAAACTCGCATCCGTAGTCGAGCTTCGAACGAACAAAGGATCGATAAAAAAGTAGGGCAGTAGCCCTATCAGCGCCCCAAGCGCTGAACGTCACGGAACGGAGAATGTCCATGGCGCGGGTACAAGAGACCCTAAGGCTGCGAATATGAGCCTCCCAGGTGAGGCGTCGGTCGAATACAAGACCAAGGAAACGGTGCGACTCAACCACATCCAGGCGCACCCCATTAAGAAACAAATCTGGGTCGGGGTGAAGCCGTGGATGGCGGCAGAAGTGCACCACCTTAGTCTTGGCCAAAGAAAACCGAAACCTGTGCGCTTCGGCATAGCGAGAGACGCGGTTCAATGCCTGTTGGAGTCGACGCTCCAGAGTTGGCATCTGGGCCGCGCCAAAAGAGATCGAAAGGTCGTCCACGTAGAGCGTAGCGAGAACATCTTCCGGCAGCACCGAGGTGATGCCGTTGATGCTCAGGGCAAAGAGTGTGACACTGAGGACACTTCCCTGCGGGACACCCTCTTCCTGCTCCTTTGGGCCGGAGAGAGCTCCCCCCACCCGTACGCGGAATCGACGATCTCGCAAAAATTCAGATATAAACATTGGGAGGCGTCCCCTCGCCCCCATCGTGTGGAGAGTCTCCATGATACCGTATCGCCATGCGGTATCATAGGCCTTCTCCAAATCGAAAAAGACCGTGGCGTAGTGCTGTCTACGAAGGAAAGCCTCGCAGACTGCATTTTCCAGTCGGAGCAGAGCATCCGACGTAGAGTGGAACTTGCAGAAGCCGCACTGTGCGGAAGACAGATGGCCTCCGCTGTCCAGGAAAAAGGCTAATCTAACATTTACCAATTTCTCCATCAACTTGCACACGCAAGAGGTTAGAGAGATTGGGCGGAAACCGGTCGGAGTAGAGTGATCTCTCCCCGGTTTGCGAAAGGCGAGCACAGTAGCGATTCGCCAGGAGTCTGGGAGAAGACCTTCCACCCAGATCCTGTTGAACAAATCTAACAGAAAGGCCATGCCTCGCTCACCCAGGTGTCGAAGCATGGCGTACGGGACATCGTCCGGACCATGGGCGGTGTCCGCGCACGAAGCGAGAGCGGAACGCAACTCACTCACAGTAAACTTGTCGTTGAAGGGTTCTCCGCCTCTGGAGGTAAAGTCCAGCCGGCGGCCTTCCGCGACATCACGACGTGCATTGAATGCTGGCGGAGCCACATCACGGCTAGAGAATGCGGAAAAAGCGGTCGCTAAGGATTCCGCCACGGACGCGGGGTCCGAGATTGCGGTCCCATTCTCCTGGAGAACGGGAGGGGGGTCCTGCGAGAACTTGCCCCGAATCCTTTTGACTCGCTTCCACACCTCAGCTAAAGGGGTCTTCCCGTTAAGTGAAGACACGTATGCCCGCCAAGAAGAGCGGCGGGCGTGCTTCGAAATATACCGGAACCTAGCCCTAGCCCGACGAAATTCAGCGACAGTGAAATCGTTCGGGCGGCGCTTATAGCGCATGTAGGCATAACGCTTCTGTTTGAGGGCCGTCTCACACTCGGCCGACCACCATGGGAGTGGTCGGCGTGCAAAACGGCCAGACGTCCTAGGAATAGTAGTCAGGCCCACGGCGATGAGGTTGCCGGAGAAGAACTCAACGGCATCATCTACCGACCTAAACTCCTCGACTGAGATAGAGAATTCAGTCATTTCCTGAAATGCAGGCCACCGCGCCCGCGCCAAGCACCACCGAGGTGGTCTCTCAGGCGGCAGTTGCCCTGAAAATGATATTTGAATGGGAAAGTGATCACTACCATGGAGGTCATCGACCACCCCCCAATCAAAATCAGGCTGTGCATCCGAAGAGCACAAAGATAGGTCAAGGCAAGAAAATGAAGCGGTTCTTGGACAGTGATGCGTAAACTCATCCACGTTTAGGACACCCATCTCAAGCTCTTCGATCAGATCGGCAAGGACTTGTCCCCTGGGATTTATGGAGTAATCTCCCCAGAGAGGATGCCTGCCGTTCAGATCTCCAAGCAAGAGATAGGGCCTCGGCAACCGTGCAACGACGCGGCGGAAGTCCCCCGCGTCGAAGTCAGCTGACGGTGGAATGTACGCAGAAATGATAGTATACCTCCTATCCAGGTGCAGCTGCACAGCCACTGCCTGAAAGGAGGTATCTAAAGAGAAAGGAAGAACGGAGACATCATGCCGGGTGTAAACTGCGCATCCCCCAGCCCGGCCATCCCGCGGTGGTGGGGTCGCAAGACCCTTATACCCCGGGAGGGCAGGGAGGGGGCACGCACCTAGCATGGTCTCCTGCCAAAAAATAGCTAACGGGGAACGGGACGAGACGAGCCTCCGCAGCTCTTCCCAGTTGGCCCGGAGTCCACGGCAATTCCATTGAAGGAATATGCCCTCCAGGCCTAGCTCGTAGGAGACGCGGGGGCCCTCCTCGAATTGAAGACCCTCACGGGAATGGCCGTACGCTTCCCGGGGGCAGAACCCCGGGCGCTGTTGGCCGGACAAAGCGCTGAAGGCGCTGTCGCCTTCGAGGACTTATTGGGGGAGGTTGGGCTCGTCATGCGAGTCTTTTCCTCCCTCCGCCTCGAAACCTTAGGCGGGCGTTGCGGCTTCGGAGGCGGGGGGCCCTCTTTTCGAGGAACCACCGTCTCCGAGCCACTCGCTCCACCTCGGGGCGTGGGCGAAGGAGCCGAAGCTCCCTTGTTGCTGTCCTCCTTTCCGGGGACAGCTTTAGGAACCCCGGAAGATGGCCTAGCGACCATCTTCAGGGGTGTTGCCTCCTGTGAGTCTAACGACTCGGTGGAGGCGCGTGGCCGTTTCGCCTTACGGGAAACGGTCACGCTGGGGGAAGAGGGGGGAGCCCTGGTTTTAGCCGGGGCAGGGTATGAGCCCTTTTTGCCGCCAGCTTTACCAGGGGAGCGCCCGGGTTGGGTAGAGCCCGCAGAAGGGCTCCGAATGGGCGCGGAAACAACCGTGCTCGTTGGCCTGGATGGGCCGGGAGCAGAGGGTGCCTTCCTAACTATTGAGGCATATGACGTCCCAGGCAGAGCCGGGCGCGCCAGGATCAAGTCCTTTGCCTCGCGGAATGAGAGTCGATCCTGGGCCTGAACGGCCAGGATTTCTTTCTCAAGGAGATATGCACCACATTGCTTCGAAGAAGCAGGGTGCGGCTCTCCGCAATTGACACACTTGGCCACACACGATTTGGACTTATCGTGTGCGACCTTGGAGCAATTTACACAGACTTCGGGTGACCCCGACTTTGCACGTCTACATGAGCGATTCGTATGGCCGAAGCGGTGACAGTAATAGCACCGCCGCGGAAGTGGCACGAATGCCTTCACGCGGTAGCGGTACCAACCGGCACGCACCGACTCAGGGAGCTTGTCACAGTCGAACGTGACGAAGAGTGTAGGGGTGGGTCTCGAGGCCCCTCCCTGTTTTCTCATCACACGTTCGACCTTGACCGCCCCATGGTCGGCCAGCTCTAAGGTGATGTCCTCACTGGAGTAGTCAACGAGTTCCCTCGCATAAACTACTCCTTTCACAAAGTTCATGGTAGAGTGCGGCGTCACACTCACCGGGGTGCCATGAAGTGTCCGAAGAGCACTAATCTTAGCCGCCTCGGCGGGATTCGCCGCATTCGCCACAAGGCTCCCTTCCGAGAAACGGGTTACCTTCGGCTCTCTACCAATTGCACTAGCTAATCCTCTCCTCTGATGGATCATGTTGCCCTTGGACAACATGGTGCCATCAGTGGAGCGAATAACGAGGAAGCGTTTGAAGCCAGCGGGCTCGAAAACGCCAGGTAACCTCTGAATCAGGGGCCCCGATGTCATCGAGGCTCCGCCCTGTGCACTCTTGGTAGTAGTCTTCTTTGTCAGGGGCTCTGCAACCGGGGGGGCAGAGGGGGCGGATGTGCCGATCTTGGCTTGGTCGCTTGCCAGAGTGGCAGCAGACCCATCCGTCCCCGCAGCCCCCGCGGATGGAGAGGAGCCCCGAGTCTTTTTGGTCTTTTTAGTCTTTTTCTTTTTCGGAGAGGAGGGCGGGGAATGAACCCGCTTTTCACCTCCGCCGGCAGAAGTCCCCAGGCCAGATGGACCAGCCTCAGCCAGGTCCCTCTCCGAAATGGAGAAGGTCCTGGTTGTCGTAGGGGCACCTGTCGGAGGAGATCCCTCCCCTCCTTCTACTGCCTCGGAGCCCTCAGCCATTTGAGGAGGACCTTGCATAGGGGCGGATTCGGGTTCGGTGCTTGGCGCCGAGCCCGAATTCCCCCCCATGGAAGGCCCTACCATCTGGGGCTGGGTCTCCTCAAGGACCATGTCTATCACAGGAGGGGCCTCCAGTTGGCCATCCCCTCCCAGGACATCGCAGGTCCCCTTGGCAGTGTCGCCAGTCTTGTATGGGGAGGCACAGGCCTTGACCCCGGCAAGGTTTAAAATTCTTGCCAGCAGGTCTTTTGAGGGAAGCGACCAAAGGGGCCTGGCTTCCCTCTCCCCCCTAAGGGGGTTTGCCCTACCGAGCCGCTTTGATGGGGAGCGGCTGGCTAAGGGCTGCCTGCTGGCTTTCTTGGCAGTCCCCTTGAAAAGAAAAGATGGGACTGCCGCTGGGAAAAGGGAGGTGCCCGAAAGCACCTCCAGAGAAGGGGGTGAGGGGGAGTCCCCTGCACCCGTAGGCGAAGGAGAGGAGTAAGCCTCCTCTCCGGTTAGAGAAATATGGAGAGTCCCCTGTGCAAGCACAGGGGGGGACCTCCATTTTTTCGGTGGAGCTGCCCAAGGGCGGCTCCGTCGATGAGCAAGGGGGAGTTAAAGGGGTTTGGGTTTTTTTTTTTGGTTGTTCATCTATGGGCATGGTGACCCTATTTTTGCCACGGGACGCAAAAGCTCATCACCCCTCGCAGTAGCCCGCACTGCGAGAGGTGCTTACAAGCCCGGCAGAGCCAGGCGCCGCCATTCGGGACCACCCCTCCCGCCTGGTGGCCTGGCAGTCCATCGGCATGGCGGCTCCACCTTGGACACGGCGTAAAAAAAGATAGATTTTGAAGAGGAGAGGAAAAGGGATGTGAGGAAGGTATGGGTGGGGATGAAGCAGGTTGTTAAAAAAAAACCCATCCCGAACCGGAGCTCAGGGGTTAGGGAACAATGTCCCCTCCCCCCCCAGCCCCGATCCGGGGTGGTTGGCTTGAGAAGAAGGTCAGCATCTACCCTGTGAAATTAGAGGCTGACCAGAGAAAGTTGTGGGAGAGGTTGTATAAAAAGCGACGAGGTAGGGAAGAAATCGGGCTATCTGAAGGAAGGAAGAGAGGCTAAGCTGGGGCCGGACGGAGCGCTGGACAGAGGAATGACAAATTACAACATCCCCTTCGCCAACACCTCCAGTCCACCCAGCCCCCAATGCCCATGACACAGTGGAAATCCAAATACTCAGAGAATGTCAACAGAAGAGACTACACTTTCATCCATCTGTACAAACCTCTCACTGCAGCCTGAGAACCAAACAAGCCAGCGTCAGACCACCTTCGAACAAAGAAAAAGAACAACCTCATAGTGGAAGACTTCAATGCCCATAACCCTACATGGCTAGAATCATAAAACAGACAAGAGCGCGTTGTATCCTGGAGCTCCTAAACAACCTATTCTTAAACACCCCATCCAACACCATACGGAAATCACCTGTTCACTAAACCTAGAGACTCAAACAACCTGGGAACTCCAGACCACATTATTCTCTGACCATTTTCCAATCATCAGGAGGGGCACATAAGAGCACATAATCCCCCCCCACCCTAGGCATTTACACTAACTACAACAGGGCTGGCTGGGACCATTTCACTAACCATGTTTAACAAAAACTCCAAGGGATAATATGACCCAGTTCAGTGAATTAACAAAGCCAACATACTCTCTACAGCAAGCAACAAATAGTCCCTTAAGGGAAACAGTAGAACACAAATTTCTTTCCTGAAGGACATTTCACAAAAACAACCAAGGACTCAAAATAACGACATTAAAAACATGATTAAAAAACAACAGTGGCGACCCTTCCTAGATACACAAAACCACAAAAAGAAGAGCAAGAAATTATGGAAAACCATCAGAAGAATTGCCAACTCAGAACACAAAGGGAAACAAGACACCCACAAAGCCATCTACTCAAATGAAAGGAGTCAACTTAACCAAACAAACACCCTCGGGTGATACATCAGTCAAAATTACTGATGTATCAGTAATTTCAAACATGTACCAAAAACACCTAGGTCCAAATCATGACCCCTTCTAATAACACATTCTCAAAGCCAAACGAACCAACCACTGACCCCATATGATTGAGTGCTATCTCCCTACTTTGTATCCGCTCCCGAATCATGGAACGTCTAGTCCTAAACAAAGTCAAGCCACACATCCAACTAGATGCCTCCCAACATGAATTCCGCCCATTGTACTCATCAACATCATAAAGCTCATACATGAAAGATTTAACCAGCCCACACCAGCAAGGGCAGTAATTGCAACAATAGACATAAGCAAAGTCTTTGACAGAGTACCTAGACATATCCTCACCAACAAAATACCCCACCTATGATACAAAAAAAGGCCAATTTCCTCACAGGTCGACAAGCATCAGTAATACAGCCAAACAAGCTGTCAAGAACATAAAATACACGATGACATACCCAACCCTTTTCAACCACTTATTTTATAACATTTCCCCCCAAATCTCAACACTCAACTCTGCCAATAACATCACCATCCTGGCCAAATACTCTTAAGAATATGAACTACAACTCTACATCACAAGATTCAAATTTAACGAGTGTTTTGCTTTCAAAATCTTATATTCCCTCATCTCAACTCACAAAATGGATTACAATAAACATCACATCACTAAGGAGTTCCCAGCACGGCTTCCGAAGGCAACGGTCATGCCTGACGAACCTTGTGGAATTCTTCCACTTCGTTTTCAGTGAGCACGATCGGGACAAGGCGGTCGATGTGGTCTACTTAGACTTTCAGAAAGCCTTTGATAAGGTACAACACCGCCGCCTTCTCCGGAAAGTGCGAGCGCTGGGCATAGACGGAAAGGTAGCCAGCTGGATCGAGAACTGGCTAAGTGGCAGACGGCAACAGGTGGTGGTGAATGGACAGGCTTTTGAGTGGGTGCCCGTTACTAGAGGGGTGCCTCAAGGTTCTGTCCTGGAACAACTACTATTCATCATCTACGTCAATGACATGGATGGTGACATGGTTGCCAAGATTTCCAAATTTGCCGACCATACCAAGCTTGGTATGAACGTTGCAAAGGATGGAAATACTGCCCACCTGGAGGAAGATCTTGGGAAGATCGGGGAGTGGTCGGACATGTGGCAAATGCCTTTTAACGTGAACAAATGCAAAGTGATGCATATCGGCCACAGAAACCCCCATCTCAGTATATCCTTAAGGGCACTGCTATTGAATCCACCGACACTGAGAAGGACTTGGGTGTAACAATCACTAGTAACCTCAAGTTCTCGAAACAGTGCATTGAGGCGGAAAAAAAGGCCCAAAGGATGCTAGGCTATATTAAGCGCCAGTTTGGATATCAGAACCAGGAGATTATACTGTGCTTATACAACTCACTTGTCCGACCCACCTGGAGTATGCCATACAATTTTGGAGTCCTTCATTGCGAAAGGACATCGCGAGATTGGAACACGTACAAGCCAGGGCAACCAAGCTGATTCCCTCTATCCGACATAAAAGTTATGAGGATAGACTAAGGGAATTAGATCTATTCTCACTGGAAACCCGTAGACTGCGTGGTCAGCTCATCGAAGTTTTCAAAATACTTCGAGGGTTCGACAATGTTGACTACCAAGATATTTTCAAACTGAGTGAGAACAGAACACGCAATCACGGCTTCAAACTTGAACTGAAGCGTTACAACCGCAATCTGTGTTGAAATTTTTTCACTTACCGTATCTGTGGTAAGTGGAATGCACTCCCAGTGGAAGTTGTTAATAGTGAATCTGCTGACCAGTTCAAGTCAAGACTAGACAAAGTCTTGAAAAGTGGCTGTTTAGGGACGCAAAACAATTGAGCAGCCATGTGCCCGCTCGATTGCTAGTCCAAAGGTACCCTCTTTGAATGGACCATAAGGTCTCCTAGGGTACTTCCTTTCCTTGTTACTCCTTGTTACCCTATCAAGCACCTCTCTCACTTTAAATATGTCACAGTGCTCCACGTCACACTGTTTATAGGAAAACTTTCTAACAAGACACAAAGCTGACAGAAAATAAAAATCCTTCAAGTACTCAAGAGAAACATATTGAAGTAATTTTTTTTTCATCTTGGGACTGACTACAAGGGCATAAGTTGCTGTAATTAAAATTTCAGCTTAGTGCTAGGCTATTCTAAAATTCCAAAACCAAACAAATAAAAATCAAAACAAAAACAAACAAAACTAAAGAAAAAAGCAAGAAGAAGGAAAGAGTTCAGGTGTCAGGGGATTTTTTTTTCTCTAAAGAGCCAATCTAGTGAGTGCCTACTGGGGAAAAAGTCACTGTAATGATGCTATATCCTAGTACTTACTAAGATAGATTAACCCATTAGTCACCCGAGGGCATTTATACAAGATCAATTCAGTGCTACATAATTGCCTGAGGGCCTTTTATGCCCTTTCACTTTTAGACTCTTATTTGCCCTGATTATTATGATAATTCATCATTTTCTTTTGTGTAAACTATTATGTTAAAGTTAAAGTTTGTTGGTTTTAGTCCTCATATCAAGCTGACGAACATTCAAACTGCTGACCCAGCGATTGCTGGGCAAGAACGCTAATCATCTAATTAAAATACATAAATGGCTTAGGTCAGTCCTTCTCTGTTTATAGAGAGATTTATGAATGAGAGTAACTTGACTGTTCAAGGCCACACCATAAAGCGACGGCAAAAAAAAAGGGGCTGATTTATGGTTCACACAAGTACAAACAGCTATTTTTTGAGGAGTCCCTCTTTTTTGGTTCAATACACTTGTTTTTCACTTTTTCAGCCAATTAAAATCATTTAAAAATCATTCAATTAAAATCAGCAGGTATTCAAAGCGGACTAAGGGAAAGAAAGCCTATTCAGCCAAAAAATAGGTGAAATTTATTTTTTCATTTTACGCCAAATTAAAAAAATTCTTTCATATAAAAATGTTATCCATAAGATATAAACAACATTTTCTATATAATGCCGTTGGCTTAGAAGCGGTAACTAAAATGTAACAATTACTTTCTTCAGTTAAAGGGAAAGAACTTTGAGCAACAAGCAAATATTTTCCCATCATAATTCTAAATATGTAGAAGGCTATTAATAATTTTTAGATTAAATCAATAAAATAATTCTTTGCAATTAAAATGATATATTATTTGATTTATAATAAAGGATTTAAATATTTTATTTTATTATTTTCCATAACACTATACCAAGGCTAATTTCACAAGGGCAATTTTGAGAAAATAAGATGGGCGCTAAATGGGGAAAAAAAAAAAAAAATATGCAAAACCAAATAACAAAAGTACTAAAAACAAAGAAACATAAGGCAAAGAAGAAGAAGAAAAAGGTAGAATGAAGCACGCGCAAAAACATGAATGAGACCATCAACAAAGAATCAAATAAAGTGGAGGAGACCAGCATGCTCAAAAAGTAAAATAGTCTACAAGTATGAAAACGAACCCATCCAGAGTACAAGGGACAAGCGGTAGAGTCCCCGTCTCATCCCGATATTGGGCCAGGTAACATTCGCGAAGATCACCCAGACTGGGACATTCCACAAGAATATACAATGCAGTCGTTGAAATAAGGTGCAAGTGAGCACTACATCAAATAGCGGTGCACACCACGAGTGTGCCCAATTTTAACATGACAGAAAGCGACCTGAAGACTTGGCAGCACAATGACACGCAACTATACTCTAAGTTCTCCCTCGGTCGTCTCCCAATTTCATTAGCAAGCAGACCGGAGGGCTGCCCCGATTCCTGCCATGAAAACAGTGTGAGGAAGAATCAAACAATGCTCTGGTCGACCAGTCACAGATTTTTTGGCGCATCCCAAATTCCCACGTGTCCAGGAACCCAGCAAAAGATAATCTCGTCATCCTCCCGGGTCGCGGCAACCGTGACGTCTTGGATAATGCAAACCAGGGGATGTGAAGATTCTAATGTCACGAGATCACTTGTTACAGGAAATAGCGGTGTATAGCAACAAGCTCGGTCGTGACTTCAAACAGAAGAGATACACCGTGAAAGCCATCCATGGAGCCATCCATATACACTGGCACAAATACAGCATGACACAAAGTGGGCTACAAAAAGGCCAAAAGAAATACACCAGGCGCTGTGGGAGCAGACGCATGGTGACAAATAGTCAAATGTGGTACCCTCCAGGGTGGCATCCTGGGCAGAACAGGAGGCACCGCCGGCCCGAGAGGTACAACGAATTCTCAAAGGAGTTTCCTAGCCCTAAACCCAAAGGGCTTAGGGTATGACTGGCGTCTCTCCAGGGCATAGGCACCGTTAAGAATCGGCTGCGGATAGAGAAAGCCGTTGGCAACTGAGGGGGGGGCCTGGCTCGCGCGTACAGGCGCAGAGCGAGTGGCATCTCCCCAGCATCGACAAGTAGGCTTTTATAGGGGACGTGCAGAAGGAAGCAGTCGGCTGCGGATACATAAAATTCGCATCCTTAATCAAGCTTAGAACGAACTAAGGACCTATGGAAAAGCAAGACAGTAGACTTATTAGCACCCCGGGTGCTGAACGTCACGGAACGAAAAATGTCCATGGGGCCGGTACAAGATATCCTAAAGCTGCTAATGAGTTCCCCAGCTGAGGCGTCGATCCCAAACAAGACCAAGGAAACGTTGTGAGTCGATCACTTCTAGGCAAACCCAGTTTAGGAACAAGTGGGGTCGGGATTGAGCCCTGGATGACAGCAGAAGTGTACCACCTTAGTTTTGATCACAAGGAAAACCGAAACCTGTTTGCTTCGACATAGTGAGAGATGCGGTTCAATGTCTGTTCGAATCGACGCTCCAGAGTTGGCATCTGAGCCGCACCAAAAGATATCGAAAGGTCGTCCACGTATAGCGTAGCGAGAACATCTTCTGGCAGCACCGAGCTGATACCGTTGATGATGAGGACACTTGCCTGCAGGACACCATCTTTCTGCTCAATTGGGCCAGAGAGAGCCCCCCCCCCCACCCGACACCGGTACGCAGAATCGAGGATCGAGGAAAAATTCAGAGATAAAGATTAGGAGGCGTCCCCTCGCCCCATCATAGAGAGTTTCCATGATATTGTATTGGCATGCAGTATCATAGTCCTTCCTTCTCCATATCAAAAAATACCATGGAGTAGTGCTGCGTACGAAGGAAGGTTTCACAGACGGCATTGTGCATTCGGAGCAGAGTATCCGACGTGGAGTGATGGGTGACCTTCCCTGTCAAGGAAAAATGCTAATCTAACATTTACCAATTTTCCATCAACTTGCGCACGCAAGAGGTTAGAGAGAATGGGCGGAAACCGGCCAGGCTAGAGTGATCTCTTCCCGGTTTGCGAAAAGCGAGCACAGTAGCGATTAGCGAGGACTTTGGGAGGATACCCTCTGTTCAGAATATGTTGAACAAATCTAACAGAAAGGCGATGCCTAGTTCACCTAGGTGTAGAAGCATGACATACGGGACATCGTACGGGGCAGGGACGGTGTCCGCGCACGAAGCGAGAGCGGAACACAACTCGTTCAATTTAAACACGTCGTTGAAGGGTTCTCTGCATTTGAAGGAAAACTCTAGTCGGCGGCCATCGGCGATATCACGACGTCCATTGAATGCTGGCATAGCAGCATCCTGCTCGAGAATGCGGAGAAAGTGGTCGCTAAAGACTCCGAGACGGGGGTGGGGCCCAAGATTGCGGTCCTATTATCCTGAGAACGGGAGTGGGGTCCTGCGAGAACTTGTCCCAAATCCTTTTAACTCTCTTCCAAACATCTGCTCGAGGGGTCATCCCCTCGCGAAATGAGAGGATCCGCAGCCAGAACGAGCAGGATTTCCTTCTCGCCCCACATTGGTCAAAGAAGCTGGGTGCGACTCTCCACAATTGACACATTTGGCTATACACGATACGGACTTATTGTGTACAGAGTTAAAGCAACTTACTAAACCTTCGGGTAAACCCGGCTTTCAAGTCTACAGGAGGGGGGGGGGGGTTGAGGGAGCCCATCTGGCGACTGCCTGCTTGGGCATAAGTCGTCGTACACTCTACAGGAGAGATTCGTATGGCCGAAGCGGTAGCAGTAGTAACACATCCACGACCATGGCACGAAAGCATGGAAGCGGTAGAGATACCAGCCTGCACGGACCGACTCGGGAGCCTGTCACGGTCGAGCGTAGCGAAAGGTGAAGGAGGGTCTCTTTCCTGTTTTCTCACCGCACGTTCGACCTTGCCCGACCCTTGGTCGGCCAACTCTAAAGTGATGTCTTCTAAGTAGTCCAAGAGTTCCCTCCAATAAACCACTTCTTTTACTAAGTTGATGGCTGAGTGCGGCGTTACCCTCACCGGCGAGCCAAAGTGTCCGAAGGACACTAATCGGCCTCTTCCCAAGGGTCCCACGAATTCGCCATAAGGCTCCCTCCCGCCCAAGACACGGGTCACCTTCGGCTCTCTACTAATCAAACTAGCTAATGGTACTCTGATGGATAATGCTGCCAACTGTGGAGCGAATAACCAGAAAGCACTTGAATCCAGCGGCCCCGAAGTAATCGAGGCTCCGCTGAGAGTACTTGTGACTTTGGTCTTTATCTGGGCCAACCCATCCGAGAGCGCCTCGGGGCCGAACTTACTGATCTTGGCCTGGTCACTTGCTAAAGCGGCAGCGGACCAGTCCTTTCCCCGAGTCACTACACGCACAGAGTAACACTTTAGTCCTCTACCTTTTTCTTCTTGTAAAGGGTGCGGGGACTGACCACGTTTCTCTCCACCGTCGAAAGGTGCCCCTAGGCCAAGCGGATCGGCATCAGCAAGATCCTTCTCCAGCTGTCAAAGGGGCACCAGTCGATGTCAGCGGTGGCCCTTCCTGTGATTTCTCAGGAGCACGAGCCACCTGAAGAAGCTTGCACATGGGCGGATTCAGGTTCGGTGATTGGCACCGAGCCACGGTTAGCATCAGTGGAAGATCTTGTCCTCGTGGCTGGGTCACCTCCGTGATCATGTCTAACTCACGAGGGGCTTCCATATGGCCATCCCCTCCCCGAAGACATCGCTGATCCCATTCGAGGGACCTTCAGTCACTGTGCAGTCTCTGGCCAGTGAACCGACCTCTATTGGGAAGAGAGGAAGAAAGATACACCGGCACCCACGCAAGGTGCATATGCATGCATGCAGGGCATGGCTCCACGGGCTCTGCTATCCCTTGAACCTGTAAGCGTGTTGACCCTATCGAGCCACTCCAAGCGGAAGCAGTCAATTTTGGGCGGCCAGTCTGCTCTCTTGGTAGTCCCCTATGATAGGAAATGAGGTACTGACGCTGTTACTAAGATGGAGTCACCCAAGGAGGGATCTAAAGAAAGGGCTAAGGGAGAAACCCCAGAACACTTAAAAAAGGAGAAGAAGCGCCCTCTCCGTTGGAATAAGTTAGGAGGGGACCCTGAGAAAGCAAAGACAGGCCCACCTCTTTTACAGAGGTGGCACTGCTCGAGGGAGGCTCCAAAGATGGCAAAGGAAAAGTCCCTTTGCCGCAGGGGGATGATGAGATGTGAGCCCTTTACCAGTCCAAGTTATGCTTTGTTTTACCTCATCCTCCCTCCCGAGCACCTGAAGGGGAAGAAGCCTCGCTTGGAGGCGCATCTCCATGCGGTTCTGGTCAACCATTATTTCTCTCTATTGCAGCCATGTAAAGTAAAAAAAAAGAAAGAACAAAATGCATGGAAAGTAGATCTATGACATCTCAGTGCCTTGAGATGTTAAGAGCCAAGATGAGCTTTAACACTCTAGCCCACCCTTCAGGCGAAATTGTCCTCGAGCTTCAATTATAAAGGATGGTGCCGGCATAGCCACCTTATAAGTGTACTGGGAGAAGGTGAGCAGTCGACAGCCAACATTCCCCATGTCTAATATTTGCCTTAGCCAGCAAGCTTTCAGCCATGTATACTGCCAATCAACTAAGGACCCATAAGAGGACGAAAGTGCACCGCGAGACCAAAAACTGTGGATAGAAGAATTTGTAAAATGGTAGGAGGGTATGTAATAAACATAAGTCACCAGATATAACAGGCTACAAAGGGTAACACCCCCCACCTCCTCGATAGTTTGAGGCAATCCAAGTAATTCATGGTTCACACATATTAACAGTATATCCGTTCCCACAACCTAGGCGCCTAATCTCACATATGCTGACCTCAGACACTATGGAAAAGGCAAAACAAAGCACTGTGCCACATCACGAGATGCACCCGCAGCAACCAATGAACCCATTATACCCTGAGACAAAAGTCACGGCCATAAAACACTAGACAAATGTGGAATACAATTTACTCGTGATTCGGACTCCACGTTAACAGTCGGTCGTCCACTGAGAAATAAAACATCTTAAATGAGTGCAGATCGGTGGTGTGAAACCCTTATCAATCACCCCTCCCCCCTCCATGAAACGAGCAAACTCCAAGAACTACACATGGATCGCCCTGACAAGGCTTCGAAGCGGTCCCCACCACCAAATCAAACACACACAAATACTACACTGGTATGGGAAATACAGACATCTTCTCCCATTGAAACCACGAATCACCACATGTCCAACAGAAGCAGAGTTGAGACAAAACCTGTATATACATGGAGTGCTGCATCTCTGGGAGAAGCACCGCCCATGGTCGGCGAAGTTCATCGAGGGGGCCGGCCTTAGGGATTGACCTGACCCGAGGCCAACTCGAGTAATTAAAGACAAGGAAGAAGCCTAGACACGGAAAGGACGGTGAAAGTAGAGTCGAGAATGACAAGAACAAGCCCCAGTGAGGTTGAAACCCATACGAAAATCGAGGAACCTTTTTGACCCCCGCACTTCAAACAAAACAAAACTTATATTTAAAAAAAAAACGTGGAATAACGAACCTTTATGAGGGGAACATAAAAGGGACTGTCGTGATCGAAGAGTGTGAAGTTGAACCCCCAATAAGCTGCTTTAACCATCACAAAGATATAAATCACCAAAACAGAAATTGCACCTGCAAAACATTGACAAAAATGCATGACAAACTTGGGAAGAAAATCCTTTTTCGGACTTGTACCCACTAATTTATATTTATTTATTTTGTTTGTTGTTGTTTTATTCGCTCCCCAGGTTCCCTCGCGTCCAACTCAGCGACAACTCGGGAATGACGTCCCGGGATGAGGTCTTAAGATAGGATGAGATAGGTCGTGTTTTCGGGTTGTTGGATGTTGCAGTGGCGATAGTACCAAACTATCAGTTGAGCCCCTAATTAATTTCAATTTTTGTGAAATATATTTATTTATGAACAGCTGAACAAATAAATAATTTTAATTAATAGTATATTCGCCATTTTTGCCAATTACCTCTTGCCATTTAGCAGGAGCTTGTTGTTTCCTCTAAGGTAAAATTCCCCCGGTTTTGAGTTCAAGAAGTTGTCCACAAATATTTTTACCTGGTCTTCTTCAGAATTTTTTTACTATTCAGAGCATTTTGTTGTAAACAAAAAAACATGGAAAGCACTTAGTGTAAGGTCTGGTGAATATGGTGGATTGGGTAGAACAGAACAGCCGAAGTCCAATATTTTTTTCTGCGTGATTCTCGCTGATGTAATCTTGCGCTGTTGGTAGTATAAGTTTGCATTCCACCAGTTCTCTCAAAACATCTTCATCAAAGTGTGATGATCCTCCTAGTCTTGGTTCATCTGTCGGTGATTGATGCCCACAACGAAACTTTGAAAACCAATTTCGGACTTGGCGATCAGTAATGCCACCTTGACCATAAACACTACAAATTTTCTCAGCTGTTTCTGAAGCGTCTTTGTTATTCTTAAATTTCTATATCACCACATGTCGAATATGCACTTTTAGTCCCTCTATTTTAGGGCATGGTATTTTAGTTTAAGTTATGATGGACATTTGTTTACTGCTGATGTAAGAAAGCAGTGAATGCTCTTTCTAAACAGGTAATTTATAGTTAAGGTTAAAACACTGTAAGTTCGAAATACTCGTTACATTTTGCTTCTAATAAAGGAAATTACTTATGATTCAATCTGATCGTTTGAGAGGACCGAGGTCAGTGGTACGGGGAGGGAACGACTCTTCTCCATGTGCAACAGTATAGACAGAGGAGCATCTAGAGGGAGCGTTTTGGGGGATTGGTGTGGGAATGGAGGATGTGTGTGTAGTGTTTTCGGTGGGGGGAAGGTTAAGCGCCCATCTAGCGACTGCCTACTAGGGCATAAGTTGTCGTAATTATCTTATAGCCTAATGGTAGTCTAGATTAGAACCCATACAAACAAAATACAAAACAAAAGAAACAAAAAAGCGAGACGGAAACACGCTCCGGCATCGAAGAAAGGCCCGCTCCCAACACCGAGGAGAGTCGAATAAGATGGAGGAGATCAGCCTCCTCCAAAAAGTAGAGTGCACGAATCAATTCCCCAATACAAGGGACAAGCGTTAGCGACCACGCTCGACCCGGTAGCGGGACAGAGAACGAGCGCGCATAACCCCCAGACTGAGACATTCATAAAAAATGAGCCGAACAGTCTGGGGGACAACGCAGGCATCGCAATAAGGCGGAGGCGAGCGCTCCATTAAATGACGGTGCGTCCCACGAGTGTGCCCAATTCGAAGACGGCAGAAAGCGAAGCCATCGCGGCTTTGGGGGCTAGGTCCATGGAAACAGTCGCGGCGCAATGGCACACAACTATAACTTCCCCTCGGCCGCCTACCATCTTCTTTGCCGGGAAGCCCTGATTCCTGCCATGTAGTGGGTGTGAGGAAGAAGCCAAGCGGTGGACTGGTCGTCCTGTCCTCGCGGACTCTTTGGCCCACTCATTCCCAGGTGTCTAGGAACCCAGCAGAAGATAATATCGGCATCCACCTGGCTCACGGCTACCATCGCGACCAAAGGATGTGTAGATTCCACTGCCCCAAGAGCCCTCATGGCGCTTTATAAGTCGCTAAAGAACACAATCCGGTCTCCGAACCGGGCACGCCTTCACGATGGGCAACTAGCTCGGCCGTGAAGACAGACGCAGCGGCTGGTAGAGTCCCGCTGAATTCAAACAGAGGGGATATGTTGTGGAAGCCGGCCCTCTCTTCGGACTTGGAGCCATCCGCATACACTGGCGCGGATTCAGCGTGACACGAAGATGTACTCCAAAAGATCGAACACAATACTTCCGGATCAGAGTCGGGGCGAAAAAATGGTCAAAAGTGGTACACTCCACGGTGGCGTTAGAGGCTGAGGCGCATCAATCTAGAGAAGTGGCTGGACAATAACAGAATGACAGTTTCATCCCAAATTCTTCCATAACTCTTTTAACCTCATAAACAAAGATCCAATAATCACAATGTAGGCATACGACTCAATACAGCCCACCACAATTCTCAGTCTCACCTTTGCCACTCACATGACCTCACAACATGTAACTGACAGCTGCAGCAAAGCATAAAAAAACAAGCGCACTATGAGCAATCACTGGCTCCTCCTCCAGTCTGAAAAAAGGAAAAATTGACACTGTGCAAACAATTCATGTACACACCACACTAAATTATGCCTCTCCAGCTTAGCATCTAACATTTGCCGGTTCTTAAGTAAACAAATTTCAAGTCACAGTGAACATAGCCCTCCATACAATCACAAAAACCAAAATTAAACGCTTACACCCAGAAGCAATAGTACTCCCCATCAACACTCACTTAAACATGCTTGGCATACAATTTACACTAGGAAGCTCGACCATCAAACCTTGCCATATTTTTTGATAAAAAACCTCACAACCCAGCAATGTCAAGACTACACCCCCCTCACATTATCTCTTCACTAACCCAATGCTTGACCCAGCAGAGGGATATCACAATTTGTTGCATGGCACCTTTACAATCTCCCAAAGAACTCAGTACTATAGGCACATCCACCAGACAAACATGAAGAACCTAGACACATCAAAGTTACTTTATCCAGACTCAGGTCTGGTTACCACCAATCCCTACAGTACCACAAAAATCAAACTACACAAACTGATACAGATGCAAACAACACACCAAACATCTAATAGAACAGAGGCCTGCAGGTTCGGTCCAAGTGGTGGCGGATTTCCTGAGGGACGTGAGCTTGTCATGATAACAGTCAAAGAGGAAAAAAATATATATTTCAAGGTGTTTTTTTTTAACTCGAATTTAAAGAGCAGTAGCAATGAGGCTCCATCAAGCAGAAAGTTAGGAGAAATCTGTAGAGAAAGAGGTAAAGGTGTACAGAGGGGTGAAGGTAGAGAAAGTGAAAATAGCAGAAGATATATATAGCTGCATGTCATACTGCTGGCGTAGGAGCCGGAAGGGTGCACAACTTCTCGCACTGGAGCCCGGAGGACATGCCACTCCTCCAGGTTTCAGGTGTAGCAAGGATATTGCTCCTGCAACACCAGCCACCCCCTTGCGGGCTTTAAGGAGTTCTACAGTTAAAAATTTTACAAATAAAGCAAAGACCAATGAGTGCTTCTGCTGCACAAACTTTGTAAGGAGATATGTGTAAAAAAAGTAGTGAAAATAAAGAAAGTTAAAATGTGTCTAAGTTTTATAGATGGAGATCATCTGTGGGCAGTGCACTAGGATACAAAATCCTCCAGATGTCAGCTGCAGTATGGCGGAAAATGCTACAGCTGACACTCCCTTGCAGGGTACATATTAGGGTGAGGATGGCCATTCCTCCAGGTTTCCAGTGGAGCATCAACTTTAGCCCTGCTACACTACCTACTGGGTAGGAGGGGGGGGGGGGTCTACATAATCAACAGTATAACTTTCATATTTTCTCTCATCATAACTTACCATATGAAAAGATGTTGCATAAAAGGAAAAGAATTAAAGTATTCAAAGAGGCAAATTATCTGTGAAGTGTAAAAAGTTCAGTCGCTCATCTTACCAGAGGAATTGAAGTAGGAGAATATGGCAGTGTTCTTCACATTGAGAAGTAAAATGAAGGGAACTAAAAGGTAGAGTGGGACAGATAGATCTTGCTGCCACAGGTGATTGATTGGGGTTGAAGTATTGTTGGTGAATGAAGGGGTGATAACTTCCGTATTATTGTTTGGACACAATACAGTCGCGGCACTCGTAGAGTTGTCTGCTAAACCCCAAATACCTTCTGAAAATATAAAATATTATGAGAAGGATAAATTGCAGATTCAAACACTCGAGGCTCAGATGGGGGTAAAAACATCAAGGTTGACAGTCATCAACTCAAGCTGAGTTAAATTTCCTCCAAATGCAAAATCTAATAAACAACAGCAAACTATTACCAATTAGAGCATTCAAGACTGCCAAGGAGAACAATTGAGAACTATTTAAAGTAAAGATTAATAGGATTAAACAGTATACTATATAGGAAACTAATATCCAAATAAATCCATAAATATACTATGGTATTTAATTATTCCAGGAAGAAGCTTATCTAAAAATAATATGGAATCAAAAGTGATGCCTTGAATCCCTTAAAAATGATAAAGAAAGAAGGTTGTGCCATGGGAGAAAACTCAAATCAACCACAGACAGAATTGTAGGTTCAACCATCCAAAGTAGTAGTTTTCCAGGCAACCCATAATGACCAAGTAAATAACCCTTGTCGCACTTTCCGAGAATAGGAATGATAAAACATAACAAACCCAATATTAAAATAATAATCCTCAAAATCCATAAACAAAGCAAACTTTTAATACCGCATGTGACACCAACAATGGGTCATGATCATCAAAATTAATACATGTGACACTAAATGATTTCATAAGTATTATTAATATTAAAACTAAAAGACAAAGCCCACACAATTTCAAACATCACCTTTTACAATTCTTGCTCCTTTAGATATGGGCAGTGGAAATAGATTATAATGGGCAAAAAAGTGACTTTCTAGCGCCTCAGAATGGAACTGATGCAGTTATAAAGTTCATGTAATGTGGCATTTAATAAAAGAAGATTGAAGAATACTTACGGTAAATGGCTTCGCCTGTGTTATAAAGAAAGTTTGACATGAGGACCCAGTAAACTACCAATGCCCCAAGGAGCGTAATAATGGAAAATGTGACTGAAATGCCTTCAACAACTTTGCCCAGACTTCCAGGCCACAACATCCGAATCAAATAACCCAATTCGTGCATTTCCCCTTCCATCCCTGAAATGATAAAAAAAACGTACTTGCGAGATAAACAAGGTCAAAGCCTACAAAATGAGCAGCAGTGTTATTATCAAATAAAACATTATTATTAAGCATTTTCCGAGAACGCAGGGTCTCAAAAAGATTTGAGCATCAGGAAGGTTTTTTTTGCTCTCTCCATCCTTTCTTCTTCCCTGGACTCATTTAGTCCATGTTTCAAAGTCAAATGTGTGCAAATTCTAAGTCAAAACATTCCTAAACCCATCAAACTTTGTCTTCCTTTGACAACCTTGTTTCAGATTGGGGGAATTTATTTTTTTAGGTGTTTATAGTGAAAAACTTGAAGTTACAAATACCCTACCTTGATTGTCAACCCAGTTTCTCAAATTTGGGCATTCAAAGTAAACAATTAGGGTGTTGCAGTGTTTATTGGGGTGTTTTTTTGTGGTTATTTTACAGTGGATATGTGGATAAAAGTACACTATCAGCAAGTTCCAGATATCCAATTTCTACCTAAAACACACTGATGTGAATCAAGTATTTGCACACTTAAATTTTCAATATTTCTGAAATATTTCTTGCTTTCATCTGGTAATAAAACTACTAAGTAACTCAGTAAACATATATTTAACAGAAGAAATACCACACAAGATTTTCTTTGTATTTAATAACACTTGATAATAAAAAAATTAGCAGATGACAAAAGTATTCAACCAATAATAATTTGTCTTTAATATTTTGTGGCATAACCTTTGTTTGCAATAACAGCACAAAGACGATTCTCAGATAGTAGCTTTTCACTATCATTTCTTGATATTTTGCTCCGCTCTTCTAAGAAAATCTCCCTCAAAGAGGAAAGGTTCTGTTTCTCTCTTTCAGATTGTAGCCTTCAGTATTTGCCATAAATGTTCACTTGTATTGAGGTCTGGTGATTAGTTGACTTGGCCATGGAAGGAAGTTTAATTTTCTCTTTTAAACCATTCTTGATTTAATTTGTCAGTGTGCTTCTGATCAATGTCCTGCCAAAATATTCATTGATGTCAGGTGTAGAATATTTCCACACTTGGGAGCAGCTTTTCCTCAGGTATCTTTCAATACATGGCACCATCCATTTTTCCATCAATGATGTGGAGAGCTCCTGTGCAATGTGCAGTAAAGCAGCCCCAAGCCATGAAACTCCTCCTCCATGATTCAGAGTTGGGATGGTGTGCTTAGGATCATGTTATTTATACTTTTGAAACTTGATGAACAACATTTGGGACAAAAAGTTCTATTTTAGTCTCATATGACAAGATAACATTGTTCCAAAATTCAATTTCCAGTTCAAGATACTCTGGGGCAAATTTTAAACATCTAGTTACATGCATTTTATTAAGAAGTGGAGTTTTGCAGGGAGTGAAAGAATGCATATCATTACAATGTAGCTCTCTACTAATAGTTCTTTTACTCACTTTAGTCCCTAACAATTCTAGATCGCTTTGTAGATCTTTCATAGTGATCATTGGAGTAAGTCCATATTCAGGGTGCTTTTGAATTATAGAACCTACAACTGCATAAAGCAATTCAAGTCACTTAAGATTTAGTCCTATTAAATATCCATTTGAATGGAATTAATTATTTGCTAGAAAATAGTTTGATGAACTTCTTTGACCTTCGGCATTGCTCAAAGGGCAAACATCTTTCTTCTATGGATTCTAATCAATTAATGACGGTGCTAATATTCAGCTCTTTTTTCTTCTTTTTTTTAATTTTAGGAGCCCATCTAGCGACTGCCTACTTGGGCATAAGTCACCATACTCTACACAGCCTAGTACTAGGCTATATTAAAAGAATAAATAAATACCAGAACAAATAACATGTAAATAAAAAAAAGAAAGAAAAAAGGACAAAGGGGAAAAAAATAACCAAAAAAGGAGCAAAAAGAGAAGGAAGTGCGCTCCAGCATCGGGGGTAGGCCCGCCTCCCCCTGGCTCAGGAAGATGAGACCTAAAAAAAAGAAGTCAAATAGTCATATAGTCCACAAATCTGTGTGCCCGAATCTGTCCCGATTACAGGAGACAACCCAGACTGGGACATTCAACAAGAATGTGCCGAACAGTCTGAAGGACGACGCAGTCGTTGTAATAAGGCGCAGGCGAATCAGGGAATGCGGAGATTCTAATGCATCGAGAGGACTCAGGGCGCTTTGTGTGTTGCTATAAACCGGGCACGTCGCGTTATCTTCCCCCATAACGAGCTGTATATTGAAACCAGCTCGGCCGTCAAGACAGACGCAGCGCCTGACAGAGCACTGCTGACTTCAAACAGAGGGGATACGGCGTTGAAACCGACCCAATTTGGGGACTTGGAGCCATCCGTATACACTGGCAAAGTTCCAGCGTGACACGAAGTGTGCTCCAAAAAGGCCGAACGTAATACTCCTGGCGATCGAAAGATCGTCCACGTAGAACGTAGCATGAACATCTCCCGGCAGCACCGAGGTGATGGCGTCGATGCTCAGGGCAAAGAGTGCGACACTGAGGACACTTCCCTGAGGGACACCCTCTTCCTGCTCCATTGGGCCAGAGAGGGTTTCCCCCACCCGTACGCGGAATCGACGATCTTCAGATATGAAGATTGGAAGGCGTCCCCTCGCACCCATCGTGTGGAGAGTCTCCATGATGCCGTATCGTCATGCGGTATCATAGGTATTCTCCAGATCGAAAAACACCGTGGCGTAGTGCTGTCTACGAAGGAAGTCCAGGCAGAAGGCATTTTCCTGTCGGAGCAGAGCATCCGACGTGAAGTGAAACTTGCGGATGCCGCATGTGCAAAAGACAGATGGCCTCAGCTGTCCAGAAAAAAGGCTAATCTAACATTTACCAATTTCTCCATCAACTTGCACACGCACGAGGTTAGAGAGATTGAGTGAGCACAGTAGCGATTCGCCAGGAGTCTACCCTCTACCCAGATCCTGTTGAACAAATGTAACAGAAAGGCCATGCCTCGCTCACCCAGGTGTCGAAGTATGGCGTACGGGACATCGTCTGGATAAAGGGCGGTGTCCGCGCACGAAGCGAAAGCGGAACGCAACTCGCTCAAAGTAAACCTGTCATTGAAGGGTTCTCCGGTTCTGGAGGTAAGGTCCAGTCGGCGGCCTTCCTCGACATCACGACACGCACTGAATGCTGACGGAGCAGCTTCCCGGCTAGAGAATGGAGAGAAAGCGGTCCCGAAGGATTCTGCCACGGACGTGGTGTCAAAGATTGCGGTCCTGCGAGAACTTGCCTCGAATCCTTTTGACTCGCTTCCACACCTCTGCTAGAGGGGTATCTTTGCCCTTAAGTATAGACACGTATACCCGTGAGATAGAGGGGCAGGCGTGCTTCGAAACATACCGGAACCTAGCCCTAGCTCGACGAAATTCACCGACAGTGAAATCGTTCGGGCGGCGCTTATAGCGCATGTAGACATAACGCTTCGGTTTGAGGGCCGCCTCACACTCGGCAGACCACAACGGGAGCGGTCGGCGTGCAAAATGGCCAGACATTTCAGGAATAGTAGTTAGGCACATGGCGATGAGTTTGCCGGAGAAGCACTCAACGGCCTCATATACCCACCTAAACTTATCGACTGAGACAGAGAAATCAGTCATTTCCTGAAATGCAGACCACCGCGCCCGCGCAAAACACCATCGTGGCGGTCTCTCGGCCAGCAGCGGACCAGAAAATGATACTTGAATGGGAAAGTGATCACTACCAAGGGCGTGATCGACTACCCCCCCCCACCCAAAATCAGGCTGTGCATCCGGAGAGCACAAAGATAGATCAAGGCAGGAAAATGAAGCGGTTTCTAGGGAAGTGATACGTAAACTCATCCACATTCGGGAAACCTAACTCCAGCTCGTCAATCAGGTCGGCAAGGACTTGACCACCGGGATTAATCGAGTAGTCTCCCCATGGGAGATGTATACCATTCAGATCTCCGAGCAAGAGAAAGGGTCTCGGCAACCGTGCCACGACGCGGCGGAAGTGTCCCATGTCGAAGTCGGCTGAGCTGGAATGTAGGCAGAAATAACAGTATCCCTCCTATCCAAGTGCAGTTGCACAGCTACTGCCTGAAAGGAAGTATCTAAAGCAAAGAAAAGAACTGAGACATCATGCCCTGTGTAAATCGCGCATTCTCTTGCCCGGCTCCCATCCCTAAGTGGTGGGGTCGTAAAACCCTAATTTTTCGAGTAGGGTGGGCAGGGGGCACGCGTCCAGCATGGTATCCTGCAAAAAAATAGCTAACGGAGAACGGGACGAGACGAGCCTCCGCAGCTCTTACCAGTTGGCCCGGAGTCCGCGGCAATTTCATTTTAGGAATATGCCCTCCAGGCCTAGCTCGGAAGAGACGCGGTGGCCCTCTTCAAAGAGAAGACCCTCACGGGAATGGCCGAACGCTTCCCAGAGGCAGAACTTCGGGCGCTGTTGGCTGGACAATGCAATGAAGGCGCTGTCACCTTCGAGGAATTATTGTGGGAGGTTGGGCTCGAAACCTTAGGCGGGCGGGGTGCCCTCTTTTCGAGGATCCACCGTCTCCAAGCCACCCAGCCCACCACTGGGCGTGGGCCAAGGAGCCGAAGCTTCTTTGTTGCTGTCCTCCTTTCGGGGGATAGCTTTAGGAACCCCGGAAGATGGCCTGGCGACCAACTTCATGGGTGTTGCCTCCTGTGAGTCTAACGACTCGGTGGAGGCGTGTGGCCGTTTCTCCATACAGGAAACGGTGACGCTGGGGAAAGGGGAAGGAGCCCTGGTTTTAGCAGGGGCTAAGTGTGGACCCTTTGTGCCGCCAGCTTTACCAGGGGAGCGCCCGGGGTGGATAGAAGCCGCAGAGGGTTCTGAATAGGCACGGAAACGACCGTACTCGTAGGCCTGGAAAGGCTAGGAGCAGAGTGTCTTTTACAACATTGACGCATAGTACGTCCCTGGTAGCGCAGGGCGCGCCAGGACCAAGTCCTTAGCCTCGCGAAATGACAGACGATCCTGAGCCTGAACGGCCAGGATTTCCTTCTCAAGGAGATACGCACCACATTGCTTCGAACAAGCAGGGCTGCGGCTCTCTGCAATTGACACACTTAGTCACACACGATTTAGACTTATCGTGTGTGGCCTTGGAGTAACTTACACAGGTTTCAGGTAACCCCGACTTTGCACATCGGCAGGAGCGATTAGTATGGCTGAAGCGGTGGCAGTAATAGCACCTCCGCGGCAGTGGCACGAATGCCTTCACGCGGTAGCGATACCAACCGGCACGCACTGACTCATTGAACTTGTCACAGTCGAACGTGACGAAGAGTGTAGGGGTGGGTCTCGAGGCCCCTCTCGGTTTTCTCATCACACGTTCGACCTTGACTGCCCCATGGTCAGCCAGCTCTAAGGTGATGTCATCTATGGAGTAGTCCACGAGTTCCCTCGCATAAACTACTCCTTTCACGAAATTCATGGTAGAGTGCGGCGTCACACTCACAGGCGTGCCATCAAGTGTCCGAAGGGCCCTAATCATGGCCGCCTCGGAAGGATTCGACGCATTCGCCAAAAGGCTCCCGTCCGAGAAACGGGTCCCCTTCGGCTCTCTACCAATCACACTAACTAAAGCTCTCCTCTGATGGATCATGTTGCCCTTAGCCAACATCCTGCCATCAGTAGAGCAAATAACCAGGAAGCGTTTGAAGCCAACGGGCTCGAAAATGCCGGGTAGTCTCTGAATGAGGGCCCCAATGTAATCGAGGCTTCGCTCCGTGCACTATCACTTTTGGTTTTATTCAGGGGCACCAGCACCCTGGGGGAGCAGAGAGGCCAGATGTGCTGATCTTGGCTTGGTCGCTTACCGAAGTGGCAGCAGACCCATCCACCCCCACAGCCCCCGCGGATGGAGAGGAGACCCGATTTTTTTAAAGTCTTTTTCTTGTTTTTCTTCTTTTTAGGAGAGGAGGGCAGGGAATGAACCCGCTTCTCCCCTGTGCCAGCAGGAGCCCCCAGGTCGGATGGACTGGCCTCAGCAAGGTCCTTCTCTGAGATGGAGAAGGTCCTGGCGGTCGCAGGGGCACCAGCCAGAGGAGGAGATCCCTCCCCTCCTTGTACTGCCTTGGAGACCCGAGCCATTTGAGGAGGACCTTGCATAGAGGTGGACACGGCTTCTGTAATGGCACTGAGCCCGGGTTCGACCACATGGAAGATCCTACTGTCTGGGGCTTGGTCACCTTAGGGACCATATCCATCTCAAGGGGGGCCTTCATGTGGCCATCCGCCTTTTAAACACACCTCTCTCCTCTTTCTCATATCCAATTTACCCCCATACACACTCATCCAAGGGTTTTTTTTCTTGAATTGAAAGCTCAATAGCAATGAGGGTGCATCATGCATAAATTTGTAACGAGAGAGCTATAAAGACAGTGGTGACACTAGAGAAAGTGAAAATGTGTGGAAGATATATAAAATTCTAATGTGATGAGGGAGCAGAGAAGCACTTTAAAACCACAAAGTATTATTATAAAATATATGAGAACTAAATTCAGCTTTAGTGAAATTTGAAAGTAAAGCTAATTAAAAAAATAAAAATAAAATTATTATTGTAATGAAATAGAATGAGACAATCGATGGTTGGTGGCTATTTAAATGGAAATAATTCTTTTCAATGAAAATAAAATAAAAATTAAAATTAAATGCCAAGAATTAATAGTGTTTGGCCATCTGATTGGGGATCAAAGTGTAATTTGTAAAACTACAAGCTTTAACTCTTGACAATGAAATCTCTAAGTCATGGTTGTCATGACCAATGAAGCATTTGAGTGAAAATAATCTAGTAATTAAAGGATCAAAAGTGTAAATTGCTTACCCATATTTTTCTGCAAACTGAGCAGCTTGCAAGCTGTGTACAAGCAGAGCATTGCTTGTATCACCATTATAACAAGTCCTGCTACAAAACCTGCCTCTCCAAAAGCCCAAGGCATTGACAGAAGAGATGTCCCCATCATGGTATTCCAGATAGACGCTCTAGAAAGATATCAATGCTATTCATAAAAGAAATATGAAAAATAACTGCCTGTAACTAATTTATGAAGTTTACAGGGTCATGACATGACAAGATGCCTAGACCTGATTGAGTAAATACCTTGATGATGATATGGTGGCTAGATTCAGGCTTTTAGATTTTTTTTTTTTTTTTAAAGCTTATCTGGCGACTGCCCACTTGACATAAGTCGCCGGAATCATAACAGCCTAGTTCTAGGCTACTTTAAAATAAGAACATGAAAACACAACAACGATAAAAAGGAAAGATCGTAATAACCAGGAAGCAATCTCCGGCGTCGGGGGGAAGTCCCTCTCCCCCCTGACGCAGGAGTGTGCGACATATAAAGAAAACAACATAACAACAAACAGCAAAGAAACCCCCCCAAAACTAGTTAAATAATATTTAAGGCACAATAGCAATGAGGCTGTATCATGCAGATAATATGGAGAGAACTGTGAAGAAAGGGATAAAAGTAGATGATATCTTCAGCACTAATCTGGCAACTCCCTACTCGGTCATAAGTTGTGGAACTCATCCCAGGGCCTAATGTTAACTCCTTAACAGCAGGATTTAAACATAAAACAGCATCATTGTGTGGTGGAGCGAATGTGAGTGTGTATGAAGGGCCATTCTCCTACCCCCTTTTCCAAATACCCTCTCCCTCCTTCTGTAAGAATGTGTGTGTGTGAATAACTGGAATTTAAATTTTGTTTTGTTTTTAATTTTATTGATGTTTGTATTCTCTTTTCAGAGATTATATTTTGAAAGAATAGTTTTAAAGATAAATATTTAAAGAATTATTAAATGCTGAAAATTGTTTGGATATACATTTAGAGGTAAGATAGTCGATAAATTTACTTGGGTAATGCCCACTTATTAGTTTCCCTTCCATGTATAGTAAATGGATCATAAACGGAGGATATATCTCTTCTACAGAGAGTGGAAGCTTGGACGGACTGCGAGAAGGGTTCTCTAGACGAGTGCTCCGCCCAGCCCTGAGACGGAGGGCTTTCATACCTCGCTAGACACCTGAACTACCACACCCGCATTGGCTGACGAGCCTGCCTCCTTTTGTATTAGCCTACTACCACCCACCTCCAGCACCCAAGTGATAGCGCGTGCCCCTTTTCGTTCGGTTGTTGTTGTTTTTTATTTTGTGTAGATATATTTAAGTAAATTTGTTCTATTCGCCCGTTATAAAATTCTTTTGGTATCTTATTTGGATTGGGATATTTGGCCTCATTTTGAAGTGTGCACACTTCCCTTGTAAATATAAATTATTGTAATTATCATTGTACATTTTTTTTGTAAGTAAAGGGACTGTATATACAATCCGTTTCATTCTCCTTCGATTTCTCACGTCCGGATTAGTGTAGGAAGCGGGTTGGATCGATTGGGGGTTAATCTAGACTGTATATACAATCCGTTTCATTCTCCTTTGATTTCTCACATCCGGATTAGTGTAGGAAGCGGGTTGGATCGATTGGGGGTTAGTCTAGATTTTCGGCCCACTACATTTGGCGCCCGAATAGGGACGTGAGACTTCAAAACCGGGAGCGTGACGGGATTGGATTGCAGTCCATACCCAATTAGCGTGACAAATAGTTTGATTGATTTTTCCCTCTTCCTATCTTTTGACTAACTTGGGAACAATGGCTGTGGCAGAAACTTTGAATGAAGAAGTAGTGCGATTGAGACGAGTTGAGAAAGAAAGAAGAGGAGTGTGAAATGCTGCGGGGAATGATTGAGGAAATGAAGAATGAAATGAAAGGGATGAATGAAAAGACTGATAGGATGAAGAAGGAAATGGGAGACCGACAGGATCAGACTGACCCACGGATGCAGGACCTATATAACATGATGAGAGGGGCTGGACCAGCCCCAGGACCTACAACCCTGACCCCTGCTCCTACTGAAGGGACTCCGCTAAATGGGTTGGATGGCAGTGTGATTGAGTCTAAAGAAGATACTGTGAGTGGTAGGAAAGATGGTGAATGGAAGAGAGTAGAAAGTAAGAGAGGAAGGAAGCATGGTTCTAAGGTTAAGGATAGGAAGGTAAGAGGCAAGAGTGTGGACTCATTGTACTCGGATGAAGGAGAGAGTGATGGTATGATTGATATGAGTGAGAGTGAAGGCAGCTCAAGTGAGAGTGAAGTGAATGTGGGAAAGGGTATTTTGATAAGGGAAGTGCCAAAGATAGATAGATTTAGGTTACATGGTGGGAAAAGTGTGGAAGAATTCTTTGGGGAATTTGAGCGATATTGTAAGCTCAAGTACCCGGAGAATAAGGGATACTGGATGAATGTTTTGGGGGAATGTTTGGAAGGAAAAGTATTGGAGTTTTTCCGTGTGATTACAAGTGTGGGGGAACCGAGGTACGATGTAGTGAAGAAGAGATTGATTGGGCAGGTGAAACGAATGAAAGAGAGTGTGAAGTATAAAAGGGTGAATGAATTTGAGAAGGCTCGAATGGGGAAGAGTGAAAGTGTGAACATGTATGCACATAGGCTTGAGAGTATGGTGAGAAAGAGGTATGGTGATGATGATGTAAATGAAAGGAGAGAATGAGACCGACAGGTGAACGGTTGATGTGGGAGGATGTGTTGGAACTGTTAGAAGATGGACGATTTGATGATGAAAGCAATCTAGAAGAGGATGGATGGTACAGTGTGAATGTTGGGGGTAAGAAGCCCAGGAGCTTTCATCCACCCCAGCAGTTTGTCAGCTACAGGGATGCCCTGAAGGCTGCACCAGCTGGAGTGATGTCGAACTTCCTGGGCCGGCAGAATGGATGGGTAAATGGAGGGTGGTCGAATGGAAGGGGGCAGATGAATTTCAAGCATGGGAACGGATATATGAGAGAGAAACCGAGGTATGTCCCAGCAAACGAGAGACCGAATGGTGGGAGAAAGATTGTGGAATGTCATCGATGTGGAAGGAATGGTCATATGTTGGCAGAATGTAGGTGGACATCTGGTGCATGTTTTGGGTGTGGTAAGAAAGGGCATATGATAAAGGATTGCCAGGAAAGTGTGAAAGAGTGCTTCGAGTATAAAGAAATAGGCCATTTGAAGAAAGATTGTCCGAGGTTGAATGGTGGAGCAACTGCTGGGGAAAGTATGAAATATGCATGTGGTAATTGTGGAAAGGCTGGTCATTATGCAAGGATGTGTCGTGACCAGAGGAATGTATGTAGCTATTGTGCTATGGAAGGACATTCAAGTGAAAAGTGTTGGATTAGACTGAGAGCGTAAGGTGTGAATGGAAAGTCTGAAGCGGGAAACTGAATGGTAAGAGGGTACCTGCTGAAGTATCCTCTGGGTGCATGAGTGTGAGTAATGTGTTGGTAAGTCTGTCTAGTGTGAAAGTGCTGTCTGGTAGGAAGTATGAGTGTCTGAGTGTAAAGGTGGAATTGAATGGAATTGAGTGTTTGGCTTTAATAGATTCTGGATGCAAGGCGAGCTTGGTGTATAAAGATGTGCATGACAAGGTGAGCGAGAAAGCCCTCCTGTCTGAGTGTAAGAGTAGTTTGGTAGGTATTGGTAATAGGAGAGTGCCTGTGATTGGAATGATAAGGTCACCTGTTCGAATGCATGGTATGATGATGAATGAATGTGAATTCTCGGTGATTGATAAGGTGAGTAGTGAGTATGGTGTGATTTTGGGCTATGATTTTATGAAAATGAATCGTATGGTTGTGCATCCTGCGAGTGATCAGATTGAGAGAAAGATTGATAAAAATGGGGTGTATAAGTTGTATGTAGGGAAAGATGGTAGCGTTTTGAGGAGTGTGTTTACTGTTATTGATGTGACTGCTATGGAGAATGTAAGGCTTGTGAAGGGTGAAAGGGTGTCTGTTAGAGTGAGTAGGAGTAGGGATGTTAGTTTGAATGTGGGTGAGAACACTGTGATATTGGATGGAAAGGATGCGTGTTATAAGGTAAGGCGTGTTGCTTGTGTGTTTGATGGCTTGATGAGAATGTATCATCCGTTTGTATGTGTGCAGGTGGACCCCAGGGTGAAAGGACAGGTGAGGGGTATCCAAGTCGGAGATGTACTGGGTCACCTCTCTACTGTCAATGAGGTAGGTATGGATGATAGTACGGATGTCAGGGTGAATGTTGCAGGTGAAAAGATGTGTGAATGGACGTATAATGAAGTGAAGAACATGGTGGAATTGGATGGATGTTTAACTGAGTATGAAAGGGAGGACTCTCCAATCTATCAGCGGCCGAGGCATTTCCCACGTCCGGTTGCTGATGAGATTGAGGAGCAGTGTGTAGAATTAGAGCAATTGGGGGTGATTGAAGAGAGCGAGAGTGCATGGAATAGTCCAATTGTGCCTGTATGTAAGCAGGATGGAAGATTGCGTCTGTGTGTGGATTATCGAAAGGTGAATGAAAGGACTGTGAAAGAAAGGTTTCCGATGTGTGTGGTATCTGAGTGTGTGTATAGTATGCATGGGATGGAGTAGTTTACGAAGCTGGATCTGGTACGGGGGTGTTACCAGATGCCCATTGCTGAGCAGAGCCGGCCGGTAACTGCCTTCTCTACCACAAAGAGGCATTACCAGTTCTGGAACCTCAGCTTTAGGTTGGCTAATGCTCCCGGAGCCTTCCAGCGGGCAATGAATGTTGTGTTGAGTAAGTTTGCGAGTAAGAATGTGATTGCGTTTATAGATGATATTTTGATTATGACTGAGACTTTTGAGGAGCATATGAGATTGGTGAATGATGTGTTGAGAACGTTGGAGAGTGTTGATGTGAAGGTGAAAGTGATGAAGTGTGAATGGTTTGCGAAAGAAGTGGAATTCCTTGGGCATATGGTGAGTGAGAATGGGTTGCGAAAATCACCGAAGTATGTTGAGAAGGTGCAAATGTTTCCTAAACCGGTGACTGTGAAGCAACTGAAGTCGTTTTTGGGTTTGATTGAGTTCCAGCGAAAGTTTATACGTGATTGTTCTGGTGTGAGTAAGCCTCTGACTGAGTGGATGGGCAAGAAAGGTAGTACGGTTGTCAAGTGAAATGATAAGATGAATGAGGTGTATGAGAGACTGAAAGAGGCAGCGGCTGAAGATGTTGAATTGGCTTACCCAGATTATAGTGTGAATGCTAAAATGCTTGAATTGTATACAGATGCAAGTGGGTATTGTATGGGAGGTTTTCTGATGCAAGAGCAGCGTTTGAATGGAGAGAATGTCAGGCGAATAATTGGGTATGTATCCAAGGCTATGAATGTTGCAGAACGAAAGTATTCGACTGTGGAACGAGAGTTGGCTGCGATAAGATATTGTTTGAAAGTGTTGAGTCCGTTTTTGTATGGTGTGAGGTTTGTGATCAAAACAGATCATCAACCTCTTGTGTATCTGCAGCGTATGAAGTGGGCTGATAGTAGGATTGCAAGGACCTTGGAAGATTTGAGTGACTTTGACTATGTGATTGAGTATGTGCCTGGTGAATGGAATGGAGTGGCTGATTTGATGTCAAGGTATCCTGGTATGAATGATGAAAATGTGTGTGGAGTGAGTGATCCTGAGTATTTGCCGAAAGGGATTATGAATGGAAAAGAGAGTAAGGGTGGTGGTGATTCCTTGTTTGAGAGTGTATGGAATGGTTTGCAAGATTTGAAGAGTGATGGAGTAGACGTGAGAGTGCCCGATAGTGTGGATGATTTAAGGAAGGAGGTAATGAATGAAGTATGTAGGAAGCCTGAAAGCATTGGTATGGCAAAGGTGCGGAACTTCATGAAAGAATTGAGAGGGATGTGTATGCAAGGGGTCCCACCATTTCAAGAAGTGTTGATTGTAGTGAGTCATTTGTATGGAGTGATTGTTTATGTGCACTTGGGTGGTAAGAGGCCGATTGTGTACAAGGATGAGAAGATGAAGGGTTTGAATCCTAATGTGGTACATCTGCAATGTTTGAGCGGTGTGCACTACAATTGGGTGATTGAAAAGTGTTCATATATGAGAGAGAAGAATGATTGTCTGGATGAAGATGAGTGTGTGGTGAGTGATGATGTGGGAGTTGATGATGGTGTGGATGTCAGTGTTGATGTTGCTGTGCTTGTTCCTTCTGTGTATTGCGAACATGGTGGACCTGATATGATGGAAGCAAGAGTGAAAGTTGGTGAAAGCTTGTTCTGTGGTTTGATTGATACTGGAGCGCAAGTGTCTTTAGTGAATGAGGAGGATTCTGAGTAAGTATGATGAGTTTAGATGTTGTGAGCATAAACCTGTGAAGTTACAGATAAGTGGATTAGGGAATGGCATGATAGTGGCATGGGAACAGGTTAGTCTGAAAGTGAGTTTGGGTAATGGTGTGAATGTTACGCATGACTTTGTGATTCTGAAAGATGAGCAAATGCTGTGTGGTTTCTTGCTTGGTGTAGACTTTATGAGATTAAAATGATTTGTCTTTGGATGCTGATAAGGATTGTCTTATGAAAGGTGAATGTGAGGTGATGAAGTTGAATGAGTGTGCAAAGAATGTTGTCAAATTTTGTGGCATGATTGAGTTGGTCATGGATGATGAGAATGAGATTTTAAGTGATGATGATATTCTAGAGATGCAAGAGATGTGTCCTTTTGTTAGTGAGTTGAAGAGGTGTGTAATGACGCGTGTTGATTTGAATGAATGGCCAGAGTGTTTAAGTGATTTTAAAAGGTATGCTAAGGATTTTGTTGTTTGTATGGATGTTGTATATTTTGTGAGGCATGGGAAGGGTGGTGATGATATGTATGTACCTGTGATGTCCTTAGTTGGTATGATTGGTCTGGTGAAGGTTGTGCATGATAATTATGGGCATATGGGTAAGTTTAAGCTGTGGGAGTGTATGAAGGAGCGTGTGTTCCATCCTTTTCTGAGAACTGTTGTGAATGATGTTGCAACTACGTGTGAAAGGTGTCAGAAGCGAAAGGTGCAAGGTGTGCAAGTGAAACCACCGATGTTGAAAGTTGATGCGAAAGAACCGTTTGAATTGGTAGTGATTGATTGTGTGTCTTTGCCGCGTACGAGTGCTGGGAATGTTGGTATGGTTGTGATGGTTGATCATAAAAGTAAGTTTGTGTATGCAGCACCTGTGAGAGATAAAAGGAGTGTGACTGTTGCGCGTGTGGTTGAGCAGTTGTTTTTTCCTATGTGTGTATGGAAGCCTAGAAGATGTCTGAGTGATAATGGGCCTGAATTTGTAGGAGAAGTGTTTGAGCAAATGTTGAGAGAGAATGGTGTGGAGCATGTGAGAACAACTCCGTATGTACCGTCTTCAAATGGATTGGCTGAATGTACTATAAGAACCTTGTGTGAGATGTTGAGAATGATGAGTACGACAGTGAATGACTGGGATGTATGTCTGGGAAGAGTGTTGTGGGCGTATAATTCAACTGTGCATAGTGCAACTGGAATGTCCCCATGTCAGTTTGTGATGAATTTTGAAAGGCGAGTGAAAGTGAGCAGAGTGTATGGCATGAGGCACATGAAAGGTTCCGTTCATTTGAATTAGGTGCAAAAGTATTGAAGGTGAAAGAAGTGAAGGGTAGGTTGAATTTGTCAAAGATGAGTGAGAAGTTTGATGGACCTTATAGAGTTGTGAGTGTTTGGGAAAATGGGGTGACGTATGTTTTGGAGAGTTTTAATGATGGTATGACTGAGAGAGTGCGTGCCCATCAGAGTCAGTTAAGGAGAAGGAGAGAACCTCCTGACTACCTGGTGAGCCATCCGGTGTATGAATTGTGCCAAGAGAAGGGTAAAGTGCATGATGATGAGAAGGAATGTGGTAGTATGGATCTGTCTGGGAAAGAGCTTGTCTTGGTCTCGAGGAGTAGAAAGCGTACAAAGAAGAGTGAAAGGAAGAATGCAAGTACGAATGAAAGTAAGTCTGAGCAGAGTCTTTCTGGTATGGGGGATCTTGAAAGAGAGATTGAGTTTTTGAGTAAACAGGTGAGTGATTTGGCTGGTATAAGTAGACGAGTGAGTGAGCTGCCTGTGCCTGATTTTTCTGGTTTTGGGAACAGTATGAATGATAGTGTGTTTGGGCAGAATGAACCTAGTGTGGCTGATTTTGCGGGTTTTACGAATGGTAACAGTAGGGGTGAGTTTGATGTAGTGAATGATGAAGTGGCTGATTTTTCAGGTTTCTGGTGGGAACCAGTCAAAGGGGTTTCTGGTATGCCTGTTGAGAATACAGGGGATGTGAGTGAGGAGCTGATGAATGGGGGTATGAAAAGTGAAGATTCTGAATGGAAGAGTATGAAAGAATTCTGTCGTGAGATGGGAGAACTGGTAATGAGGGCTAAGAGTATGGTTGACGAGATGATCAATAGTGACGATGAGACTGACAGGACGACTGACGAACAACCCAGACCAATTGCTACGCGTAGCCAGGGACCAGTAGATGAGTGTGAATGGGTGCAGAAGGGTGCGATTGAGTATAAAAGGTACCGTGAGTAATGATTGAGAGTGAATTGTGGACTGTGGTTGAATGGCTTAAGGAAGGAGGGGTGTGGTGGAGCGAATGTGAGTGTGTATGAAGGGCCATTCTCCCACCCCCTTTTCCAAATACCCTCTCCCTCCTTCTGTAAGAATGTGTGTGTGTGAATAACTGGAATTTAAATTTTGTTTTGTTTTTAATTTTATTGATGTTTGTATTCTCTTTTCAGAGATTATATTTTGAAAGAATAGTTTTAAAGATAAATATTTAAAGAATTATTAAATGCTGAAAATTGTTTGGATATACATTTAGAGGTAAGATAGTCGATAAATTTACTTGGGTAATGCCCACTTATTAGTTTCCCTTCCATGTATAGTAAATGGATCATAAACGGAGGATATATCTCTTCTACAGAGAGTGGAAGCTTGGACGGACTGCGAGAAGGGTTCTGTAGACGAGTGCTCCACCCAGCCCTGAGACGGAGGGCTTTCATACCTCGCTAGACACCTGAACTACCACACCCACATTGGCTGACGAGCCTGCCTCCTTTTGTATTAGCCTACTACCACCCACCTCCAGCACCTAAGTGATAGCGCGTGCCCCTTTTCGTTCGGTTGTTGTTGTTTTTTATTTTGTGTAGATATATTTAAGTAAATTTGTTCTATTCGCCCGTAATAAAATTCTTTTGGTATCTTATTTGGATTGGGGAATTTAGCCTCATTTTGAAGTGTGCACACTTCCCTTGTAAATATAAATTATTGTAATTATCATTGTACATTTTTTTTGTAAGTAAAGGGACTGTATATACAATCCGTTTCATTCTCCTTCAATTTCTCATGTCCGGATTAGTGTAGGAAGCGGGTTGGATCGATTGGGGGTTAGTCTTAGAGTTTTGGCCAGCTACAACTGCATAAGGGTTTTTTTTTCAAATTTCCCCTTTTTTTTCATTGTTTTGCATTTTGCTTATTTTAAATGCTTATTGTACTTTCTATATACACTTAGCGACAAAATTATTCATACACCAAGTAATATCTAGTATTTGCGCTTATTTCTTGAAATTGGTAGGTTGCATGATGGCATTTTGAATGTTATTCTCTTTTTGAATTTACATGTACTCCCTCCTCAAAAGAAGAAACCATTCATGGATGTATTAGTTATATTATTTGAGACAGTCCTTTTTAAAGTAATGAAGAGGCTAATTGCAGTAAGGACCCTGTACTACTTTTTTCTAAGTAAACTTGATAATGTTAATCAAAATTTTTGTTTCTAACATCTCCCGGGCTGACTTTAACAATACATCTTGCTAAGAGCAAACTGGGTACCTCTGGCTCGAAACTTATTTTAAAAAGCATCAAAATTTTGAATCACAAAAGCACAGGAAAATTTATTGATTTAACATTAAACAATGAGATCAACTTAAATCCCAACACAATTTGTATTCATTTAAATGTAATAAAACATGTAGAAATTAGTAAAATTTAGTAAACCAAATAATGGAAACTACTGCAAAGCTGCAGGATATACAATATTTTTTGTTTTTCCATTGCCATTAGGAGTGAGAATAAATAGATTTCTCCCATTTCCAACACTTGAGCATCCAGCATAGGCTGTAGCAAATGAAGTCCCACAACCTTAAGAGACTGGCCTTTAGCTTTGTTAATAGATATTGCAAAGCCGACTCTAATAGGAAATTGCAGTCTTTTGAATTCAAATGGCATATCTGGAAGTATCAGTGGAATCCATGGAATGAGAACCAATTCTCCTTTCCCCTGACCAGTTAAAATTTCAGCTTGAAGAAGGTGAGGCATTTTTTTCACAATTAGTCTTTTTCCATTACATAGCTTCGGAGGATCCGAATTTCTTAACATCACTGGCACCCCTTCTTTTAAGGAAACTTATGGAAAGGCATTCCAGGAGGATCAAGGGAGTTAAGGAACTCAGTGGGATAGTTAATTGCTTGGTCAGGGTAAACAGTGCAATCATAAGAGAAATAATTTTTTCTCCTTTGGCAATTCTTGAAGAAGTCTCAGGTTTATGGCATGCACTGTTTCATTTCTTGGGGCTAGAATTGCCCTTTGACAGAGACAGTTCTTGTTTTGGAAGTGATGCTGTAGGTCAAGATAAGCCCTAAGTTGCAGTTCTTCAATATCCTTACCAAAATTTCACAACCTCCTGGAAGTAAAATATCCCCATCTGCATTATTTTAATTGTACCATTTCCTAGCTTAATAAATTGAGAAGCAAATATCCCAGCATTGACATCTCCATGTAGGTGAACCCTCATGTTTTTATTCAAGGACAGTCTTTGAACATGACTCTAAAGGTAATAATTCTTTAAGCAGGCATTGAGTTCATCAGCTGCTGTTCCTCTCTTATTCACTGGCAGAGTTTGTCTGAAGTCTCCTGACAAAAGAAGGTCACTCTGCCAATGAGCTGGTTGTTTTGCCTAATGTCCTGCAGTGTTTTATCCAAAACTTCAAACGCCTTTCTGTGAGCCATAGTGCATTCGTCCAAAACAATAACTGAGGTTTCTTGCAAAAAGATTTGTCACAGTGGTTCCTCTCTTGATGCTGCAGATTGGATTTTCATTAACATTCAAATTCAATGGAAGCTTGAATGTGGAATGGGCTGTTCTGCCTCCTGATAGAAAGTGTGGCAGGAATGCCAGATGAGGCTACTGCAAGTGCAATCTCTTCCTGGGTTCTCTCAGCTGATAGAATTAAGTTTATAACAAAAGTTTTTCCAGTTCCTCCTGGAGCATCCAAGAATATTTCACCTTTGGTGGAATTTACATTTCTTAGGATCATTTCATATGGTTTATTGATCCTGATTTAAAAGTGGCTCATTGATCTGCACCATGACAGCAAGTTCCTCAATATTGTACCTCGTCTCTCTCAAGGTTTCTCTGTTCACTGAAAGTGAATATCTGTTTGGTTTCAGAATCCCAAATTGACTCAAATCCCTTTGAGTTAAGGATATAACTTTATCTTCTATCTCACAGAGTGCAATATTTGCAATTATTGGGTTCATTTCTGCTCCAGGTTGTTGTAACTTGAACTGATGGAGAATATCTTCAGATAGATCTTCTTATACTTTTCTCAGAGAGCGAATGGGTTAGATAGCTCACAGGTGACAATCATCACAGTAAATAAGTCTCTCTTTGGAGCCTGTGTGGTAGCTGCCTCTTCCAAAGTTTTGTTCCAATGTTCATCATTTTCTGTTAGGCCAAGAGCAATGCATGCTTGCCTGTAGGTTTCCATTTCATTTCCATTAACCATTCTAAGCATTTTGAAGTCAGTTGGTCCTCTCACATGGTGCAATAATAATCTTAGAAAGAAACATTCTGTATTTCTTGGGTGAACAGTATATACCCTACCAAGAACATTGCTGCATTTGATTCCTGGAACTGTTGGATATGGTGCTCCTTGCTTCCTACTACACATGGAAAGGTATGGAACCTTATACAAAATCTACAAACAAGAAGCCCAGACTGCAGTGAGAAAAGCCAAAGAAGAATATGAAAAGAAAGTAACCCAAGAAATAAAGTCAGATAAGAGTAGCAGAAAACTCTGGGAACAAATCAAAAAGCCAGGTGGAAAAGACAGAGGAAATGGTGGAAAAAACACAGACGTCTATAGCCAAGAAGGAGAAATAATTGAGGAAGATAAACTGCTAGAGGAACTGGTAAGTTTCTGGAATCCCATCTACCAAAAAAGGAAGAACAAAATGATAGAAGAATAGAACGAGGAAGAATGTAGCATATATGCTGAATATTTGGAAAGAAAGACACAAGAAATTAGAATAATGTATCATGAAAATAATAGTTATACATATCAATATCACACCTTACTCAATGAACACATGGATGCATTAGGAGGACATTTTGATCAATTAGAAAACATCAAATATGAAATGCAACTCATTAATGTTAACAAAGAGGAATTAATAAAATATCTCAGCAAAATCAAAAAACAGAAAAAAACCTGGTCCTGATGGCCTGAAAGGAGAATTCTTCAAATGGATGGGTGAAAGGGAGAGTTGCTTAGAAGAGCTAAGGGTTGCAATAAATGAAGTAGCAGTCAGGATGGAACCACCTCAACAATGGAGAAAGTCAAACACAGTTCTCATCCCAAAAGTTGCCAAACCAAAAGTCAGTGACTTTAGACCAATAGCCCTCATAAACTCTGATTATAAACCGTATATGAGTATTGTGAAATCTAAACGAACAGAACACTTAATTATAAATGGCAAATTAAGTGAATTCCAATACGGGTTGACACAAAGTAGGAGGCTAGAGGATAATCTGCTTATACTCAAATGCTGTATTGACACCAGAATGCAACAGAATAAAATACTTATAACTACAGCAATAGACTTTTCTAAGGTATTTGACTCAGTTGATAGGAAAAAGATGATAGAGAATTTAATGAAATAAGAATGCCACCCACAGCTAATTGAAGTATTAGTAAAGCTATATTCAGGAGACAGTACAGGTTTATATATTGGAAAGGATAAAGTATATGAAACAGAAGTCAAGAATGGAATCCAACAAGGACGCACTGGCTCCCCCTTGTTATTCCTACTAATCATCAATAACATCATTCACAAAATCTATAAATCAGGAAAAGGATTTAGATCAAGAGACTTGTACATCCCTGTGCTCTTCTATGCAGATGATGGTCTCCTTCTCTCCAACTCAATAGAGGAAATGGAAAATATGATAGACCTATTAAAAACTATATCAAAGGAATTTGGCCTAGAAGTCAACATAAAAAAATGTAACATACTAATATAGGATAAAAGATCTAACATCTACCCAGATAAAATCAAAGAAATAAGAGTTATGGATGAAATAAAATATCTAGGAATTAAAGTCACAAATTCAAGAAACTGTTTCCTGAGGCATAAAAAAGAAAGACTTAATCAATGTACAAAGATGATGAATATAACCTACTCAACAATTGCTGGATCAACAAATAAACTGATGAGAGGCAAGACTTTTTGGAAAAATATCGCCCTCTCAAGCATACTAACTGGCTTATCAGTCATAGAATGGACGCAAAAAGAAATAGAGGAAATGAAGATAAGAGAAAATAATGTCTGGAGACAGATCCTAGGAGCACCAAAATATAGCCCCAGAACAGTACTACAAGCAGAAATAGGAGCCTCAACAGTACTTGCAAGGGACACAAAAACAAAGATGACTTATGTCAAGCACATTGTAGAAGGATCAATGGTCTGTTGAAAGCAGTGTTGTGAGACATGGGAAGGCAGAATCTACACCACAAGTGGTTCAACACAATCCAAAAATATAAACAGAAATAAAAAATACAAGAGCTCAGCCAGCTGAAAGATATGAAAATAGAAGAACTAAGGATTAAGGTAAACAATCACCACACAGAAAAATGGAAAATGGAACTTAGCCCAAAATCAACAGCAGAAATATATTATAACAACAAGAGAGAAATCAAGGAAGAATCAGAACTGTACACAAAAGATCTTACATCAATACTGTTGTTCAAATGCCATTCTAACACCTTGAAGCTGAACTGGAGAAACTCTTTCAGTAATGGAGATACCAGTTGCCCTGTGTGTGGGGAACCAACAGAGACCATGAAGCACTTTTTAGTGGAATGTGTTGTCCTACAGGACAAGAGAAAAGAACGTAAAGTGGAACACATTGAACTAAGTGACTTATTGCTGTTCAAAGAAAGAAATGAGAATAAAGTGGAACAAATGAAACAATTTATAAATAATATATGGTCTTTCAGGCAAAGTAAAATACAGGATTAAAATATATACTGCAAAAACCAGAGGAAACATCGACAACCCAGCGCCGTTACGAAGGCAAAATATTTAAATACTTCAGGATATAGAAGTGTTTTGGCAAACTCGTCATCTGTACAGAAGTTGAAAAACGCCATTCGAGTAGTGTTTTTTGGCCTTTCAGCCAGCTCTCTTGCATTTTACTCAGTGTAATAGACCCTCTGACCATTTTTAAAATGCACAGCCAGGTGCAGAAGTGAGGAACTTCTGTCATGAATAGGGAAGGAAAGTATTCTCCAGACTGCCTCATTACTGGAAATATATCTTCCCATTTGAAATTGTTCAACTTCATTATGATTCTCCAGGCTGAAAACTGCTTGATCACTACCTTTGTTTATATATGTACTTGCAAACATATTTGATCAATTTCACACTGTTGCAAAATTCCACATTGATCTGGGCATTGAATGTTTTGCAAAGGAAGGGAATATACGGAACCACCCACTTGTTGTCTACAATAATATCATTTCCATTTTTTTTCACAGCAAATGAATATCCTCCATCTTCTGCTGTTCTTCTTTTATAGATTGGATATCAATTTGTATCAGTCCGGGTTTCCTTAATAAAGTCCCTTGGATATTTTTTGCTGCAGCTTTTGCCTACCATACAGGGGCTATTTGGATTAACAAACCACATGGTCCATGGATCATATTCTTCTTGATGATTTCAAACAACATTGGATCTCTTTCAGGATTTGGTAATTCTGCACTGATTATAAGGTCAATCTCATTAGAACTTATTTTGTCCTTCAGCCAAATTAGCAAATGAGCAAGTGGCAAGCCTCGCTTTTGCCATTCAATTGTATACATATGACATCTCACTTGTCCAAAGAGCTTTCCTTTAGTAATCAGATCTATGAGTTTGTCCACTTTAAGCTTGAATACTCTTGCCACAATATCATGTCTGTCAGTAGAAGATTGTCCAGGAAGAAGATTCTCTTGCACTTTTCATGTAGGATTACAGGTAAAGGTAATGAATGCTAGGTTTTTCATAATGTCTGACAGTAAATTGCATCCTGAACAGTCTCCTGCATATATCCAAGACCTCCAATAAAAGAAGAAAGCAGAATCACCATTTGTCCAGCATTATTTGGGGTGCCATCACTTAAAACTGCATCTTTTAGGTGGATGTAGTCCTCTGCTCTGAGCTATTTCTGATGCAGCTAGATGAACAACACTCTATCTGACTCAATCTCGGCATACATATCAACTAAGAATTGATTGAGAAGCTGCTTAAATCTCAATAGCAAATTGAAATTTTCGTGCCTCATCATTATTCTATAGGCATAAAAATCCTGAGCAGATATTTTCTTGTTATTCCTTGTTCCAGTTTTTTTATCTCTTTGCTTCAAAAGAAAATTATAACCATCAGTTCCTTGCCAGAATATCAAAGGGTACTTACTGTAAGGAGTCATAAGCTCTATGAGTTTCAGCGACTTTCGTCAGATTTCCATCTTTATATTGTAGAACAATATCTCTTTTTTCAAAGTCTTGTCCTACAATCAAAAGTCCAACTTCATTTGTTGTAGGAGAATTGAATCTTCTTTGATGTTCACCATTCAGAGTTTTGTCTGCTCTGATGATCAATCTGACTTTTTCATCTGTACTTCTTTCCAAGTCTGTCTTGAATTTTCTGATATAGACATTGTTTTGGTGAAGGAATTCTTGGAGATTCAGCACTATGTTTAGTTGTAAATTGTTACATATGTTTGCTCTGGTCTGTGCTTGAACTTTATGGTCTTTAATGAAGTAGATTTGAAGAAACTTGCTTGGCTCATTCAGCAAAGGATAAATGAACCAACTCTGTGATAGATTTGGCCTTGGACTCTTGAATGTTGACTTCCACCCTGGCAAAGTTACATCATTAGCTCCCCAAATGATGTCATAGAAAAGCAGTTGTTGTAAGCTCTTATAACTCTTAAAAATTCAACTGAATCCGGATTAGATCCATCTTATAGGGAAAGTAATGGATGACTTGGAATAGGTAGTTCTTCCAACTGAACTTTTCCATTTCTGCAACAAAGACCATTGGTCTCATCCTTCAACTTTAGTGCTTTGCAATACTTACATTCATTTTTCAAACTTCCAATGGACACCTTCGGGTGGTTTGAATAATCTTCCTTGGGATTATAATTAGATACTGCTCTATGTAGATTGGACAAAAATGCACCTCTCACTTGTCTTATTTGTGCAGCGTCGGTTGTTCATCTAGCTTGCCTTTGATAAGTATCTTCAGAAGCCCCGACTCTTCTCATCCTTTCAGCATTAGCTTCTATCCTCTTTCACCTGTCATCTGGAGTTCCAGAGATCCTTCTTTGACATGCTCTTTCAGCTTTGGATACTCTTCTGGTTTGTGTTTGATTGGGATATTCAGTAACGCTCTGAGACTCAGTCTGATGGTCCTGTCAATGATACACTTGAGTGAGATAACATTTCATGCGATGGCAAGAAGACATCGTAGTGCAAGTTGTTCCAATATGCTAAAGTGATGATTTTATTTGCGTTTTCATCATTGATATTTATCAATGATAGGTTGCTTCCATTAAAATTTGTACTATGGCATAATAAGGCTTCGGCCAATAACTGGATTTCAATGTGGTCCCCCCCCCCCCCATTTTTGCCCAGATCGAAGTGCTTGCAATAGTTTTTGAAGGCCAGTTCAGGGTCACCAGTCTGTATCAAGAAAGAGTAAGAAACGGGGGAGGGGGGGTCGATTCCAACAGTTCTGAAGCAAGAGTTCTGAGCGACAGATGATCTGACTCAATATCAAATCGCTGCAAAGCTTTGGCAAGGCTATGAAATAAACAATTGCCATCCACAGGTGTGTGTTCATAAACCAAATCAAACTGGTTGGTAAAAAGAATGAAATTATGGCTGAGTCAAGAAGGTTTAATGCAACCCAAATACTATTAACTGATCCCTGAATTCAGTTTTAACTTTTTGGAAGAACATCATCTACGCCTTTGGAAGTGTACTTCTTTTTAAATTTGGAAAGATTTTTCAAAACTTTCTCTGATTTTCTTGGCCTCATGTTCTTGGATATAAAGATTTCTTATCCTCTTGAATTTCAAGTAATGTCAAAAATTTACTTCTCTAAGCTAACATTGGTCAATATTCAACTGATGCACTAAAGAGAAGCTTCTGAACAAACAGCAATTGAATTCAAAGTAAACTCATTCATTAGAACAAACCTTGGGCAAACAACTGTTAGTTTCTAATAATTCTTTTATAATATAAAAAAAATAACAAATATTTTGAAGTTCAGAAATAAATATAAGTATCAAATTTTGGTGAATTTTTTAAAACTAAAAGAATTACAAATGGTGAAGTTCAGAAAATTTATTAAAATTATTAGAGCATATTTAGATGGAGAAAAAAAAAGAGAATTATGATAGGCCGTAGGCCAGGGACTGAAAGTCTGCTAGGTAAGCGCAAGCTCCTTGTGTAAGGAGGAGTGGCGAAGCTGCTCCTCTTGTTTCTAATGATAAAATTTCCCCAAAGATTTTCGGTTACATAAGCGTAACCCCCTTTTTGTAGGCTCCGCGAGTCCCACAGAGTTTTGTGGGCCCAAATGAGTATATATATGTAATACTGGCCTCAAACACCATCTGCATGCAAACTTTTAAAAAATCTGTGGAGCTGTTTTTGAGATGAGCATGCACACACATTTGCTTTTATTTATATAGATGTAACTGAGCAGAAAAAAAAACCCCATACAAATTACCTCTCGAGTCTCTTAAAAAAACATAAGTTTGGCCCCCACCACCACCTCCTCCCTCATAAAAAGTAGTTAAAAATTTGTAATAGACATATTTAAATGCAAACTATAAGGAGGCATGGAAATGCCATTGTGCCTGGAAGCCTTAGAGATTTTACAACCAGGCAGGGGACCCTAGTGGAAATAAGGGAAAGAGTAAAACTGATGCCGTTCCCCAATTCTATGTCTCACATGCTTCTCTCATCCCATGGCACTCATTTATACAAAAGCAAAGAGAAATATATATAAAAAAAATTACTTACATAGTGACCAGGGATCCTTGCTTTCCCTCGGAATCCCTCAATTGTCCAGGAATAAAGAATAAGAAAAGATCAGACGGAACAATGTGATCCGGTATAACCTGAAATATATACACACATCATCATCACTCTTCATTGTAGGGAGAAGAAAAGTGGGATGTATAAAAAAAGGGAAATTCTGACTGAAAGCAACTTTCAGGAAACCTAATACTCACAATACAGTCAAAGTTGATTTCTTTTTTACAATTTCAGAGTGGTTGACTGGCGGCTACCAATGACGGCACAGCCACCAAAAAAAAGAAGCTGATTTAAGATAAAAAAATAAAATAAAGACTAAACTAACAGGGGCATTTTCAGTAGAAATTTAATGCCATAGAGAGATCTGTAAGGAAAGTGGTGAAAATAGAGAAGGTGAAAATGTGTGGGAGATTCATAGCCACAGATCTATTTGCATGTTAGGGACTGGAATCCCTCAGATCCCAGCTGCAGCATGGTTGTCCAAGTTACAACTGATAACCCCCCCCCCCATAAGTTTCTTCTTATAACACAAGAGGAAAACAAAAATATGGGGCCTGAGAGGATGTTCCAAGAGAGGCATGGCTCTTTCAGGGAGCAGGCTTCAATTGACAATTTAAAAATTAAATAGTATGGGAGGAGGTCATCCAAGAACTCAATGACACCAACCCCTGGGGTGAATCAGCCTGACCTCTGCACCAGGGATAGAGAGCAACTGATCCAATAGTCCTGGTACCCTCTAGAAGAGACTTATTTAGGGTGCAATGGAGCAGGGGGAGAGAGCACACAACTCTCTTAAAGTTAACATCATTCCACAAGGAGGGAAACAAATCTATGGGAGGATTAGCAGCCACAAAGCCTGTGCCTCAAATAAACAAGGGCCTCCTATCAAACTAGCAGCAACAAGCATCATCTTACATTGATCCTAAGGCACTTGACAATATTTTTTTAAGAGCTGATCTGGCGACTGCTTACTAAAGTAAAAGTCAACATAATTCACACAACAGCTCAATCTTAAGCTAGATTAAAAAACAAATAAAACATGTAAAACAAATAAAAATAAAATAAAAAAGCTAAAGAAAGACAACAAATAAAAAACAAGATAATAAAAAAGCAACAAGAATGAGGCGCAAGTATACCCAATTTGAAGATGACAGAAAGCAGCCTGAAGCCGTTGTGGCATTGGAGGGTAGGTCAATGGCACACAACTTTAACTTCCTCTCGCTCGACCATCTCCCATCTTCTTTGCCAAGCAGCCCAGATTCCTGCCATGTAATCGGTGCAAGGAAGAGCAAAACACTGGTCTGCTCGCCCAGTCCTCGTGGACTCTTTGGCCCCCTTATCAGCGTGCTCATTCCCCGCAATTCCCACATGCCCAGGAACCCAGCAGAAGATAATCTCAACATCCGCCCAGCCCGCCAAAACTGTGGCATCACGGATATGGCAAACCAGGTGATACAGAGATTCCAATGCCCAAAAAGAACTCAGGGCGCTTTGTGAGTCACTATAGATCACAATCCAGTCTCCGAACCGGGCACAACGTGGTATCTCCAGTACCGAGTGGTGTATTGCAACCAGCTTGGCCATGAAGACAGATGCAGCACCTGGCTGAGCCCTGCTGACTTCAAACTACGGGGATACGGCGTAGAAACTGACCCCCTCTTGGGACTTGGAGCTATCCATACACACTAGCATGGTTCCAGTGTGACATGGAGTGTGCTCTAAAAAGGCAGAACGCAATACTCCCAGCACTGTAGAATCTTTGGGAACAGAGGTGTGGTGACAAATAGTCAAAGGTGGTACCCTCCATGATGGCGTCCTGGGCAGAACCAGGGGCGCCTGGCCCGAGAGTAACACCGTCTCTTGGCGGCATAGGCACAGTCGAGATCAGCTGCGGATGTACTGAGAGCTATTGGCGACTAAGGGAGGTGCAGGGCTCATGCATACAGGTGAATAAAACAACATAAGGGTTTCAAATTTCGTTAGAATCGGCTGAATAGTTATGATGTTATTGCCAAATAATTCCCCAGCTAACCTTGGGAGGAAGACTTTGGCAATTATATCATTCAAAAGAGAATGTAAAACAACATAAGGGTTTGAAATTTCATTTGAATCGGCCGAATAGTTATGATGTTATTGCCAAAACAAAATAATTCCTGGCCTAAACTAGGTAGGACTTTGGCAATTATATCATTTGAAAAGAATGTAAAACAACATAAGGGTTTGAAATTTCATTTGAATCAGCCGAATAGTTACGATGTTATTACCAAAAAAAGAAAAAAGAGAGCAAAACTGGCTGACCGACATAGTGAGATATAGGGTCACCCATGGCTAGACTCGCACCTGACTAAAATAGTTATAAAAAAAATAATTTGAAAAATAATAATAAGAACATAGTAATAATACACAATAATTTACAGTATTTATAACAATAAATACTCATTTAATACTATATACTAATAATAAAAATGCCCATAATAATCCTAATAATAAATGCTGAGAGGGATCGCCCCATCAGCTCTATATGAAACCTGTGTACGAATGTTTTCCTATAGATTTAGAATAAATCTTCCTGCTCCCAAATTTAAGGATAAAGAGGTTTATTACTGGAGGCCTTTTCAGGGGGGTTTTCCAATTTTACGGCGATTTGTTTGTTTGTTTTTTTCATTTGTTGGACCTCTTTTCTCATGGAGTGAACATGCCTTGTTGGATTACTTTTCATTTCCAATCATTCGCGATCCAAACCACGAGAAACCCTCTCCCAAATCAAGTTAAGAAGAGTTAACTTCATAATGAAAAGGAAGAGAAAGGATGACTACTCAATGTCACACGAGCTCAACAAATGACTTAAAATAATGTAAAAACATAGCAAACATAAGAACATTTACATTAAACCCAATAACACATTAAATAAAAGGAATCCGTTTGCAAACCAATATAACGCTTACAAAATACGCCAAAACAAGCCCTCTTCTTGCCCAAATGAGGAAACATGAAACCACGGATAAATATTTCCTAACGATAAGCCCATTCTTAAGGACTGAGACCTAGCACGTGAGAATGATGATCTATCTCTCTGTCCTGTCACAAGGCAATTTAGGGGCATGGCTAATGAAATCTAAACGACCTCATAAAATTTATGGATATTTTTTTAAACATGACATTCATGGCATAATGGTCATAAGCAAACGAAAACAATCGGATGTGTTCCTGCACAAAGACAGTAATAAGATGAATTATTAATAAACAAAAGAGCCGTGCCATTTCCCCAATCTATTCCCAATCCACCATCCCAAAAAGAACCGGATAACGTACAAGAAATTAGCATAAAACATCAGTAAAAACTCGGCATGAGAGAATAAAATAAAATAATTCTTACTAATGCATGGTCATTTGACTCGGCTGGAGCCCTTAAGCGAGAATAATAACGAAATCGCGTGTATAAATCAGAGTCTTCTTCGCCGCTTATCCTGTGAGCGGGAGACAGATGAAAAGGTCGCCTGCAAAGAAAATATTAAGCAAAGTTATGTCACTCAAAGAAGCGGTAAGAATCGGGTATAAGAGACGATTCGTATGGGGACACTTGAAGCTCAAAAGTAGGGGGATGACACCCTAGCACAACGAGAAATGTCCGGGGAGGGGGGCAGGGGGATTATATGATAGCATATTAGCGTCATACTCACAGACGGATCTCGTGTGCATCAGTTATTGGATGAAGGTGAAAGGGGAATAAGATGTATTTGTAAGGAGATCAAATGGGCTATCTGACATCGGGGTCGGTGAGTCCCCCAACCAATATCGCGTCACTTAACGCATTCATGGGATTATAAAATAGAGCAGACTCTCGGAACAGAGTCACACAAGGGGGCGATATCATGTTGTCTTCTAAAGACTCGTAACTGACATGACAGTGGTTGTATCTTAAAACGAAAACATGAAATCCACAGGGCATGTTCACTGGGGGGAGGGGAAAGTAGTCGGTCGCTAAGTCCTTCCTGGCAGTTCCAGGCATATACCCCATTAAAAAAAAATTGGAGTATGGGGTAGGAGTGATATAAAAAAAATGGGAGGGGGGTGGGAGGCTCTAGTACTGGAAATGTGTATTTTAAGCCAGCAGGAACAAGTTCTTGAAAAGAACACAAACAGGTACTGAAGGTGGGAGACTGAACCCCCTTGCAGGAAATAAAGTGACGGCTGCTGTTGTCATTGGATACACATTAGTATCAAGGTGGGGATAGTCACAGGAAAATATGGAACGGGCAAACAAAGTGAAAAATCGGCCAAATAAAAACATTATAAAATGAAAAGAAAAAATCGGGCATGTAAAAAAAAAATAAGTGGATGTTTAAGAATCGAGAGGACGCTCTCACGAGAGCCGTTTACCAAGTAAATAAAAGCTAGAGAGAAGAGGTTGGTCTTCAAGACATGCTTGTAGGCACTGTAGAACCCCCGGGGTAAGGGGAGCTTATAGCAAAAACAAATCAACAAAGGAAGGTTCATCTCGTGGGACAATGCCTAAAGAGTGACGGTACAGCAGATATGAAAGGAAGATGTGTAAATAAAAGAAATAGATAAAAGGTTAACTGATGAATGATAGCAAATGCAAACCTCATTAACACAGAATAATGGGCATGACAGCCCTCACAGAACAAGTTCATTCAACAATACCCAGAACAAAAGTACAAAACCAAACCGCCCAAGAAAGGTAAACATCTCTTGAAAAATCATGGGAAACTACTTGGAACTTTCCACCCATTTCATACCAGAAAACAAATACAAGCCAAGGACACGAAACTCAAAATTGAGAATTTTTAAAATCTAAAGAGCCCATCTGGTAGATGCCTACTGGGGCAAAAGTCGCCATAAATAACGGAAAGCCTAATACTAGGCTATATTAAAAACAAGAAAATAAAGATAAAAAGGAACGAAGGCAAAGCACAAGCTAAAAAAAAATAAATAAAAACAAGAAAGCAACAAGAAGAAAGCATGCTCCAGTGTCGGGAATAGGCCCATATACACTGGCACGGTTCCAGCGTGACACGAAGTGTGCTCTAAAAAGGCCGAACGCAATACTCCCTGCGCTGTACAAGCTTTGGGAGCAGAGGCGTAGTGACAAATAATTAAAGGTGGCGTCCTGGGCAGATGCAGGGGCACGACCGGCCCGAAAGCTATACCGAGCTCTCGAAGGAGTTTCCTAGGCCTAGACCCATAGGGTTAGAAAAGACTGGCGTCTCTCGGCGGCATAGGCACCATCGAGATCAGCTGCAGATGCAGTGAGAGCTGTTGGCGACTGAAGGAGACGCCGGGCTCGCGCGTACAGGCGAATAATGCACTGTGCACGGCGCAGATTAACTGACATCTCCCCAAAATCGACAAGTAGGCTCTCAATGGGGGACGTGCGGAAGGCACCGGTCGCCAGGCGAAGGAAGGTGTGGTGGATCGAGTCCACCTTCCGAAATACACGGTCGGTTGAAGATGCATAAAACTCGCATCCATAGTCAAGCTTCAAAAGAAAAAAGGATAAATATATATATTTTTTTTTTAAAGAGCTCATCTGGCGACTGCCTACTTGGGCATATTAAAAAAGGGCCTAGTACTAGGCTACTTTAAAATAAAATTAAAAAAGACAAAAAACAACCCCCTCCCCCAAAAAAGGGAAAAAAGAAGCGAGCAGTAAGCAGCAAGCGTCGGGGGGAGGTCCCCCCAGGGCAGGAGCGTACGACCTATAAGGAGAAAAAAACAAAAGCAAAAAAACAAAAACCTGCTTAAATAATAGGGAGAAGGCCGGCCTACCCCAAAATGTCAACAAGTCCACCAGTCAATGTGCACGCACTCGTCCCGAGTACAAGGGACAGGCGGTAGCGACCCCGCCCATCCCGGTACCGGGACAGGCAACGTGCGCGAAGATCACCCGGACTAGGACATTCGACAAGAATGTGCCGAACAGTCTGGGGGACGACGCAGTGGTCACAATAGGGTGCAGGCGAGCGCTCCATCAGATAGCGATGCGTCACACGAGTGTGCCCGATTCGGAGACGACAGAAAGCGACCTGAAGCCGTCGCGGCATTGGGGGATAGGTCCATGGGAACAGTCGCGGCACAATGGCACGCAACTTTAAGTTCCCTTCGACCGTCTCCCATCTTCTTTGCCAAGCAGTCAGAAGAGCTGCCCGTATTCCTGCCATGTACAAAGGATCAATAAAAAAGTAAGGCAGTAGCCCTATAACCGCCACAGGCGCTGAACGTCACGGAACGAATATACATGGAGGGGTACAAGAGACCCTAAGTCTGTGAATATGAGCCTCCCAGGTGAGGGTTCGTTCGAATACAAGACCAAGGAAACGCTATGAGTCCATCACTTCCAGGCGAACCCCATTTAGAAACAAGTCTGGGTCGGGGTGGAGCCGTGGATGGCGGCAGAAGTGCACCACATTAGTCTTGGCCAAGAAAAACTCTGGAGTCGACGCTCCAGAGTTGGAATCTGGGCCGCGCCAAATGAGATCGAAAGGTCGTCCACGTAGAGCGTAGCGAGAACATCTTGCAGCAACACCGAAGTGATACCGTTGATGCTCAGGGCAAAGAGTGTGACACTGAGGACACTTCCATGCGGGACACACTCTTTCTGCTCAATTGGGCTGGAGAGATCTCCCCCTACCTTTACGCAGAATCGACGATCTCGCAAAAATTCAGATATAATGATTGGAGGCGTCTCCTCGCCCCAATCGTGTAGTGTATTTAGTATAGGTAGGTGTAATCCACAGAATAATTATACATTGAATGGGAGTTTTAGGAAGGTCAGAATGCAAAAGACCTAGGTTTCCTGGTAAGTTCAGACCTCCAGCCTAGAAAGCAGTGCTTAAGTGCTAGAAATAGAGCTAATAGGATATTACGGTTTATTGGGATGAGTGTAAGAAATAGGAGTGCTGATCTTATTCTGAAACTGTATATCTGACATTAGTTAGGCTTCATCTTGACTATGCGGTGCAACTTTGGTCACCATATTATAGGATGGATATTGCTTTAATTGAGTCTGTGTAAAGAAGGATGAATAAAATGATTCATGGGTTGAGGAGCTTACCCTAGTGTCAATGGCTTAGGAGAGCAAATCTTCATACGTTAAAAAGGAGAGGAGTTCAAGTGGACTTGATTGAAGTCTTCAAGTGGATAAAAGGTTATAATAGGGGAAGCATAGGAAAGTTCATATTTTTAGCCAACACGTGTCATCCACAACACACATACATGGTAATACCATGGACTTAGTCATCTCGAACCTCCATATCTCTAATCTAACAGTAACTCACTTTCAAATACGATTTCTGACCACTTATTGGTCAATTTTAAATCCTATATTCCCTACCACCTCGCTCGTCCCGAAATCCTACTCCTTTCTGGTGACTATCGTCAATTGATACTACTTCTCTCTTTAACGACGTTGTTTCTGCCCTACCTCCTATTGATACTACTGCTTCACCTGACAAACCTTAAACTCTCTGCACCAATCATTACTCGCCTGCCTTGAGGCGCACGCCTCCCTTATCACTCCTTCAAACCGCCATCACAGCGCCCCTTGGTTCACTCACCAGGGAACTACTTCATTCAAGGAGGTTCTTACATGCTCATGAACAAGCCCTTCGTAAAGCACGTTCCCATAGACAAGACATGACCTCCTTTTCACTTGCCTATCGCCTTGGTACTTCGACCTATTTTTCCAAATTAAAATCAAAATGCGAGGCTCATTCACCAAACTTTTGTCTGGGAGCAAGAATGACCCTCAGAGTATCTTTCGTCTCCTCTCTCATCAAATCCTCGCCTAGCCCCATTTCCCCCACCTCTAGCCCCATCAACCCCTCTACTCTATCGAAATTTTTCTCTGATAAAGTTATTAACCTAAGCGCCGTGCTACCTCAGTCATCTGAACAAGCCCATGTTGTTCTCCCTGACCATAGTCCATTGCTGCATAGCGTCCTTACTCCAGGGTCCTCTGAGGAAGTAACTGCCCTGATCTTACGCTCTAACAAATTTGGATCCCTTAATGACGTCTTTCCAAACATCCAACACCAAATTCTCCCAGTGATTCTTTATCTCATTAACAGTTCAATTGCCACATGGGTGGTTCCCTCTTCTTTCAAACATGCCTCAATTCATCCTATCTTTATTTTATTTTTTTTACTTTTCTAAGAGGCTATCTGGCGACTGCCCACTTGGGCATAAGTCGCCGCAAACAAACAGCCTAGTTCTCGGCTACTATAAAATAAAAATTTGAAAAGAAAACAACGATAAAAAGAGAACAATTAAGAAGCAAGCTCCGGCGTCGGGGGGAGGTCCCCCTCACCACGGTGCAGGAACGTGCGACTTACTAAGAAAACAATAACAAAAATAAAACCTAGTTAAATAAAGGAGAGAAGCATGCCTCCCCCCCAAAAGTCAACAAGTCGACAAGTCAATGTGCACGAACTCCTCCCAAGCACAAGGGACAGGCGGTAGCGACCCCGCCCATCCCGGTACCGGGACAGGTAACGTGCGCGAAGATCACCCAGACTGGGACATTCGACAAGAATGTGGCGAACAGTCTGGGGGACGACGCAGTCGTCGCAATCGGGCGCTGGCGAGCGCTCCATCAGATAGCGATGCGTCACACGAGTATGTCCGATTCGGAGACGACAGAAAGCGACCTGAAGCCGTCGCGGCATTGGGGGATAGGTCCATGGGAACAGTCGCGGCGAAATGGCACGCAACTTTAAGTTCCCTTCGACCGTCTCCCATCTTCTTTGCCAAGCAGTCCGAAGAGCTGCCCGTATTCCTGCCATGTAGTCAGTGTGAGGAAGAGCGAAACGCTGGTCCGGTCGCAGAGTCCTCGCGGACTCTTTGGCGCGCTCATTCCCCGCAATTCCTACATGTCCAGGAACCCAGCAGAATATAATCTCGACATCTGCCCGGCTCGCCAAAACCGTGGCGTCACGGATTTCGCGAACCAGGGGATGCGGAGATTCCAATGCCCCGAGAGCACTCAGGGCACTTTGTGAGTCGCTATAAATCACAATCCGGTCTCCGAACCGGGCAAGTCGCGTAATCTCCCGTACCGAGTGGTGTATTGCCACCAGCTCGGCCGTGAAGACAGACGCAGCGCCTGGTAGAGCCCCGCTGACTTCAAACAGAGGGGATACGGCGTGGAAGCCGACCCCCTCTTGGGACTTGGAGCCATCCGTATACACTGGCACGGTACCAGCGTGACACGATGTGTGCTCCAAAAAGAGGCGTGGCGACAAATAGCCAAATGTGGTACCCTCCAGGGTGGCGTCCTGGGCAGAACCAGGGGCGCCAGCGGCCCGAGAGCTATATCTACCTCTCGAAGGAGTTTCCTGGCCCTAAACCCAAAGGGCTTAGGGTATGACTGGCGTCTCTCGGCGGCATAGGCACCATCGAGATCAGCTGCGGATGCAGTGAGAGCTGTTGGCGACTGAGGGAGGCGCCCGGCTCGCGCGTACAGGCGAGTGATGCACTGCACGCGGCGCAGAGCGAGTGGCATCTCCCCAGCATCGACCAACAGGCTCTCAATGGGGGAAGTGCGGAGCGGCGGGAAGAGCGGCGGGCGTGCTTCGAAATATACCAGAACCTAGTCCTAGCCCGACGAAATTCAGCGACAGTGAAATCGTTCGGGCGGCGCTTATAGCGTATGTAGGCATAACGCTTCTGTTTGAGGGCCATCTCACACTCGGCCGACCACCATGGGTGGTCGGCGTGCAAAACGGCCAGACGTCCTAGGAATAGTAGTCAGGCCCACGGCAATGAGGTTGCCGGAGAAGAACTCAACCGCCTCATCTACCGACTTAAACTCCTCGACTGAGATAGAGAATTCAGTCATTTCCTCAAATGCAGGCCACCGCGCCCGCGCCAATCACCAGCGAGTTGGTCTCTCAGGCGGCAGTTGCCCTGAAAATGATATTTGATGGGAAAGTGATCACTACCATGGAGGTCATCGACCACCCCCCAATCAAAATTAGGCTGTGCATCCGAAGAGAACAAAGATAGGTCAAGGCAAGAAAATGAAGCGGTTCTCGGACAGTGATGCGTAAACTCATCCACGTTTAGGACACCAATCTCAAGCTCTTCGATTAGATCGGCAAGGACTTGTCCCCTGGGATTTATGGAGTAATCTCCCCAGAGAGGATGCCTGCAGTTCAGATCTCCAAGCAAGAGATAGGGCCTCGGCAACCGTGCCACGACGCGGCGGATGTCCCCCGCGTCGAAGTCAGCTGACGGTGGAATGTACACAGAAATGATAGTATACCTCCTATCCAGGTGCAGCTGCACAGCCACTGTCTCAAAGGAGGTATCTAAAGAGAAAGGAAGAACAGAGACATCATGCCGGGTGTAAACCGCGCATCCCCCAGCCCGGCCATCCCGCGGTGGTGGGGTGGCCTTATACCCCGCGAGGGCGGGCAGGGGGCACGCGCCTAGCATGGTCTCCTGCAAAAAGATAGCTAACGGGGAACCGGACGAGACGAGCCTCCGCAGCTCCTCCCAGTTGGCCTGGAGTTCACGGCAATTCCATTGAAGGAATATGCCCTCCAGGCCTAGCTCGGAGGAGACGCGGGGGCCTCTCCTCGAACTGAAGACCCTCACGGGAATGGCCGTACGCTTCTCGGGGCAGAACCCCGGGCGCTGTTGGCCGGACAAAGCGCTCAAGGCGCTGTCGCCTTCGAGGACTTATTGGGGGAGGTTGGGCTCGCCATGCGAGTCTTTTCCTCCCTCCGCCTCGAAACCTTAGGCAGGCGTTGCGGCTTCGGAGGCGGGGGCCCCTCTTTTCGAGGAACCACCGTCTCCGAGCCACCCGCTCCACCTCGGGTCGTGGGCGAAGGAGCCGAAGCTCCTTTGTTGCTGTCCTCCTTTCGGGGGACAGCTTTTGGAACCCCGTAAGATGGCCTAGCGACCATCTTCAGGGGTGTTGCCTCCTGTGAGTCTAACGACTCGGTGGAGGCGCGTGGCCGTTTCACCTTACGGGAAACGGTCACGCTGGGGGAAGAGGGGAGAGCCCTGGTTTTAGCCGGGGCTGGGTATGAACCCTTTTTACCGCCAGCTTTACCAGGGGAGTGCCCGGGTTGGGTAGAGCCCGCAGAAGGGCTCCGAATGGGCGCGGAAACAACCGTGCTCGTTGGCCTGGATGGGCCAGGAGCAGAGGGTGCCTTTCTAGCTATTGAAGCATATGACGTCCCAGGCAGAGCCTGGCGTGCCAGGACCAAGTCCTTAGCCTCGTGGAATGAGAGTCGATCCTGGTCCTGAATGGCCAGGATTTCTTTCTCAAGGAGATATGCAACACATTGCTTCGAAGAAGCAGGGTGCGGCTCTCCGCAATTGACACACTTGGCCACACACGATTTGGACTTATCGTGTGCGACCTTAGAGCAATTTACACAGACTTCGGGTGACCCCGACTTTGCACGTCTACATGGGCGATTCGTATGGCCGAAGCGGTGACAGTAATAGCACCGCCGCGGAAGTGGCACGAATGCCTTCACGCGGTAGCGGTACCAACCGGCACGCACCGACTCAGGGAGCTTGTCACAGTCGAACGTGACGAAGAGTGTAGGGGTGGGTCTCGAGGCCCCTCCCTGTTTTCTCATCACACGTTCGACCTTGACCGCCCCATGGTCGGCCAGCTCTAGGGTGATGTTCTCAATGGAGTAGTCAACGAGTTCCCTCGCATAAACTACTCCTTTCACAAAGTTCATGGTAGAGTGCGGCGTCACACTCACCAGAGTGCCATGAAGTGTCCGAAGAGCACTTATCTTGACCGCCTCGGCGGGATTCGCCAGAAGGCTTCCGTCCGAGAAACGGGTCACCTTCGGCTCTCGACCAATTGCACTAGCTAATCCTCTCCTCTGATGGATCATGTTACCCTAGGACAACATGGTGCCATCAGTGGAGCGAATAACGAGGAAGCGCTTGAAGCCAGCGGGCTCGAAAACGCCAGGTAACCTCTGAATGAGGGGCCCCGATGTCATCGAGGCTCCGCCCTGTGCACTTTTCGTCTCAGTCAGGGGTTCCGCACACGGGGGGGGTAGAGGGGCCGGATGTGCCGATCTTGGCTTGGTCGCCTACCAAAGTGGCAGCAGACCTATCCGTCCCCGCAGCCCCCGCGGATGGAGAGGAGCCCCGAGTGTTCTTGGTATTTTAGTCTTTTTCTTTTTTGGAGAGGAGGGTGGGGAATGAACCTGCTTCTCACCTCCGCCGGCAGAAGCCCCCATGCCAGATGGGCCGACCTCAGCCAGGTCCCTCTCCGAAATGGAGAAGGTCCTGGTAGTCGTAGGGGCACCTGTCGGAGGAGATCCCTCCCCTCCTTGTACTGCCTCGGAGCCTTCAGCCGTTTGAGGGGGACGTTGCATAGGGGCGGATTCGGGTTCGGTGCTTGGCGCCGAGCCCGAATTCCCCCCCATGGAAAGCCCTACCGTCTGAGACTGGGTCTCCTCAAGGACCATGTCTATCACAGGAGGGGCCTCCAGTTGGCCATCCCCTCCCAGGACATCGCAGGTCCCCTTGGCAGTATTGTCACTAGTCAGGTGGTGTGGGGAGGCACAGGCCTTGTCCCCGGCAAGGTTTAATATCCTTGCCAGCAGGTCTTTTGAGGGAAGCGACCGAAGGGGCCTGGCTTCCCTCTCCCCCCTAAGGGGGTTTGCCCTACCCAGCCGCTTCGATGGTGAGCGGCTGGCTATGGGCTGCCTGCTGGCTTTCTTGCGTCCCCTTGGAAAGAAAAGAGGGGACTGCCGCTGGAAAAAGGGAGGTGCCCAAAAGCACCTCCAGAGAAGTGGGTGAGTGGGAGTCCCCTGCACCCGTAGGCGAAGGAGAGGAGTAAGCCTCCTCTCTGGTTAGAGAAATATGGAGGGTCCCCTGCGCAAGCACAGGGAGGGGGGACCTCCATTCTTTTGCTCAAGCTGCCCGAGGGCGGCTCCGTCGCTGTTTCAGGCGGAGTTAAAGGGGTTTTGGTGTTTTGAAAATTCATCCATGGGCATAGTGACCCTATTTGTGCCACGGGACGCAATAGCTCATCACCTCTTGCAGTTGCCCGCACTGCAAGAGGTGGTTACAGGCCTGGCAGAGCCATGCGCCGCCATTTGGGACCACCCCTTCTGCCTGGTGGCCTGGCATTCCATCGGCATGGCGGCTCCACCTTGAACGCGGCATAAAAGGATAGATTGTGAAGAGGAGAGGAAAAGGGATGTGAGGAAGGTATGAGTGGGGATGAAGCAGGTTGTTAAAAAAAAAACATCCCAAACCGGAGCTCAGGGGTTAGGGAATGTTGTCCCCTTCCCCCTCAGCCCCGATCCAGGACGGTTGGCTTGAGAAGAAGGTCAGCATCTACCCTGTAAAATTAGAGGCTGACCAGAGAAAGTTGTGGGAGAGGTTGTATGAAAAGCGAGGAAACAAGTGTTTTGAAGGAAGGAGAAGAGGCTAAGCTGGGGTCAGACGGGGTGCTGAGTCCCGTCAGCACGGTGTACATTATAATTGGTTGATTGAGAAGAAGAATTATGTAAGAAGTATCAGAAGCGGATGAATTATGGCATGGGAGGAAGTGAGTTTGTCTGTAAGCATGTGGAAGTTGAATGAAATATTGCATGAATTTGTTGTGTTAAGCGAGAATGAGTTACCATATTGTTTTCTGTTTGGGATTGATTTTCTGCGTAAGAATTGGATTTCAGTGGATGTATGTAATGAATGTTTAGTAAAAGATGGTGTAACAGTTGGGAATTTGCAGAGTGAGCTTGTAAGTTCAACTGGATTTGTAGGAGTGGCAGGTGTTGATATGAGTAAAGCGCTGTTGACTGCTGAAGATATAGAGAGCATGCAAGAGTCATGTCTGATGGTGCATGAATTGAAAGATTGCATGATGACCAGTGTTCCTGTGAATGAATGGAGTTGCATATTAAGAGAGTTTATAAGGTTTGCTGGAAAGTTTGTAGTATGCAAGGGTTTAGTGTATTTTGTGCAATGTATAGATGATGAGGATGTATATATTCCGGTGTTTTCCATGTGTGGCACGATGGGAATGGTGAAGATTGTGCATGATAGGTTTGGACATATGGTAAGAATAAATTGTGGGAATGTATGAAAGGATATATATTTAGTTCCTTTTTGAGAAGATTTGCGTGGATGTAGCGACTACATGTGAAGTGTGCCATAAGGGAAAGTATCACAAGAGTGTATGTTGCCCCACCAGTATTAAAGTTAAGTGTAAATGAACCCTTTGAAATGGTAGCGATTGATTGTGTCTTTTCCAAGAGGGTATGTAGAGATGGTTGTGATGGTGGATCATAAATAAATCATCATTGAATGTTGCCCATGTGCATGTGTAATCCTGTGTGAATGTTGAGTGACAATGGACCCGAGTTTGTGAGATGTGCTTTTGAGGAGATGTTGAGTGAATGGGAAATAGATCATGTGTGAACAATGTCGTATATGCCTAGTGCAAATGGGTTGGCTAAAAGGACGATAAGAACTTTTAGGGAGATGTTGCGATTGATGGTGAGATTTATTTATTTTATATTAAGGGGCTATCTGGCGACTGCCCACTTGGGCATAAGTCGCCGAAAACAAACAGCCTAGCTCTAGGCTACTTTAAAATAAAAATATGAAAACAAAACAACGATAAAAAGGGAAGATGACAATTAGGAAGCAAGCTCCGGCATCGGGTGGAGGTTCCCCTCCCCCCGGCACAGGAGCGTGCGACCTACAAAGAAAACAACAATAATAAAAAAACAACAAAACCTAGTTAAATAAAAGGGAGAAGGTCGGCCTCCCCCCCCAAAAGTCTATCAGTCCACCAGTCAATGAGCACGCACTCATTGATGGTTAAAGATGGGAAAGAATGGGATGAATGTTTGGGAAGAGTGCTTTGGGCATATAACATGAAAGTGCATAAGGCGATTGGAATGTCACTGTGTAAGTATTTGTGAACTATGAAAGAATGAATAGGCCATGTATGGGATTTAGTGAGAAGGATTGTGAGTTGTGGAGAAAAGGGAATGAAAAGTTTGAGTTTTTCTGTTGGTGATAAAGTACTAAAGGAGATTGAGACAAAAGGTAGACTGAATGTAGATAAGTTGAAAGAGAAGTTTAAGGTCCATTTGTAGTAAGACAGATTTGGTCAAATAGGGTAAGTTATGTGATATTTCGTGAAAGAGAGGATGGAAGTTTGGATGAACATAGAGTGCATCAATGTCAGTTGCGAGAGTGGCGTGAACCTCCTGAATATTTGGTGCAACATCCAGTGAATGAATATCTGTCTGAAAGAATGGAAGACTGTGAAATGGTGGATGATATAACTAGTGCTTTAGAGGGAAAGCAGTTAGTGTTAGTTGAACATGGAAGGGGGGAGCGAAGAGTAAACGGTTGAGAAAGGATGAATGGATGGAACAGCTTGGTGAGAGTGAGGTGGGAGAGTTTTCTGGATTTGTGCAAGATCGAGATGGAGTATATGATAGAACGTATAGTATTTGTAAGTTTCCTTTGAATGAGTGAGTCTATGCTAGCAAGTATAAATACGATAAGTGTGCAATGGGAGCAAGAGTTGATAAATGCTATGAAAGAATGGGAAGGTTTGATGGATAAGGTAGAGAGGTTAGTTGAGGATTTTAGTGAGATTGGTCAGGGAATGTCAGATGTGTGTGTGGATGAAGTATATAGAGAAGGAGCCATGAACAGACATGATGAAGAGACATGCAACAGACAAAAGAGACAGTTAATGGACCTGTGACTAGGAGGAGAGGCAGAGTGAAAGAGTATGGACTGGGTGATGCCGAAAGCGTTGTGAATGAATGAAATATGTCTGTGAAGATGAGGATTAAGACATGGTGAGGTGAGGCGAATTTAAGTGGGAGGGATGTAGTATTGTGTTGGTGTCCGCCTCCCCTCCCCTGTCTCTAATCCTTTTCTCCTTTTTCAGGGTGTTTAGAATGAGGAGGATGCAGCAAAGTCACTCCAGATGGGGGGACTCGATAGATTTCTATCATGTTTCTCCATCATCTCTGTCTTCTTCGTCAGGCGATATTTGAAACAGGAATAAGATTAGTCTGAATTTTAAGTGATTGACTTGTGAATGAGTTTAACAGTGAACTTAAATAATATTGTATAAAGTGTCCATTGGAATTTAGATAGAAGCTGAATAGTTATTCAGGTGAGTCTTAGTGTGAATGGGTGGGTGTGTATGAACGTCAGTGTGAGAATGTTTTAAGTGTGACAGCGATTGGGTGATTGAAAATGCCTTCTCCTTTCCAGCTTCTTGGTGCCAGCTTGTCCAGCGCATTCTGGCTTTGTGAGGTGGCAGCAGCCAATCTTGACCCTCGTGTGGCAGTAAGGGGACTGTTTTGAAGCCTGAGTCTCAAGACTGCCTCCAAGTCACCTACACATCGATTGGAGCGAGAACCCTCCCATTTTCCACATTGACCAGAACCACCACCTCCCCATCCTTGAATGCGGATCATTTCACACTGGCTGGAACTGAACTCTCAGTCCCTTAAGAAAAAATACCATAAGGAAGACCTCCCCCCTTTCCCCAGAAAGTGGGTCCACCTCCCTTTCCCTTTGTTTCCCCTCCCCTCCTTATACTGGTAATAGTGCTCCTGGATCTGGATACATTTTGGACAGATTCGCATCTTTGCATTGGGTAATCTATTTGTGAAGCCCTAGACATTTCTCTTTGCGAGTGCGGTTGCTGGCCAATATAATTGTAAGGCCACCTATATAGTGTGTACATAAATTCTAGCATTTTGAGTAGGTTATAAGGTATATTTATTTTCAAGGTTTTGGGGCTGTGATTTTGGTTTAGCTTGAAATATTTATTGGTTTTTTATCAAATTTAGAAAATACTCTCTCCATAATACACTCTCCTTGAACCACCAAGCGGACCTTGTGTGGGTGGTGGGAAGAATTTGTGTGGGAGTTGCGATCCTGCCACCACAATGTGTTCGATCCCATTTTGATCAATGAAGCCTTGAGACTGCTATTCATTCCTTCATCACTTCATGCTTAGACTACTGCAATTATCTTCTAGTGAATCTCCCTTCTTCGTCACTTCACCCCCTACAACTAGTTCAAACTATCCTGCCCGGCTCCTCATTCGCTGCCCCCAGTTCTCTCCTTCAATGCCTCTGTTACAGGAGCTACACTGGTTACCTATTCACTTTCGTACCCACTATAAAATTCTTTTCATCACCTACAAGACCATAAATCACAATAAATAAGCTTACAAAGTTTTACAGATATCATAAATGATACAGGATTTATTTAACCCATTTTAATAGTTGGTATAGAACTATTTTAAATTCAGCTATTAAATCCTCAGATGAGTTCATATGCATTTAGTTAGCCAAAAACCAAAAATAAGACCAAAATAGCACACTACCCATTTACACAATATAAATGCAATACAATATCATAAATAAAGGACTTGAATGTCAAAGCAAATTTCCAATTACTCTATAACAATGATTTGTATTCATAACCAATCCCCATACAATGTCAATGAAACAATGTCCCAATGAGAAAGCAGTGTATAAAATCATGTACATATTTCTCCTATTTACATAAGGAGAAAAACAATTACCTGTTTGGCCTATTTTCACGAGTATACGGGTGGATTCCTTCTCTGGTGGAGAAGGAATTTGAATGAATAAGTTTTCTGAAAATATATACAAGTTTCGATTAAAGGATGCATAAAACCTACATCGATAATATACATAAGACAACAAATTTATACTCTATAAAAAAGTATAGGGATAAGGTTACAGGCCTGTTTGTTGTATAATGGGAAACTTTAATAAATAATCATAATATAAATACAATCAGAAAACACTCATGAATAATTATGAACATTAAAAAAATTAACACAGTCATCCTAAGAATTAATATGAATTAAACAAGCTTCATAAAGTACCAAAATATATTCACGTAATATTTTAAGTTTCAAAAGTCAGAACATACATACTCATATTGAACTTGATAATGGACTTTGAATTTATGCATAAATATTTGAAGCCTAAATTTGATTGAATGTTTATCCAATTTCAGCTAATTTAAACAATATTCCTGACTGTAATGGGAGTGGGGAAGAGGAAAAGGCTGGTCTGACATCCCAGTCCTTACAGATTGTTTGGCACCCTACATGTCTAGGAATCTAGCATAAGATGATCTCATCCTCCCAGCAGCTGTGGTATCACATATACTGAGAACGAGATGATGTTGAGAATCTAATGAGTTAAGGACACTCAGTGTACTCTGAGCTAGTAAAAATGACAACCTGTTCCACGAACTGGGTAGGATGCATAAGCTCCCATACCAAGTAGCATATTGCAACCAGATCATGCAGTAAATCAAACAATAAAATTGGGAGGTATGCCCTCGCACCCATACTAAATATACCATATTGTCATAAGTTTTCTCCAAATCAAAGAACACTGTGGTGAATTGTTGTCAATGAAGGAAGGCCTTGTGGATATTATTTTCCAGCCAGACCAGAGCATCTAGCATGGAGTGGAACTAGCAAAAGTTGCAATGCCAAGAGAGAGATGACCTCTGCACTCCAAAAAATAATCTAATATTATACAATTTCCCCAACAAGTTGAACATGAAGTTAAAGAAATTAGGGAGAAATTGGCTGGGCTAGCATGATATCTGCCCGGTTAGCAATACGCAAGCATGGTAGCCATTTGCCATTAATCTGAGAAGAAACCCTCAATCCATATCCTGTTGAACAAGATAAACAAAAAAGTCATACCTTGCACACCAAAGTGATACAAGGAGCTACAAGGAAAATAAGTATCCTAGAAGACCTTACGGTCCATACAAGGAGGGTACTTTGGGCGCAATCCTCGGTGTTCATTGGCAACCTCGGAGATCACTCGCGAGGATCTTAACGGTGATTTCGCAAGACTTTATTTAGTCTTGACTTGAACTGGTCAACAGATTCACTGTTGACAACTTCCACTGGAAGCGCTTTCCAACTACCACAGATACTGTATGCGAAGAATTTCCGACACAGATCACGGTGGTATCGCTTCAGTTCAAGTTTGTAGCCATGATTTCTTGTTCTCCCCTCGCTGAGCTGGAAAATATTCCCGTAGTCCAGTCTGTCGAAGCCTCAAAGTATTTTAAACACTTCGATAAGCTGGCTGCATAGTCTCCGGGTCTCCAGCGAGAACATATCTAATTCCCTTAATCCATCTTCATAACTTTTATGTCTGATAGGGGAAATCAGTTTGGTTGCCCTGGCTTGCACGCATTCCAACCTCATGATGTCCTTTCTAAATGAAGGACTCCAAAATTGTACAGCATACTCCAGGTACGGTCGGACAAGGGAGTTGTACAGACACAGTACTATCTCCTTGTTCCGATATCCAAACTGTCGCTTTACATACCCTAACATCCTTTGGGCTTTCTTCTCCACCTCAATACACTGTTTCGAGAACTTGAGGTCACTCGTGATAGCTACACCCAAGTCCTTCTCAGTGTCGGTGGATTCAAGAGCAGTGCCCTTAAGGATATAGGGTGATTGGGGATTTCGGTTGCCGATATGCATCACTTTGCATTTGTTTACGTTGAAAGGCATTTGCCACGTATCCGACCATTCCCAAATCTTCCCAAGATCTTCCTGCAGGCGGGCAGTATTTCCATCCTTTGCAACGTTCATACCAAGCTTGGTATCGTCGGCAAAATTAGAAATCTTGGCAACCAAGTCACCGTCCATGTCGTTGACATAGATGATGAATGGTAGTGGTCCCAGGACAGAACCTTGAGGCACCCCGCTAGTAACGGGCACCCACTCAGATGCCTGTCTATTCACCACCACACATTGCAGTCTGCCATTTAGCCAGTTCTTTATCCAGCCTGCTACTTTTCCGTCTGTGCCCAGCGCTTGCACTTTCCGGAGAAGGCGGTGGTGTGGTACCTTATCAAAGGCTTTCTGAAAGTCTAGGTAGAGCACATCCACCGCCTTTTCCTGATCGTGCTCACTGAACACGAAGTGGAAGAATTCCACCAGATTCATCAGGCATGACCGTTGTCTTCGTAAGCCGTGCTGGGAACTCCTCAGTAGCAGCTTTGACTTTAAATGCGACGTCATTTTGTCCACCATGATGCTTTCCATGAGTTTACCGACTATCAAAGTCAGACTGATAGGTCGATAGTTCGACAGTTGGCTAGGGTCTCCTCTCTTAAAGATAGGAGTCACCTCCGCTTCACGCCAGTCTCTAGGAACGTATTCGGTCCGGATTGACATGTTGAAGATTGTGTTCAGGTGTCATGACACTTGATCGCGCACTTCTTTCAACACTTTAGGTAGAAACCCATCCGGGCCAGGTGACTTATTCGTCATTAGGTCAGTGAACTTCTTTTTATTTCTCCTTCGGTGAAGTCCATATCCTCCAGCTTCCCCCCCCCCCCCCCCGAGTAGGAATCCATTGGCTGGGGGATGGGACCACACTCTTCAGTAAGCACTGAAGAGAAGTAGTCGTTGAGGAGGTTAGCATTTTCTGCATCTGAGTGCTTTAATGCCCCCTCCTCATTCCTCAAAGGGCCAATCGTTCGACGGATTGGTTTACGGATGTTTACATATCAAAAAAACTCCTTGGGATTCTCTTTACAGAGTCTCGCCACTTGGAGTTCTTCAGACCGCTTAGCCGCCCTTATGCTGGACTTCACTCTCCTGGCTAGCCTCTGGTATTCGTCAAAGTCACCCGAGATCTTCGATTGCCGGTACACATTTCTCTTCTCCCTAAGCAGTTGGCCGATTTCTCGATTAAACCACTTTGGTTGAACAGAAGACTGACGGGGGCATTTCAGAGGGATGAAACGTGATTGAAGACTCATGAATGTGGTTTTGAAACCGTTCCAAGAGTCTTCAACAGCCTCGCACACTTCTAGCTCACGTCAGTCAGTCAAGCACGAAGACCTGCAAAGTCTGCTCTTCTTAAATCAAGTTTCCTCAATTTACTAGTTGCAGGCCCTGCCTTCGGGACTTTGACTACAAATCTAATTAGTCGGTGGTCACTGCTAATGAGCTCTTCACCAACAGAGAGATCCTCAACGATGCCATCCTCAGAGGTGAAAACCAAGTCGAGGATATTGTCTCCTCTCGTTTGCTCTCTCACTCATTGAGTAAGCAACTCAATGTTCGCGAACTCCAGGAGTAGTGCGTTCTCGCCACAGGGTTCTCTCGTTTCCCAGTCAACTTGTGTGTTGAAATCCCCCATGACGATACACACACTGTCTTTTACAAGTTCGCCCAACAGCTGGTACAGACTCCTGTCCTGTTCTAAGAGTTGGGCAGGGGGTCTGTAAAGCACCAGGGTCCTGTATCTGACAGGGCCTATCTCTAGGTCAACATCTAGTAGTTCATGTTGGGATACGATGTTGCATTCTGTCGAGTTGAGAGTATCCTTGACATACAACATCATGCAGGTTGTAGTAATGTGTTGGTGTCTGCCTCCCCTCCCCCATCTCTAATCCCTTTCTCCTTTTTCAGGGCATTTGGAATGAGGAGGACGCAGCGAAGTCAATCCGGGTGGGGGGACTCAATAGATTTCTATCATGTTTCCCCATTCATCTCTGTCTTCCTCCACAGGCAATATTTGAAACAGGAATGAGATTACTTTGAAAGATGAGTTTGAAGTGATTAACTATTGACTGAATTTAATAGTGAACTTAAATTAATAAAGTAAAGTGTCCATTGGAATTTAGAAAGAAGCTGAATAGTTATTCAGGCGAGTCTTGGTGTGAATGGGTGGGTGTGTATGTATATCAGTGTAAGAATTTTTAAGTGTCGCAGTGAATAAGTGATTGAAAATGCCTTCTCCTTTCCAGCTTCTTGGTGCCGGCTGATCAAGAGTCTTCTAGCTTTGAGAAGCAGTGGTAGCCAGCCTTGACTCTCAGTCGTTCTTGTGACAAGAAAGGGACTGCATACAAGTGTGGGCCTTGGAGGGCACCTCCCAGTCTCCAGGCAATAATTGGAGCTAGCATCCCAGAGACTCCAACACAGAAGTTGGGACTAATGAGTGTCCAGGTCCCAGTGAAATTGAAAGCTTTGCTGAATCCCACAGAAAGGGCACCAGCCTCCCCTTCCCTTCCCAGCTCCCCCCGGCTCGCAAGCTCTGAACATTTACTGAGGGTGCACCCAGTACACGATCCTTGGGAATTCTGATTTGGTACCAACTTATCTAGGGTTTGTATCCTTTTCTACATTGGCTGTATAGATTAGATTAGTGTTACTTGCAGTTTCTGGATATATATATATATATATATATATATATATATATATATATATATATATATATATATGATGAAAATTAATGCAATATCGCAAGAAAAGATGAGGAATTAAACCACATTCTCCGAAGACAATTTAATTCAGAACAGTTTCGGTGTATCTCACACCCTTTTTCAACTGATACTGGAGAGAAAATATAAGAAAAGTGCATACAAGCATAACACAATCCCCTACTTGTGGCTAATCTGGGGGGGGGGTTAGGCCTAAACATATTGAAGGGCTGACATTTTACTATTTTGTTTATTTGCTTTCTTATTACAGGATTAAAAGAAAATTGACCCTCAGATAGATTTAAATTAGGAACTGACGATATCAAGCTCGATTCTACGATTCTTCTCTTAACATAGTTAGCCGATTTAAATACCATTTTACTTCCATTGAAATCGATCGTATGATTCTTGTCTCTAACATGGCAAAATATTCCACTGCTTTCGCTGCCCACTCTAATATCTCTTTTGTGTTCATACACTCTCTTATCTAGATTTCTCCCCGTTTCCCCTATATAAACTTTATGGCAATCGTTGCATGGTATTGCATAAACTCCTATGTTATAATATGTTCTTTGGGTTTCCTGGCAATCATCAATTGGTTTAACCATGGGCCTTCTGCGGGAAATCTTGCCTAGACTTAATTTGGATCTTCCCATTTCTACGAGTAAATTTATCGATTTAGTTGAATTATGTCTCTCTGACAATGTGTTTAATAATTTGAATAATTTGCATGTCTCCATCAAATTTAAATATGAATGGGAATATGATAATAGATTACCCTTTTTAGATGTCCTCATTAATAAAGATCACCATGAATTAAAACTTGACGTGTATAGGAAACCAACCCACTTGAATGCCTATATACATTATTTTTCATTTCATGATAATACTGTTAAAAAATCTGTAATTTCTAACCTTTTCATTAGGGCATACAAAATATGTCATCTTTCATATTTAGATGATTTTTTTTTTTTATTTAAGGGGCTATCTGGCGACTGCCGACTTAGGCATAAGTCGCCGGGCTCATATTTAGATGAAGAAATTGTCATTATCAGGACCATTTTTTTCTAATTTGTATTACCCCGATTGGTTCATATCGTCTGCCCATTTTGCAGCTAGGAAAACATTCTATGGTAATAAGCCTTCCCGCACTAATGATTTCAACAAATGTATAACATTGCCATTTAATAATAAATTAAATAGTTTAAAGGATATATTTGGAAAAGCGGGTATTAATCTAGCCTTTAAATATAATAATTCCTTAAACCAATTGATGATTGCCAGGAAACCCAAAGAACATATTAACATAGGAGTATATGCAATACCATGCAACGATTGCCATAAAGTTTATATAGGGGAAACGGGGAGAAATCTAGACAAGAGAGTGTATGAACACAAAAGAGATATTAGAGTGGGCAACGAAAGCAGTGGAATATTTTGCCATGTTAGAGACAAGAATCATACGATCGATTTCAATGGAAGTAAAATGGTATTTAAATCGGCTAACTATGTTAAGAGAAGAATCATAGAATTGAGCTTGATATCGTCAGTTCCTAATTTAAATCTATCTTAGGGTCAATTTTCTTTTAATCCTGTAATAAGAAAGCAAATAAACAAAATAGTAAAATGTCAGCCCTTCAATATGTTTAGGCCCAACCCCCTCCCCCCCCCAGATTAGCCACAAGTAGGGGATTGTGTTATGCTTGTATGCACTTTTCTTATATTTTCTCTCCAGTGTCAGTTGAAAAAGGGTGTGAGATACACCGAAACTGTTCTGAATTAAAATGTCTTTGGAGAATGTGGTTTAATTCCTCATATATATATATGTGTTTTATTATTTTTCAATATAACTACCCTCAACTTCAATGCACTTGCGCCACTTGTCCCTGATGCTTTGAATACCCAACAACCAGAAATCTCCCCACTGCTGTTCAATCCACTCCTGGACGGTGAGCTGGACATCTTCATCATCCCCAAACCGGCGTCCACGCAGTGCAGCCTTGAGCTGGCAGAATAAAAAGTAGTTGCTAGGGGCCAGATCTGGACTGTAGTAGGGATGGTTGAGCTCCTCGAATCCGCACTCGCGCAGGGCAGCTTGTGCAACTCTGGCCTTGTGGACTTTAACGACATTGAAGTCGATCATGGGGTGTGAGGTTTCTAGGGACCCAACAGGCAGAGACCTTGGTCATGGCCAAATTGTCATGGATGATGATAACACTTCCATGTGATATTCCAAGTTCTCACTCAATTTCGTCGACCTTCACCCATCGATTTTCGAGGATCATCCTCTCCACACGGGCCACATTGTCCTCATTGGTCATGTCTGATGGGTGTCCTGGACAGGGGTCATCTTCAAGGGACTCACGGCCATGGCGGAACTCCCTATTCCAGCGAGCAATGGTTGCATAGGAAGGGGTGGTGTCGGTGTACACTGCAACCATGCGTTCATGGATCTCTTTTGCATTCTTGCCTTTCTTGGTCAAAAATTTGATCACTGTGCGGTGCTCAACCTTCTCCATTGTTGAAAAATTTGTGACTGACGATCTGTGATCAGCTACTGCTTCTTAAATAGATGAGGCAGGAGCGTATGGCTGCAGGTCCTGACTTGTCATAACTTGTCCTAACCCCCCCACAAACAGCCATTCCCCTGCCTCTGTTTTTCCCTACCGATTTGCAAAACTTATTGACCGCCCCTTGTATATATATAATTATTTTGGGCTTAGATTATAAGGTTATAATAGTATTTTTGGGTGGCTGTGATTAAGGGTTTTTGATTTATTTTCCATTATTGTTTTAATAAAGTTAAAATTACTCTCCCCTCAATATCCTCTCTTTGAACCACCGAGCAGACCTTGTCAGGGTGGCGAGAATTTTGGACTGGGGACTCATGATCCCATCTCCACAAGGTGGTTCAAGCATTCACAGCCTCTGTAGGTAAAGTCCAGTTGGCAGCCTTAAATGAGACCACAAAGTGCTATAAGTGCTGATGGAACAGCATCCCATTAATTGAAAGCACATGCAACTGCCTAAAGGAGTGGTGTACAAGCTTCAAAACATACTGTAACCGGGCCCTCACGATGATATTCACCCAATGTGAAATTTTTAGGGCAGGAACTTTTGCACTAAACCAGATGATGTCTATCTAAAGGAAGAAACCGTATCCTCAATCAATCAATAAGCTATAAGAGGTTTGAGTATTAATAGGAGAAATGAACTTACTTGTAATGAGATTTCTTTTCTTTATCTGGAAGAAGAGGTGTATTTTCTGTAGGAAAGACTGGAAGTGATGGAGAAGGATGAAAGAGATTTTCATGATTTGCTATATTCTCTCTTTCAGACCTTGAATTTTCTGCAGCAATTTCAGGATCACTATCCATAATAGATTTAAATGATTCACAAAATGGAGCAATCAAAATTTTTCCTAAATATTTTTTTAGAAAAAGAACTAAAAAAAAAAAAAATGGATGAATAATAAAATGATAGCAGATTCAAGGGGTAAAAATTGAAAAGCAGACACATGCAAAAATGCAAGTGGAGAAAAAAATTGCAATAAAAAACTAACCTTAAATTTAATGGAGTTGTGAAGGGGCATTCAAAAACTCACCTGGCTTTAATTTGTACAGAGTACAGGCCAGAAAGTTTATGAAAGAGTGTAAGGACCAATCATTGAATCTAGTTCATTCTATTAAGCAAAATGAATTAGTGTGGAAGATAGGAAAAGGGTAAAGAAAGGGGAGGGAAACTGAGATACAGTTGTGTTGGTCATGTGAAGCCAGGATCAGATACAAAGTCACCAACCAAACCCATATACCCAGCCACTCTACAATGGAGTCTGACAAGGAGTCATTCTCTCACCCCTACTATTCAACCCATTCACACATATCACACTGTAGTGGTTTGAGTTTTAGGTAGGACTTCACCTTCTCTGATCCATGTAGAAGCCTAATCCCTTTCTTCTTTTTCAGGGTGCCTGGGATGACCAAAAGGATGGAAAGATGATAATCTCGGTGAGAGACTCGATTGAGTTCCATTATGCATTGCATTCATTTTTTTTTTCCCAGGAGAAACTTTCAGCAAAAAAATTTTAGTGGGTGTAATAGAAAGACAGTATTTTAGAGTGAGCAATTTAGTGAGGAATAAAAGAAGAGCTGGTGAAGTTGCCAGATGAGGATTTTGTCTGCCTGTGTGCGTGATTGTGTATAAGTGATTGGTGTGGATGTTTTAGAGAGGTTTGATTGCAAGTGATTAAAGATGTCTTCTCTTTTCCAGCTCCTTAGGCACCACAAGTGCTGGCACACAGTTGTGACTGCAACGACTAGTCCTCCAACATTGGAGTATTTTGCCAAGGACAGCAGTTTCCTTAGGAGAGTGGGACCCCTTCTGAAGAATACTAAAGTCCAGAGCTTGAACACAGCCAAAAAGATTATGCACATCGCTATGAGCACAGAAGTGCTGTATCATATTGAGTGTGACCAGACAATGACATTATTATATAAAGAGATTGTATGCACATTTAGATTAAGTTTGTATATTGTTTTTATTGTATTTCATTCTGGGTTCCCATTTACTGCATTTCTTTATATAGTTGTGAATAAAAATTGTAATAGAGCCCCCCCCTACCTCTTCAAACAACCAGGCAGCCATCTTGTCATTCAGCAGGAAGTGTGTTGCAGGATATCTAGAATCTGCACAGAACCTGGTGGTTTGAGGAAGGAAAGAGGGGGGGGGGGACTTGTTTTGTTTTTTTTAAACATAGAAAATCAAAATGAAACTTAAGAGGTGGAATCAAGAAGGCTGAGAGAGGTGTAAAGACAAAAATATAAAGAGAATGTGCAACTGAGAGAAGAGAATGATAGTTTAAAATGGAAAATGAGGGGAATGGAAGTACAAGTGGACAAAGGATTAAAGATAGCAAGGTGCCAATGGAAGAGGGATTAGTGAGATTGATGAATAAGAGGATGGGAGAGCAAGGATGGATGGGGGGGGTATGCCCTCAACTCTTGGTAATACCGGCTTTGAGGATGAGAAAAAAGGACTACCTAATGAGGAGGAGTTCCAAAAAGTGAAAGATAGGAAGAGGACTCCAAAGACTAGACACAATGACCGGCTGCACAAGTTAAGGTGATGTAAAGCATTGATTTATTATACTTTAGTTAGAGTGAGAGCAAGACATTGGGAGAAAGAAACAAAACAGAGTGAAAGTGTCAGTGAAGATGGAGTGCATAGGAGTATATTGATCAGAGGTTCTGAAGATGAGTAAGTTTAGAGTAGAAGGGTTGAAAGATATAAAAGTTTTCTTAAGGGAGTATGAAAGCTACTGTAGGGAGGTTAGGTGAGAATACTAGGTTCTGGGTGAAAGGGTTAGGTGAGTTTTTGGATGTCTGTATGAGAGTTTTATAAGACAATTTAGAGTGTGGGTGAACCTAGGTGGAAAGTGGTAAAAGGAAGAATGAGCAAGGTAAACTGGTGAAGATGAGTGTAAAGAATAAGAAGATGAATGGGTTTGAAGAAGCAAGAATAGGAAAGAGTGAAGTAGTAAAATTGTATGTGCACCAATTGGAGTCATTGGCAAGAATGAGATTTGGGGATGAGGGAATAAGGAGCTGATAAAAAAAATTTCTGAGTCCATTTCCAGATAAGGTGTGTGAAGATGTTAATTTTAGAAGGAAAGAAAAGATAAAATGGACAGGGAGGAACTAATGGAAGCCTTCAGTACCCCAGTTTCAGTCATACAGGGACACTTTGGTCAAGGGCCCAGTTGAGGGAGGTGATGGCCAAATTTTTAGACAATTATTATGGCCAGAATGAGGAAAGGCTGTGAGTACAGTGAGAGTGTAAAGGTGGAATGGTTGGAATACAAGTTGGAATGGTGGAAGTGGTAGTCACATGAATGAAAGGAATGGTACCATGTACAGAGGGAATGAGCCTAGGTGTCTGTGATATAAGAAAGCGGGGGACATGAGGGATGAATATCATTGGTCGCTTGGGAGTGTTTTGGCTGCGGGCAATCTAAACACATGATCAAGGATTGCAACCACGCAAGACAGTAGTTAAAGATGTGGAAGAAAGGAACATGTGGCCCATGATTGCACAAAAGATGGACAAAGTAGTGTGAGTAAGCCTGGATTGTGTGGCAATTGTGGTCAGATAGGCATTATTATGCAAGTATGTGTGGCAGCCCGAGAAATACATGGGCTAAATGTGGGATGATTGGTCATTCAACAAGGTTGTGTAAAACGGGAAAGGCTGTGAATGAGAATAATGTAAGCAACAGGGAGAGTATGACTCAGGGAAACTGAAAATGAGAGGGTTCCTTTTGGTGAATTCCCCAGACAGCAAATAATGAATGTGAGAGAGGGATTGTAGAGTTGCAGAGTGAATTGGGGTCAGAAGGTAAATAGGTGTTACAGTTAAATGTGGAGATATGAGAGATATAAGGTGAATGTGGTGTACTATGAAGCGTTTGAAGAGATGAAAGTAAGTTAATTTAAGGAGATTGGATCGGGAGTGCAGGATGGTTCAATTGTTGCGAAGGTTTAGAGAGAGTGTGTTGATTGTGGGTATCCAAATGAATAAATTATTTTTATCACCCACATGGTGACTACAGGGGCACAAGTCGTCATAATTAATTAATTACAAGCTTAATACTTGGCTATAGCAAAATATAAAAAGTAAAAGACCAAACCTAAAACAAAAAATAAACGAAGCAAAAACATGAAGAAGGAAGCATGCTCAGGTGTCAAGGGAAGGCCCACCTCTCCCAGTAGCTGAAACACGAGACCTACAACAGAGTCAAATAAAATGAAGGAAGCCAGCCTACTTTGAAAAGTCAGATAGTAAACAAGCCTATCTGCACGAACGTGTCCGGAGTATAAAAAACAAGTGGTAGTGACAATGCTTATCCTGGTATGGATAGAGGTAAAATGCATTAATATTACCTAGACTGTGACATTCAATAAGGATGTGCCAAACAGTCAGGTGGGGAAATGCAGTCGTCTCAATAAAGTGCCAATGAGTACTCCACCAAATGTCAGTGTATTGCAACCAGCTCAGCTGTGAAGACATGCACCTGGTAGAGCCCAACTGACTTGAAACAGAGGGGATATGGCATGGAAACAAACCCCCTCTTGGGACTTGAAGCTATCCATACACATTAGCACAGATTCAGCGTTACAGGAAAGTGCTCCAAAAAGGCTGAACACAATACTCCCAGCACTGTGCAAGCTTTGCGAGCAGAGTTTTTTTTGTTTTTTTTATTTAAGGGGGTATCTGGCGACTGCCGACTTAAGCATAAGTCGCCGTAAACAAACAGCCTAGTTCTAGGCTACTTTAAAAAATGGAACAGGGAACAACAAAAAAGAAGTAACAATAACAAAAACAATAACAAAAACAACAACAAAAATTAAACCTGGTTAAATAAAAGGGAGAAGGCCGGCCTCCCCCAAAAAGTCAGCAAGTCCACCAGTCAAAGTGCACGCACTCGTCCCGAGTACAAGGGACAGGCGGTAGCGACCCCGCCCATCCCGGTACCGGGACAGGTGTCGTGCGCGAAGATCACCCAGACTGGGACATTCGACAAGAATGTGCCGAACAGTCTGGGGGACGACGCAGTCGTTGCAATAGGGCGCAGGCGAGCGCTCCACCAGATAGCGATGCGTCACACGAGTGTGTCCGATTCGGAGACGACAGAAAGCAACCTGAAGCCGCCGCGGCATTGGGGGATAGGTCCATGGGAACAGTCGCGGCGCAATGGCACGCAACTTTAAGTTCCCTTCGACCGTCTCCCATCTTCTTTGCCAAGCAGTCCGAAGAGCTGCCCGTATTCCTGCCATGTAGTCGGTGTGAGGAAGAGCGAAACGCTGGTCCGGTCGCAGAGTCCTCGCGGACTCTTTGGCGCCCTCATCGGCGCGCTCATTCCCCGCAATTCCCACATGTCCAGGAACCCAGCAGAAGATAATCTCGACATCTGCCCGGCTCGCCAAAACCGTGGCGTCACGGATATCGCGAACCAGGGGATGCGGAGATTCCAATGCCCCGAGAGCACTCAGGGCGCTTTGTGAGTCGCTATAGATCACAATCCGGTCTCCGAACCGGGCACGTCGCGTAATCTCCCGTACCGAGTGGTGTATTGCCACCAGCTCGGCCGTGAAGACAGACGCAGCGCCTGGTAGAGCCCCGCTGACTTCAAACAGAGGGGATACGGCGTGGAAGCCGACCCCCTCTTGGGACTTGGAGCCATCCGTATACACTGGCACGGTTCCAGCGTGACACGATGTGTGCTCCAAAAAGGTCGAACGCAATACTCCCGGCGCAGTACAAGCTTTGGGAGCAGAGGCGTGGCGACAAATAGCCAAATGTGGTACCCTCCAGGGTGGCGTCCTGGGCAGAACCAGGGGCGCCACCGGCCCGAGAGCTATATCTACCTCTCGAAGGAGTTTCCTGGCCCTAAACCCAAAGGGCTTAGGGTATGACTGGCGTCTCTCGGCGGCATAGGCACCATCGAGATCAGCTGCGGATGCAGTGAGAGCTGTTGGCGACTGAGGGAGGCGCCGGGCTCGCGCGTACAGGCGAGTGATGCACTGCACGCGGCGCAGAGCGAGTGGCATCTCCCCAGCATCGACCAACAGGCTCTCAATGGGGGAAGTGCGGAAGGCACCGGTCGCAAGGCGAAGGCCGGTGTGGTGGATCGAATCCACCTTCCGCAATAAACGCTCGGCTGCGGATGCATAAAACTCGCATCCGTAGTCGAGCTTCGAGCGAACAAAGGATCGATAAAAAAGTAAGGCGGTAGCCCTATCAGCGCCCCAAGCGCTGAACGTCACGGAACGGAGAATGTCCATGGCGCGGGTACAAGAGACCCTAAGGCTGCGAATATGAGCCTCCCAGGTGAGGCGTCGGTCGAATACACGACCAAGGAAACGGTGCGACTCAACCACATCCAGGCGCACCCCATTAAGAAACAAATCTGGGTCGGGGTGAAGCCGTGGATGGCGGCAGAAGTGCACCACCTTAGTCTTGGCCAAAGAAAACCGAAACCTGTGCGCTTCGGCATAGCGAGAGACGCGGTTCAATGCCTGTTGGAGTCGACGCTCCAGAGTTGGCATCTGGGCCGCGCCAAAAGAGATCGAAAGGTCGTCCACGTAGAGCGTAGCGAGAACATCTTCCGGCAGCACCGAGGTGATGCCGTTGATGCTCAGGGCAAAGAGTGTGACACTGAGGACACTTCCCTGCGGGACACCCTCTTCATGCTCCTTTGGGCCGGAGAGAGCTCCCCCCACCCGTACGCGGAATCGACGATCTCGCAAAAATTCAGATATAAACATTGGGAGGCGTGCCCTCGCCCCCATCGTGTGGAGAGTCTCCATGATACCGTATCGCCATGCGGTATCATAGGCCTTCTCCAGATCGAAAAAGACCGTGGCGTAGTGCTGTCTACGAAGGAAAGCCTCGCAGACGGCATTTTCCAGTTGGAGCAGAGCATCCGACGTGGAGTGGAACTTGCGGAAGCCGCACTGTGCGGAAGACAGATGGCCTCCGCTGTCCAGGAAAAAAGCTAATCTAACATTTACCAATTTCTCCATCAACTTGCACACGCAAGAGGTTAGAGAGATTGGGCGGAAACCGGTCGGAGTAGAGTGATCTCTCCCCAGTTTGCGAAAGGCGAGCACAGTAGCGATTCGCCAGGAGTCTGGGAGAAGACCTTCCACCCAGATCCTGTTCAACAAATCTAACAGAAAGGCCATGCCTCGCTCACCCAGGTGTCGAAGCATGGCGTACGGGTCATCGTCCGGACCATGGGCGGTGTCCGCGCACGAAGCGAGAGCGGAACGCAACTCACTCACAGTAAACTTGTCGTTGAAGGGTTCTCCGCCACTGGAGGTAAAGTCCAGCCGGCGGCCTTCCGCGACATCACGACGTGCATTGAATGCTGGCGGAGCAGCATCACGTCTAGAGAATGCGGAGAAAGCGGTCGCTAAGGATTCCGCCACGGACGCGGGGTCTGAGATTGCGGTCCCATTCTCCTGGAGAACGGGAGGGGGGTCCTGCGAGAACTTGCCCCGAATCCTTTTGACTCGCTTCCACACCTCAGCTAAAGGGGTCTTCCCGTTAAGTGAAGACACGTATGCCCGCCAAGAAGAGCGGCGGGCGTGCTTCGAAATATACCGGAACCTAGCCCTAGCCCGACGAAATTCAGCGACAGTGAAATCGTTCGGGCGGCGCTTATAGCGCATGTAGGCATAACGCTTCTGTTTGAGGGCCGTCTCACACTCGGCCGACCACCATGGGAGTGGTCGGCGTGCAAAACGGCCATTTCCTGAAATGCAGGCCACCGCGCCCGCGCCAAGCACCACCGAGGTGGTCTCTCAGGCGGCAGTTGCCCTGAAAATGATATTTGAATGGGAAAGTGATCACTACCATGGAGGTCATCGACCACCCCCCAATCAAAATCAGGCTGTGCATCCGAAGAGCACAAAGATAGGTCAAGGCAAGAAAATGAAGCGGTTCTCGGACAGTGATGCGTAAACTCATCCACGTTTAGGACACCCATCTCAAGCTGTTCGATCAGATCGGCAAGGACTTGTCCCCTGGGATTTATGGAGTAATCTCCCCAGAGAGGATGCCTGCCGTTCAGATCTCCAAGCAAGAGATAGGGCCTCGGCAACCGTGCAACGACGCGGCGGAAGTCCCCCGCGTCGAAGTCAGCTGACGGTGGAATGTACGCAGAAATGATAGTATACCTCCTATCCAGGTGCAGCTGCACAGCCACTGCCTGAAAGGAGGTATCTAAAGAGAAAGGAAGAACGGAGACATCATGCCGGGTGTAAACTGCGCATCCCCCAGCCCGGCCATCCCGCGGTGGTGGGGTCGCAAGACCCTTATACCCCGGGAGGGCAGGAAAGGGGCACGCACCTAGCATGGTCTCCTGCAAAAAAAAGGCTAACGGGGAACGGGACGAGACGAGCCTCCGCAGCTCCTCCCAGTTGGCCCGGAGTCCACGGCAATTCCATTGAAGGAATATGCCCTCCAGGCCTAGCTCGGAGACGCGGGGGCCCTCCTCGAATTGAAGACCCTCACGGGAATGGCCGTACGCTTCCCGGGGGCAGAACCCCGGGCGCTGTTGGCCGGACAAAGCGCTGAAGGCGCTGTCGCCTTCGAGGACTTATTGGGGGAGGTTGGGCTCGCCATGCGAGTCTTTTCCTCCCTCCGCCTCGAAACCTTAGGCGGGCGTTGCGGCTTCGGAGGCGGGGGGCCCTCTTTTCGAGGAACCATCGTCTCCGAGCCACTCGCTCCACCTCGGGGCATGGGCGAAGGAGCCGAAGCTCCTTTGTTGCTGTCCTCCTTTCGGGGGACAGCTTTAGGAACCCCGGAAGATGGCCTAGCGACCATCTTCAGGGGTGTTGCCTCCTGTGAGTCTAACGACTCGGTGGAGGCGCGTGGCCGTTTCGCCTTGCGGGAAACGGTCACGCTGGGGGAAGAGGGGAGAGCCCTGGTTTTAGCCGGGGCAGGGTATGAACCCTTTTTGCCGCCAGCTTTACCAGGGGAGCGCCCGGGTTGGGTAGAGCCCGCAGAAGGGCTCCGAATGGGCGCGGAAACAACCGTGCTCGTTGGCCTGGATGGGCCGGGAGCAGAGGGTGCCTTCCTAGCTATTGAGGCATATGACGTCCCAGGCAGAGCCGGGCGCGCCAGGACCAAGTCCTTTGCCTCGCGGAATGAGAGTCGATCCTGGGCCTGAACGGCCAGGATTTCTTTCTCAAGGAGATATGCACCACATTGCTTCGAAGAAGCAGGGTGCGGCTCTCCGCAATTGACACACTTGGCCACACACGATTTGGACTTATCGTGTGCGACCTTGGAGCAATTTACACAGACTTCAGGTGACCCCGACTTTGCATGTCTACATGAGCGATTCGTATGGCCGAAGCGGTGACAGTAATAGCACCGCCGCGGAAGTGGCACGAATGCCTTCACGTGGTAGCGGTACCAACCGGCACGCACCGACTCAGGGAGCTTGTCACAGTCGAATGTGACGAAGAGTGTAGGGGTGGGTCTCGAGGCCCCTCCCTGTTTTCTCATCACACGTTCGACCTTGCCCGCCCCATGGTCGGCCAGCTCTAAGGTGATGTCCTCAATGGAGTAGTCAACGAGTTCCCTCGCATAAACTACTCCTTTCACAAAGTTCATGGTAGAGTGCGGCGTCACACTCACCGGGGTGCCATGAAGTGTCCGAAGAGCAGTAATCTTGGCCGCCTCGGCGGGATTCGCCGCATTCGCCAGAAGGCTCCCGTCCGAGAAACGGGTTACCTTCGGCTCTCTACCAATTGCACTAGCTAATCCTCTCCTCTGATGGATCATGTTGCCCTTGGACAACATGGTGCCATCAGTGGAGCGAATAACGAGGAAGCGTTTGAAGCCAGCGGGCTCGAAAACGCCAGGTAACCTCTGAATGAGGGGCCCCGATGTCATCGAGGCTCCGCCCTGTGCACTCTTGGTATTAGTCTTCTTTGTCAGGGGCTCCACAACCGGGGGGGCAGAGGGGGCGGATGTGCCGATCTTGGCTTGGTCGCTTGCCAGAGTGGCAGCAGACCCATCCGTCCCCGCAGCCCCCGCGGATGGAGAGGAGCCCCGAGTTTTTTTGTCTTTTTAGTCTTTTTCTTTTTCGGAGAGCAGGGCGGGGAATGAACCCACTTTTCACCTCCGCCGGCAGAAGTCCCCAGGCCAGATGGACCAGCCTCAGCCAGGTCCCTCTCCGAAATGGAGAAGGTCCTGGTTGTCGTAGGGGCACCTGTCGGAGGAGATCCCTCCCCTCCTTTTACTGCCTCATGGCCTCAGCCATTTGAGGAGGACCTTGCATAGGGGCGGATTCGGGTTCGGTGCTTGGCGCCGAGCCTGAATTCCCCCCCATGGAAGGCCCTACCGTCTGAGGCTGGGTCTCCTCAAGGACCATGTCTATCACAGGAGGGGCCTCCAGTTGGCCATCCCCTCCCAGGACATCGCAGGTCCCCTTGGCAGTATTGTCACTAGTCAGGTGGTGTGGGGAGGCACAGGCCTTGACCCCAGCAAGGTTTAAAATTCTTGCCAGCAGGTCTTTTGAGGGAAGCGACCGAAGGGGCCTGGCTTCCCTCTCCCCCCTAAGGGGGTTTGCCCTACCGAGCCGCTTGCACGAGGGGCGGTCGGCAATGGGCTGCCTGCTGGCTTTCTTGGCAGTCCCCTTAGAAAGCAAAGGAGGGACCGCCGCTGGAGATAGGGAGGTGCCCGAAAGCACCTCCAGAGAAGGGGGTGAGGGGGAGTCCCCTACACCCGTAGGTGTAGGAGAGGAGTAAGCCTCCTCTCTGGTTAAAGAATTATGGAGGGTCCCTTGCGCAAGCACAAGGAAGGGGACCTCCATTTTCTCGGTGGAGCTGCCCGAGGGCGGCTCCGTCGATTTTCTTGGGGAAGTTGGGGGTTGGGTTTTTTGTTGTTTTTTTTCATTCATGGGTATGGTGACCCTCATTTTATTACGGGACGCAATAGCTCATCACCTCTCGCAGTTGCCCGCACTGCGAGAGGTGCTTACAAGCCCGGCAGAGCCAGGCGCCGCCATTCGGGACCACCCCTCCCACCTGGTGGCCTGGCAGTCCTTCGGCATGGCGGCTCCACCTTGAACACGGCGTAAAAAATATAGGTTGTGAAGAGGAGAGGAAAAGAGATGTGAGGAAGGTATGGGTGGGGATGAAGCAGGTTGTTAAAAAAACCCCATCCCGAACCGGAGCTGAGGGGTTAGGGAACAATGTCCCCTCCCTCCTCAGCCCCGATCCGGGGTGGTTGGCTTGAGAAGAAGGTCAGCATTCTACCCTGTGAAATTAGAGGCTGACCAGAGAAAGTTGTGGGAGAGGTTGTATGAAAAGCGACGAGGTAGGGGAGAAATCGGGCTATCTGAAGGAAGGAAGAGAGGCTAAGCTGGGGCCGGACGGAGTGCTGGATCCCGTCAGCACGGCGGCCAGGATGGCAAATCGCCGCGCCCCTTACGGGGTTTGCGAGCAGAGGCATAGCGACAAATAGTCAAGGGTGGTACTCTCCAGGGTGGCATCCTGGGCCAAACCAGAGGGGCTGCCAGACCGAGATCTACACCCAGTTCTCAAAGGAGTTTCCTAGCCCTAAACCCAAAGGCGCTTACATATGACTAGCATCTCTCGGTAACATAGGCACCATTGAGATTGGCTACAGATGCAGTGAGCCGTTGGTGACTGAGGGAGGCGATGGGCTCACAAGTAACAGGCACACAGTGCATTGTGCGTGGTGCAGAATGAGTGGCATCTCCCCAGAATTGACAAGTAGGTTCTCAATGGGAGACGTGCGGGAGGCACTGGTTGCATAAAACTCCATGATATTGTATCGCCATGTAGTATCATAGACCTTATTCAAATCGAAAAACACAGTAACCAGTGCTATCTATGAAGGAAGGCCTTGCAGATAGCATTTTCCAGTCAGAGCATGAGAAAGTAGTCACAAAGGGCTTCGCTACAGATGAGGGGTTCAAGATTACATTCTGTTTCTCCTGGAGAACTGGAGGGGAGTCTTGCGAGAAATTGCCCCAAATCCTTTTGACTCACTTCCACACCTCCACAAAAAAGGACTTCCAGTTAAGTGAAGACACATATGCCTGGTATGTCTGTCAGGGACAGCTTGATGAAATTCACCAACAGTGAAATCATTTGAGCAGCAATTATATAATGCTTTTGTTTGAGGGAACTTGCACACTTGGCTGACCACCATAGAAGCTGCCAGTGTGCAAAACAGCCAAATATTCTAGAAATAGTAGTTAACTCACAGCAATGAGGTTGCTGGAGAAGAACTTGACGGCCTCATCCAGTGACCTAAACTCCTTGTCTGGGAGACAAATCAGTCATCTCCTGAAATGTGGACCACTGCACCCACGCCAAGCATCACCAGGATGGTCTTTCAGGCGGCACTGCTCCAGAGGAATAATATTTTAATGGGAAAGTGATGACTACCATGCAAGTCACCAACCACCTCCCACTCAAAATCAGGGTCAAAGTTGGCTTATGCTGGAATGTATGCAGAAATATCAGCATATCTCCTATCTAGGTGCAGCTGCACTGTTACTGCCTGAAAGGAGGAATTTATAGCAAATAGAAGAACAGAAACATCATGTCACATGTAAATCGTGCATTCTCTTGCCCAAGCCCATGGATGAGAAGTGGATCCTTTATCATAACGTAAATGCCTCCATTTGTGGATCAGTCAAGAATTTCTCAATAACTAAGAAGAGGAGTTCATCCAAAAATATCATGTTGAAACAATAGGATATTGAAGGAATTGTCCATTACAAATTGTTAGACTACAATCAAACAAGTAATCCTAATCTCTACTGCAATCAACTTCATTGTTTGAAGGCCAATCAATGCTCAAAGATCTCTTGGAGGAGCTTGGTTGGGAAATTTTGCTTCATCCTCCATATTTTCCTAACCTTGCTCCTTCTGATTATCACTTGTTTAGGAGATTACAAAACCATTTGGATTGTCTTAGGTTGACATCAAGAAAAGAGGTTGGAATGAGGTGCTAGAAAGCAATATAAGTTATGTTTATGATTAAATATTTCCATAACCATAAGTTTTTTCATGTTTAATATACTTCTTTCCAACATGATATATACTTTTATATAAATATGTCGTGGTATGACATATTATATCAATACCATATTATATCTATAGGGGAGGGACCGATAACTTAAAGGTGAACTGACAAAGGGACGGAACACCACGAGTTTTGACGGGTGGAAATGCGAGATAAGAGTGCAACGAGGTCAGGTAAAATATGGGCAATGGCAAAGCTCAAGGTTATTTAAAGAGGCATAAACAAAAATATAATTTTATTTACATAAAAAAATAGAGAATTGATGGGCAAAATTACATCAGAGAATTTAATGGGCAAAATTACATCAGATGAATTAATGGGCAAAATTACACCGGTAAATGAAGGGGGGAACTGTAGTTATGAATCAGACTATGAAGTTAAAATTTAAGGTATTACAGGAGGAGACTATTCAAATGGGGGGGAATTAACTCAAAAGGGTTACTGAAGGGGAAGAGGGGTTGGCTTACGGAGGATTCCGGGTGAGACATCGGGGTAAGGCTTCACGGATGTCTTCTGCACATGAGGCAAGGCCGCTCGGAGCTTCTGAGCGGGATGTTAAAGTGATGACGGTTCTCCAGAAAGGGGGGGGCAGTAATGTCCGGTCCAGGGGAGAGTATTTCAGCCACCCAAAAACGAGGGGCGAACGAGGATGGCTTTGACAGGAGCTGAAGTTGGAAAAATCGCTTGGTAGCGATTGTTAAATGGAATTACCTCACTGGCTAGGGCTAATTCCAATACACAAATAGTTCAGCCGTCACTTTGCTTTGTTGTTAGCACCTGACTTGGAACTAGGAGAATCTTCTTGGGTCCGGGCGAGACTTCTCAACTCTGTGTCTGCCTCATGAAGGACGAGCACTATATATGTCCGAGGCTCTCCCCGCAGGGGGTGAGTGGGAAAGGGCTCAATCTCGAATCTTCTTGCTGAGGCGATTCTAACCCGTGTAAAGGTGGACCGTGGTGAAAGCGGTTCGAGGCTACCGCTTGTGGAAGGAGGGGGGGGTAGGCTTACCAATTTAAGCCTAACAATCTTCTCCAGCACATGGAACTTCCATGCTGGAAAAGAAATTCCACGTGGAATTCCTTCACAAAATATGACCATTATTACAAAAGTTGTCACCAAATATTAGCAGCCTCAAAATGCATGAGGCCATATTTCTTGAACCATTGGTAGGATTGAGCTTAAAATTTCAGAAATGGAGTCTGGGAACTTATAACAAATTTCAGCAAAATATGAGAGATGAGGGTGTTAGGTACTGGTTGATGTGGCAGAGAATAAATGACCCAGCCAACAAAGCAGTAAAGGCTGCCTGCCACAAGCAATACAGCCTACAGAGAGGTGGTCACCCCATTACACACAGGGAAATGGTTATTGGAGAAAAAAATTATCTCATTCATGCCCAAATGCACAAGCTTCCTGTGAGAGCACATGTCAACCCTAATTTCTAATCAGGCCGGGAGGACCAAGTGTAGCAGGCCACACAGGGTACCCCTATGTTGGGAAGGAGATGAGGAGAGTTGGTACAGATGTTAGTGGAAGGAGGAGAGGCTAAGCTGGCACCAGAAAGGGCATCCAGTCTTATCAGCATGGTGGCCAGGAAAACGCACCACTGTGCCCCTTACAGGCTGCATTTGGAGAGCACAGTAACAGATTGAGACAAGAAAATGCAGTTCTCAAGCAGTGATGCAAAAACTCATGCATATTTAGGACACTGATCTCTAGCATGTTGATCAGGTCAACAAAGACCAAACTCATAGGATTGATTGTGTAGCCCCCCAGAGATGGTGTCTAACATTCAAACCCCAAGCAGGGAAGAAATCCCCTAAATTGAAGTTGGCTGAAAGGAGGTATTTATAACAAGGAGAAGAATGGAGACATCATGCTGAGTTTATATCACTCATCCTCCCAGGGAACCCTCATCCGGTGGAAGAGTTACAAAACCTGTATACTCCAGGAGGGGGTAGCCAATGGGCCACATGCCCAGCATGGTCTCCTTCAAAGAAATAGCTAGTGGGGAACAGGATATGAGCTTCTGCACTCCTCCCAGTTGGCCTGGAGTCCATGGCAATTTCATTGAAGGAATACATATGTCCCCCTAAGCCTAGCTCGGAGATGTAGGAGCCCTGTTCCATGAGAAGACACATGGGTAATGGCCATATGCTTCCCAAAGGCTGAACTCCAGGGACTGTTGGCTGTACAAGGTGCTGTCACCTTCAACGACTTATTGGGGGAGGTTGAGCTCCTTATGCGAGTCATTTCCTCCAATCTGCCTCTAAACTTTTGCAAGTCCAGCATCTATAAAATGACCTGGATGGATGGGGTAGAGAGTGTTGTGGAAGAGCTATGATTGTGTTAATAGGTTTTTAAGAGTGGGAAACTAAGTACTGGTAGTGGTTAGGGAAATATATGAGGAAGTAATTGTACAGAAGGTAGACAGGGTGGGGTAGGGGAGGAGATAGATATGGAAGTGATAGAGATGAATGTATTCAGACTAAAAGAGATACTTTAGGGATAGGAAGGCTGAGTTGTCTCTATACAATGCTTGAAGTCTTAGAAATAGGAAGGATGAGAAGAAATAGCATTGCTTCAACTCTAATTTGGTAAAGCAGGAAGAAGTGTGGATAGGTATTAGGCTCAGTAAAAATAGGATGCTACACTTGGAGCCTTTAACAGACAACCTGGACAGATTGATGATAGTGATGAGCTAATGATAAGGGAAATAAGTAAAGGATGTGAAGCAGATAGTTATTCTAGCTGAATTTAATCTAAGCTGTGTGGACTGGGAAAATATGATCGGAAGAGATGGAGCAAGTTATAAGTTTAAGAATGATTTGAGTCAATTTGTTAATATACTAACAAGGGGCTCCAATATATTAGATCTAATACTTTCAAATTATGAGAATTTGGTTCAGAAAATGACTGTCTGAGAAGCATTGGGAAATAGTGATCATTAGATAGTTTATTTTAAAATGGGAATGAGGAAGTTTAGAAGATCAAACACTATTAAAACTCCAAATTTTTATAATGGGGATTATGAAAAACTTAGAAACTTGCTAATCAAGTTAACTAGGATGTAGAATTCAGGGGAAGAATACTTTTAAACTATATCAAACATAGTCCAATGGTAGTTTAACTCAACAAAGGCCATTAGGTAAAAATGTTGGAAGCCATTGTGATAGAATCATGAGATAACTAGGAAATTTCTGACAAGAAAAGGGCATACTAAATATTACTAGGGGAAGGTAGTGCTGAAATCTGAATCATAATAGGTTGAGTAGGAATGAGCTAAATAAGATAATACCTAATTTGGAAAATAGCAAATGTAGTGTGAATTTTTAAGAAAGGCAGTAAAGAGGACCCAAATAACTTTAGACCAGTAAGTTTAACAACTATAGTTGCAAAATTCTTGAGATGGTAGTTAAAAAGGGTTTTCTGAGCATCTAGAAAGAAGTAGGTTAATAAATGATGCTCAGCATTGGTTTAGCAGAGGTTTGACAAATTTATTGGATTTTATGGATTATGTAACTAAACAATTAGATCAGGGAGAGAATGCTGATGTACTCGTAATTTACTTAGATTTTAGCAAAGCTTTTGATAAGGTTCCACATAAGAGACTAGTGAAAAAATTAAAAATGCATTGTTTTTTATAACTTTGGAACAACGATGGCCGCAGGACCTCACCAGTTTCTTGCAAAATTCTGGTGTTATTTTGTTCCATATATCCATCACAGTTAAAGGCTGGTGTCAAACTTTGTCTCCATTGATCTTCCGGCGGTTCTTAATTGGATTTAGGTCCAGGCTCTGACCAGCCCACTTCATTACTTTGATATCTACAGTAGTACCTTGATTTATGAGTGAACCAACTTGTGAATTTTTTGAGGTACAAACTGTTGCTCAGTTTATTTTCTACTTTGTGGCACTGTCAAGATACGAGTACAATTGAGTGACTGAGCTTCACATACACCACCACTAGGTAGCATAGTGAGCGTGCCTCCACATTCACACAGCCTCGTTCAGTTCGCATGCTTACTTTGCTGTGCAAGCAGCTCTGTTGTATCACTGTTGCTTTTCCCATAGTTTTTTATGCTTTTTTTTGTGGTTATGTCATTATAATGTACAGTATTAACCAAGGGTTCTAAGAAAGTGAGTATCAAGGCCAGTGCTGAGAAGAAGAAAAGGATGATGTCTTCGGAATTAAAGCACAAAATCATTGAAAACCTTAGCGAGGTATGCGTGTTGTTGACTTGGCAAGCCATTACAAGCATAGTAAATCTACGATACGAGTATGTACGATTTTGAAACAGAAGGAGGCTATAACACCAGCCAAAGGTGTTAAGATCATTTCAAAACTCCATACCTCTGTCCATGAAGAGATGGAGAGGCTGCTGTTGGTGTGGTTGATGGAGCAGCAGCTCACAGGAGATACTGTGTGTAGCATTAAGTATGTAGTAAGTAAGTTAAATTTAGCATAATACCTATCCACACTGGCTCCACTTCTTCCTGCTTTACCAAATTAGAGTTGAAGCAATGCTATTTCTTCTCATCCTTCTTATTTCTAAGACTTCAAGCATTGTATAGAGACAACTCAGCCTTCCTATCCCTAAAGTATCTCTTTTAGTCTGAATACATTCATCTCTATCACTTCCATATCTATCTCCTCCCCTACCCCACCCTGTCTACCTTCTGTACAATTACTTCCTCATATATTTCCCTAACCACTACCAGTACTTAGTTTCCCACTCTTAAAGACCTATAAACACAATCATAGCTCTTCCACAACACTCTCTACTCCATCCATCCAGGTTATTCAGAGATGCTGGACTTGCAAAAGTTTAGAGGCAGATTGGAGGAAATGACTCGCATAAGGAGCTCAACCTCCCCCAATAAGTCGTTGAAGGTGACAGCACCTTGTACAGCCAACAGTCCCTGGAGTTCAGCCTTTGGGAAGCATATGGCCATTACCCATGTGTCTTCTCATGGAACAGGGCTCCTACATCTCCAAGCTAGGCTTAGGGGGAAAGTGTGCAAGTAAGTTAAGCAATATAACATGATACAAAAAACTCTCCCCAATCAACTTCACCTACAACTGATTCTCAAGGTAAAGTACAATTAATAAAACCAGATTATTTTCTTATTCTTTTTTATAATGTTTTATTATTTTCTTATACATTATTTATTTATAAAGTACCTTTTTTTATTTAAAATCTTCTACTAAAAAAAATTGGTGTGTTTTTTTTGGGGGGGATGGAACTAATTAATGACCTTTCCATTAATTTCAATGGAGGAAACTGCTTTGATATCCGAGCAAATTAAGTTACGAGTTCAGTCATAGAACGAATTAAACTCATATCACTGTACTTTATCGAAATAGTATTTTACTCACTTTGCAGTATGGCATGGCCTATTCTCCTGCATAAATACTGCTGGCTTGTTCAGTGGACAAACTCCTTTAGATGAAAACATCCCCCATAACATGATACTGCCTCCTTTTTGCTTGGCAGATTTTTTAACATATTTAGGGTTAAGTGTGTCACCTGCAACACAAAGTATCTGCCATCAGATAGATCCAACAAAATTAAATTTACTTTTGTCACTGAAATGAATTCACTCCCAATCTTCATCCCACCAAACATTAGCTTCAGCATATTTGAGTCCTGCCTTCTGGTTGTTCTTACTAATGATTGATTTGGTTGCTGGAGAATGATCTTTTAAAACAGATGCCTTGAGGTGACAGGAAACTGTGAAATGGCTCACTTCTTTACCACTATTGGTCTTAATTTTTCCAAAAATTCCTGCAGCAGTCTCGAAAGGTTCCTTCATAGAAAAACACCTAATACCTCTGCCTTCTTGGATGGTGGTTATGCAAAGTCAACCAACTTTTGTATGAGATTTATAGGTTTTGTTTTCATTGTATAACTTTAGAATGTGCAAAATCACACTCTTGGACTTTCCTATCTTTCTTGAAATCACAGAAAGAGTCCTCCCCCAAATTTTCAAGGAACAATTCTCTGACGGAGCTCAGGATTCACATGTGTGGTGGCAACCCTGCAGAGTGAGTACAACAACAATAGTGGTTGTACAGTTCTTAACTACTGAGGAAAATGTTGACAGATGATTTTAAAATCTTTGTGAAAAAATCACTTATTTTGCACAGGTTAATATTTTATTTAGTATAATTTTCTTAAGATATGATTGTATCATATATTATCTTCATAAAATATTAAATTACCTAATCATAATTTTTAATATATTTTAACAAAGGAAAATCTTTCTCTCCTGATTCAGCAAGTTTCTAAGTTTATCATAATGAATATTAATAAATAAAAGTTACAATATTAATTCTTGTTTTGAAAAGATTTCTTTGAAGGTCATAAAATAAGGAAAGTGCAAGAGTAATTGAGGAAATTGACAGTACATTTAAATAGAATGCATTTAACAAACACAAAGGGAGAGAGAGCTCTTATTTCATTTCATTGAACATATAAATGGCCATTCACAAAATGAGTTCTTTCTCTAAAAGCTTAAATGAGTTTACAAGTTGTTGGGAGTCTTAGGCTTATCAAACAGTTATCATTATAGGCCTAAAAGAAATGATAATATATCTCCAGATATAATAAAAATGTTCAACGGTAATCTAATAATTAACTCTTAAGCAAATCAATTTAATCTTTCAAAATAAGAATTTTTAAATCAAGGAAAATATATTAGTACTTAAAATCCTGCAAGAAAAGAAAATTATAAATAATTTCAAACTTCATTCATTCCCGAATGAACAAAAAAAACATGAAATACACAGTGCTTATGGAAGGTTTCAGTATCACTGCACCCATCTTGCACTACTTTGGAATCCATTATATATATAAATATAAGCAAATCTGGTATGGTTGAGTCCTGGTTTGTATCATATGCAGTAGCAACCCATGGTTTAGTTCACAGGTTTAACTGTAGTTCTCCATTGAATAAGGTCTCTAAATATTAGTGTAAATCAGTAGTAAAACTATGAAAATATATATAAATAAAAAAAAATAATTGCCAATACTATTATATAAAATTGCCAAAAACTGTAATGAAACTATCTAAATTTATCAAAACATATCTGATTATTCTTTAGCTTCAAAATGAGATTCTGTGTGATAGAACCTGAAATCTCAGTATTATGTGGCAACAAAACTGTTTTCTTTTTTGTGAACTCAATCTCTATTAGATTTCCAACAAGAAATCAAAACATGTTTAATAATAACATAACATAATTTTATGGATGACAAAAGCCACAAGGGCCTATCCAAGGTCATCGACATCTGTCAAAACCTACCCACACAATGCATCCATAGGATTGTGTCAGATCATGCATCTACAATATACAATTAGAACCATAAGCAGGAATGCGTCAAAAAACAAAAAGCATCATCATCAAGACTTCAAAATCCAAATCAATAATAATAAACAATAAAAAAAAACTGCATCCACAGAAATGAGTCCAGAATACCCCCCCCCCCTCCCCCCATATAATCTGCATTTGAAAACATTCAAGTTTGGACTGACTACTGTCTCAGATGGCAAACTATTCCACTAATCTACCTCTCTATTGATAAAAAATATTTTCTTACATCCAACCTGCACCTGTTTTTTAAATTTTTAAGTGGCAATCCCTAATCCTATTACTACCTTCCAACTCAAATAGCTTGCTAAAATCCAACTTATCCCTCCCAGAACAGATTTTAAAAAGCTCACACATCTTTCAAATGAGAACACATTTAGTACCCTCAGTCTATATTTATATTCAAGGTGCTTCAAGTAAGGTATTATTTTTGTTGCCCTCCTTTGTACCGACTCTAGCAGGTTGATGTCTTGCCTAAAATGTGGTGACCATGCTTGTATACAGTACTCTAAATGTGGCCTAACATATGAGTTATATAGTTTAAGGATAAACTCTTTACTCTTGTAGCTAACACTCCTGTTAATGTATCCTAGCACCCTATTTGCTCTATTTTTTGCCTCAATACACTGCTTTGAAAACTTGAGTGACCTATCTACTACTACACCCTAAGTCCTGTGCAATTATATTACAGTAAAAGAAATTTCGATCTTGGCTAAATTTACAATTCCTGTATCATGTAAGACATTTAATAACTCGCAGGATTATACTGTGAGCCCTATATTTTTCTAAGGTTGGAATATTGTCCTCAAAGAATTCACATATTATTTGGTATTGTCCCTTATAACAAACAACATATGCCACTCTAACAATTAAACTGAAGACACAGTCATGCACGAACCATCCAAAATATAACAAAGCATGCTATTGGCTAAGCAGCCTGAAGACACATGCAGATATAACCTAGTATGCTATTGGCTAACTAGTTAGGCTAAAAGTCAGCCGAAAGGTGAGGGAAAATGGCAAATGGTAAAAAAAGATTTAAATATAACTCACCTGGTAGGGCCACTCTCCATAACATGAGGCACTGACAGAGCAGCCCAGTATTGCATGGAATGACACGCCAGCCCAAAATTGTAAATAGAAGGCAGAAAAGCTAGAGGGCCAGTATTATGTGTCATTCAAGGAGTTGGTCTTTGTTGTATGAAAAGAATCAATTAAGTACAAGTGGATATGATATAAGGCGGGTGGAGGTCTAAGGTTCAAAAAGATGAGGCCCCAAAAAATTAGTTAGCCTGGACTTGAAGGATTTGATTCCAAGTAGACATGATATGGCATGTAAAGATCACTTTCGTGCTTCAGTTGAGGAATGAGGGACAAAAACTTTGTATTGATGGCCTCTATTATCCGTGGGAGTTGGTATAAACAAGTCAGATGGTTTTATAGGAGAAAGGTTATGGAATATTTTATAAAACTGTAGGAGGTCAGCACGCAAGAGTCTACCTTTGAAGATTTTCTAGCAGGGTGAAGTCCTGCAAGAATCCAGTATTCCAAATAACAGAGGAGAAGTTGAGGATGGGTTGTATGTCGGAAATCAAAAGCGAGGGAGAACGGCATAGGGTAGATTTAAGGAGATTAGTGGAAACTCCACCAGCTTTATAGACTGAGCAAAGATGAGCACATTTATTAGGTGCAAAGGATAAACCTCAGGATGGGGTTATGTCTAAGAGGGTATTGATGTTGTGTTGTAAGTCACATGAGGCAAACTGGCCAATATTACTAGGATGATGGAGGTAGAGTTTGAGGTCATCAGCAAAAGGTTTGTAATGGCAAATAATACTTCTCCCAAGATGATTAATGAAGAAGAGTAGGAAAAGCATGGGGCACAGAACTGAGCCTTGAGGGACCCCACTGGTAACGGAGAGATTTACCCTGGTTACCCGTAATAACAACACTCATTGTTCTGTGGGTGATGAAACTCCAAATCCATGCAAGCAAATTACCACCAATACTAAGACATGCAAGTTTATCCAATAAGGCAGAGTGATGGACAGGATCGAATGCATTGATAAAATCAAATAAGATTAGGTCAATAGTAAAGCAATTATCGTAAAAATATGTAATTTTGTTGTAAGTTAATAATAGCTGGGCAGTCACTGATCTGCATGAACAGAAGCTGAAAAGGTTATCATAAAAAATCAGATAGTCATCAAGGAAGCTATGCAAGGTTTTGGTAATAATGCGTTTGAGAGTTTTACAAGGAACTGGAGTAAAGCTGATAGGTCCCTTCTTGAATATAAGTATGACATGGGAGTGTTTCCATAGCATAGGAACAGAGCCAGAGTTTAAAGATTTGGTGAAGATAAGGTGAAAGGGTTGGATAAGGATGCAGAACACTGTTTCAAGAGAACAGGGTGTAAGTTGTCAGGGCCCATAGCACTATCTGTACAAAGAGATGCAAACAACTCCTCAACTTGACCGCGTTATATTTACAGTTGATATGGAACCAGTCCCTTGTTGATGAGGAGAAGGTTTTGGGCAGGTAGTGTTTACAAACAGAAGAAAAGGCTTCAATAAAGGAATTTGCCATTACAATGTCATCAATTAATAAGGGACCAATAGAAGGACGAGCATACTTTTTATGCCTGATGTAGGAATAAAACAACTTTGGACGTGAATGATGCTGGGATACAAGATGGAGTTCATATTCGGACTGAGCACATATTACAGCCAGTCTTAAGTTATTGTTGGCCACATGGAAGAGATGAAGTTTTTGCAATGTAGTAGGAGCCCTGCGCCCAAACATTACTCTAGATTGGATGTATTCAGCCCAGCATTTGAATTTTGTAGCATGAAAATCACTAGAGACCTGTCCATGCCAAGGAGCATCCTTCCTCTGCTTTGCTTTTATTGGGATGTACGTATTGACAAAATTAATTAATATCTGAGATAGGTGTGTGGTCATTTCATCAAGAGAGGTAGGCAAATTCCAAGTCCAGTCATACAGATTGAGATGTTCATTAATCAACTGATAGTTGTCTCTTGACCAGTCTTTAGAGTATATTGCAGAGACAGATGTAGGCAATAATGTTTGAAATACATAAGAAAATTTTATAAGGGCATGGTGGCATTGAGGGAAGGGTGAGTAACACTGAATATGAGTAATTCTATCTGGATCAGAAGTACAAGGGGCGGTCAATAAGTTTTGCGAATCAGTAGGGCAAAACAGAGAAGGGGGATGGCTGTTTGTGGGGGTGTTAGGACAAGTCAGTACCTGCAGCCGTACGCTCCTGTCTCATCTATTTAAGAAGCAGTCGCTGATCGCAGATCGTCAGTCACAAATTTTTCAACAATGGAGAAGGTTGATCACCTCACAGTGATAAAATTTTTGACCAAGGAAGGCAAGAATGCAAAAGAGATCCATGAATGCATGGTTGCAGTGTACACCGACACCGCCCCTATTTATGCAACCATTGCTCGCTGGAATAGGGAGTTCTGCCATGGCTGTGAGTTCCTTGAAGATGATCCCCATCCAAGACGCCCATCAGACGTGACCAACGAGGACAATGTGGCCCGTGTGGAGAGGATGATCCTCAAAAATCGATGGGTGAAGGTCGAAGAAATCGAGCGAGAACTTGGAATATTACATGGAAGTGTTATCAACATCATCCATGACCAAGGTCTCTGCCCGTTGGGTCATAAGAAACCTCACGCCTCATGATCGACTTCAACGTCGTCAAAGTCCACAAGGCCAGAGTTGCACCAGCTGCCCTGCGCGAGTGCGGATTCGAGGAGCTCAACCATCCCCCCTACAGTCCAGATCTGGCCCCTAGCGACTACTTTTTATTCCGCTAGCTCAAGGCTGCACTGCATGAACGCCGGTTTGGGGACGATGAAGATGTCCAGCTCGCCGTCCAAGAGTGGATTGAACAGCAGTGGGGAGATTTCTGGTTGTCGGGAATTGGAAGCCTCAGGGACAAGTGGCGCAAGTGCAATGAAGTCGAGGGTAGTTATATTGAAAAATAATAAAACACTTTTCCTCATATCTCGTTTCCTTATATCCGAATTGCAAAACTTATTGACCGCCCCTCGTAAGTACCAGATCAAGTATATTGCCCGAGAGAAGGAAAGTTAGTTCTAAGACATGTTGATGAAGCCCCAAGGACATAAAAAAGGTTGTAAAATAAAGCGTCATGAGGAGTGATGTTAAGGTCAGGTTCAGGAAGATTCCAGGATATAGAGGGAAGGTTGAAGTCCCCAACTATAATGAGTTCCTTCCCAAGACTGAACTTGACAAGTAATTGATGAGTGTGGTATTATCCATGATGGAGATGGATGGGGGTCTGTATACTACAACAATATGTACATCAAGTGTAGGAAGCAAGGGTGTTTGGTGGTTGTTCTATTGTACTGCAATGAATAGCTTTAATTGAGTTATGTATATATAAACAGACCCCATGTTTAGCTCTCAAAGACAAAATCATTTCTTATAATATAATAATTAGAAATATTTACAACAGCATCTGAGATATTACAGCTCAACCAAGACTCTGTAATAGCAAATATATGTATGTTGTTCTCTAAACAGAAGTTATTAACATAATAAGTTTTATTAGATAAGTTGTTAACATTTTTTACAGCAATATTAAGCAGGAAGGATGAAGAGCAGGTGGCTTGATTTAGTTTTTTTGAGAAACAGGCGTATGTGGTGTCTTTAGTGGTGGTGGAAGTGCAAAGTGATTGTCAGGAACAGGTATTGGAGGAAGAGAAACGGACCCAACAGGTGGGAGAGGAGGAATGTCAGTAGCGAGTGAGGAGGCTGACACAGCAACTACTGGAGGCTGAATAGATGTGGAGGATAATGAGCTAGTTGTATGAGTCAAGTGGGTGGATGTTTGAATATTTGAAACTATAGCTCTTTCCTTGAACAGATGTCATTGTTGATAGGTTTGGTCCCTGCTGATATAACAAAATAATAACATTTTGAAAAAATGAATAACTACATTATTATTAAGCTAAGGAAGGTGGAAATGACCGGTGAACAGCATTTTAAGAATTAAGAACGTTTATGGGTTGGAAAATTTTAAAAATCATAATTGTATTAAAATAAATATTATCCAAAGATAGCTAGCAATCTAAAAAATAATTAAAGCAGCATATATAAGTATAAATTTCCACAGAATAGTAAAGGTGCTATATACTATATAGCTATGATAGGATAATTGTTAAGATTAGTGGTGCATGATTTTGTTAGTGATCACTATTAAATTATTAAAAAATAGTGAGGTCAGGGCATCAATCAGCCGTAGTCAGACAACAGAAGGTTGAGAAACTATGTAACTTCTACAAGAAAAATAAATGTCACTTTGGGATGAAGGGTAATGAATGTAGATATCAACACCCTAAACCATGTGCCAAATTCTTGAAACATGGGCTTGATGACCGAACAGACTGTAAACTTGGCCGTTGTTATAAAGACTAACACCCATGGATCTGTAAGAATTCGCTATATAAGAAAGAATGTGCAAATCTCGGCAGAGATTGTAAACATTGGCACCTGAAAGGGACAACAAAGCCAAAGGAAGTAGAGGTAGGCCTGGCAGCTACTGATACAACAGCAGGACAAGCAAGGTCTTCTGAGATGCAGAAACCAAGCCATAATAATAGTAATGCTGGGTCCACGAACATCTATCAGACCCTTGGACCCCAGCATCAAAGGCATAGGAAAATCCTGTTGGGGAGAATTTTTTAGAATTTTCAATGAAAATACAGACGATGATAGAATGTCTTATGGAATGAATGGAGAAGCAAGAAAAGAAATCGAGAGAAAGAGGGTGCTGCAGCCACCACTAATGGCCTTCTATATGGGCAACATTCAGGGACTCTTTCCCAATGCTCCAAGAGATGGCAAGCTAAGAAAAAATATCCTTTCTTGCATTAACAGAAACACATCTGTAAGAAGAAATCCAAGATGCAGAAATAAAACTGCAGGGGTATTCAGTCTTCAGGATGGGCAGAAAAGAGAGAAGTCATGGAGGGGTAGCCATTTATGTAGCAAATGAATTGGCAACCAATACAAAGATACTGTCCACCTTCTCCAATGGTACCACTGGGCTGATTGCACTGCATTTAAGAAACCCTAATCTATTGCTAATTAATATTTATCACCCCCCCCTCCAATACTGAGGCAGAAAAATTTTAAGATGTGATAAATATAATTCAGGCACTACTAAATGAACTGCCTAGCCCATGTACGGAAGTTCTAATAATGGGTGATTTTAACTTCCCACATGTCTGCTGGTCATCACTAACAGTTGTTGGAGGAACTGCAGTCAATAGAAGACAAGCGGAAGACTTAATTGCAGTCATTAAAGAGCACTTCTTAACACAGTTCATCGCAATGCCAACAAGGAGGAAACATTCCGGACATAGTTCTTGGCAATAACCATAATATCATGCACTCATATGAAGTAGCAGAATCAGCTCTATTGGATCACAAGCTGATCAAAGTCCTCATCAAATTACCAGTGGACAACATAGTGACAAGTACTGACAATACAAGTACAGCTACAGCACAACCCACCAGTATGTGCGATCTGAATTTTTACAACTCCTCAATAAACTGGGACCTTATAAAACTTGAACTGCAACAAACAGAGTTGGAAAATCTTTGCAGGGGAAGAGATGAAGACTCAATCTTCAGGATAATACAAACTAGAACCCAAGAAATATGCATGAAACATATCCCAAAGAAGCTTAAGCTAAGGAAAAAGCGTGAAATCCCAAAAGACAGATGAATCTTGTCTCTTGGGAGAAACACAAAACAAGAGAAAAGCAGAGGATAGAACAAGAAATTAAAATGACAGAGATCAAGCTACTGCAGTCACATGAGCAAAACAGGAGTAGAGAGGAACGACAAGCAGTCCAGCGCATCAAGAAAAACACAAAGTTCTTCTTTTCATATGCTAAAAAGAAGTTGAAAGAATTTAGCCCAATAGGTCCCCTAATAAGGGAGGATGAGGAGCTAGTAGATGACCCAAAAGAGATGGCCAATATCCTACAACAACAGTATGATAGGGTCTCCAGTCAGCCCAACCTGAACAAGAAAGTGACAGACCCTGTTTCATTCTTCAGAGAGCAGGTGGCTAGGTCAGAAAAGCTGACAGACATTGAGGTCACGACTGATGACATAATTGTAGCTATTGATACAATTAAGCCAAATGCAGCTGGAGGACCAGATGGTTTTCATGCCCAGCTAATAAAGAACTGTAAATATGAGCTGGCAAAACCACTGCAACTGATTTGGTCTCATTCCCTGACATCTGGAAAGATTCCATCACTACTCAAAGTGGGTATAATAAAACCCATTCACAAAGGTGGTAGTAAAGGACTTGCAAAAAAATTATAGGCCAGTAACGCTAACATCGCACCTTGTTAAAATTATAGAGAAAGTGGTACGAATGAGGATGATCACTCATTTAGAAGAGGATAAACACTTTCAACGAAGGTCATCATGGCTTTAGACGTTGGCGTTCTTGCCTCTCATAACTGCTGTGCCACTATGAAACCATACTAGAGCCAGGGTTGGCAAAAAAATAAAAAATTTGAAAAAGCCCAATAAAACCTGGGTTTTATTCTGGGGGTTTTCAAAAAACAAATGCTATATACATTAGAATAACATAAAAAGAATAATTATCTCTATTTTTATATAATATTAATAATTACTTAGTTTAATAATTATATTATAGTAAGAATAGATCACAGTAACAGATCACTGATCGAGAATTTGGGGTACCCATGATAGCCATAACCTGTAGAAGGAGATGAATTATGAGTCAGTATCAGAGAAATAACCTTAATTTGATACATATTTGTTTAAATTATAAACAAATATGAATTTTGAATAGAATAATGATAAGTAGCATTCATTTCTTGAAAAAAAAAGTAATTTTGAAAAATACAAAAAAAAACGGGGGTTTTAAAAATTTCACTTGAAAAAAAAACACCCAAAAACAAGGAATAAAACCCGGGGGGGGTTTATTTGCCTACCGTGACTAGAGGATGTTCAACATGGTACCAATACAGATGTAATTTACCTCGATTTTGCCAAAGCCTTCAATAAAGTAGATCACGGCATTGTCCTCTACAAGCTACAGGCACACAGCATTGGCGGGAAGTTGGGTGAGTGGCTGCACAGCTTTCTCTCTGATCAGGCACAATGAGTAACTGTCCACGGAAGCCTGTCTGAGCAGAGCCTAATGGTCAGTGGGGTCCCTCAAGGCTCAGTACTGGGCCCCTTATTGTTCCTAATCATGATCGGGGATATTGACAGGGACCTACAGTACTCCTATGTCACATCCTTTGCCAATGATACCAGAATAACGAGGAAAGTTCAATCAGAGGAGGAGGTAGTCCTACTACAAGAAGATTTAAACAGGGTCATTACTTGGGCAGAAGATAACATGATGCTTAAAAGCGACAAGTTTGAGCTGTTCAGGTATGGCCCTCTACAAGACATAAAAGAAGCAAGGAGTATAAATAGTCATAACCAATCATATCAATGAAATAATCAAGACTGCACAGAGACTAACTGGATGGATCCTAAGAACCTTCTAGATAAGGGAAAAAGACCATGCTGTCACTCTGGAAATCCCTAGTTATTCCAAAGCTTGAATACTGCTGCCAGCTTTGGTCTCCTTACAAAGTTGGGGACATAATTAAGCTTGAGGCAGCCCAGAGAAGGAATGCAGCTTATGAATTACTGGGAGAAGTTGCAATATCTGGGACTCTACTCGCTCCAGAGACGCCAGGAGAGGTATTCAATAATTTTAGAAATTATCCCAGAAGAGGTCATCTTTGCTTTGTGAGGAGGACAGGTGGTACTTCCCAAAAGATGAAGACAATAATTCACCACAGCTTCACATTTGAGGGGACACAGCTCTTCAACTCTGTCCCTCAAGAAATAAGGAACCTGACAGGCATTACACCAGATAGTTTCAAGAAAAAATTAGACAAGTGGTTGGCAACATTTCTTGACCAGCCCCCAACACCAAGATACACCAGTTCCAGTGCAAATTCCCTACAGCCAGTGGCTCACAACATTGGAGGGGAGGAGCTGCCTTGTACCAGCATTTTTTTTAATAGCCTATCTGGTGACTGCTCACTTGGGCATAAGTCACCAGAATCATGACAACCTAACACTAGGCTACTTCAAAATAAGAACACAAAAAACACAACGATAAAAAGGGATGATCGCAACAATTAGGAAGCAATCTCTGGCATCGGGGGGAGGTCCCCCTCCCCCCGGTGCAGCGTGCGACCTACTAAGAAAACAACAATAACAAAAACAAAAAACAACAAAACCTAGATAAATAAAAGGGAGAAGGCCGGCCTCCCCCAAAAAGTCTACCAGTCCACCAGTCAAAGAGCACGCACTCGTCTCGAGTACAAGGGACAGGCGGTAGCGACTCCGCCCATCCCGGAACCGGAACAGGCAACATGCGCGAAGATCGCCCAGAGTGGAACATTCAACAAGAATGTTGATCAGCGATGCTCAGCATGGGTTTAGATCAGGTAGATCATGTTTGACTAACTTACTAGACTTTCTGGAGTTTGTAACAGATCAAGTAGATAAGGGAGAGAATGTAGATATAATTTACTTAGATTTTAGTAAAGCATTTGATAAGGTACCACACAGGAGACTAGTTCATAAATTAAAAATGATTGGGATATGTGGGGGTGTTTCAAATTGGATAGCTGAGTGGCTGAAAGACAGGAAGCAAAGGGTAGTGCTAAATGGTGTAAAGTCAGAGTGGATGGATGTTATCAGTGGGGTTCCTCAGGGATCAGTTCTCGGTCCATTATTATTTGTCATCTATATAAACGATCTTGGGGAGGCAGTTAATAATAAAGTGTCAATTTTTGCGGATGATACCAAATTAGCAGCTGTAGTTAAAGATATTGATGATAATTTTAAAGTGCAGGGGGACTTAAATAAATTGTTATCCTGGGCACATAAGTGGCAAATGACTTTCAACCTTGATAAGTGCAAAGTTATTAACATGGGAAAAGATAATAGAGAATTTAACTATGAAATGGATGGGCATTGGCTGAGCTCAGTAGAGGATGAGAAAGATCTAGGAGTAGTAATAGATAAGTCATTAAGGTTTTCTAAGCAGTGTATTGAAGCAAGAAATAGGGCAAATAGAGTGCTGGGTTTTATTAAGAGAAATGTCAGTTACAAAAGTAAGGAGGTTATTCTTAAACTCTATAACTCTTATGTTAGGCCACATCTAGAGTACTGTATACAGGCATGGTCCCCACATTTTAGACACGATATTAACCTTCTTGAGTCAGTGCAACGGAGGGCAACAAAGATTATTCCTTCCCTGAGGCACCTTGAATATGAAGATAGACTGAGGGTATTAAATATGTTCTCGTTCGAAAGGAGGTGTGTGAGAGGGGATATGATTGAGCTGTTTAAAAATTTTTCCGGGATAGATAAATTGGATGTTAGCAAGTTTTTTGAGTTAGATGATGGAAATCGGACTAGAGGTCACCACTTGAAAATTAAAAAGCAAGGGTGTAGGTTGGATTTAAGAAAATATTTTTTCACCAATAGAGTGGTAGACTTCTGGAACAAATTGCCGCAGAGGGTAGTAGGTAGTCCAAATCTAAATGTATTTAAGAGTAGGTTGGATGAGTTTATGGGAAGGGAAGGTTGTGATGGTTCCTAAGTTTTGTATATATTAATATTGTTTGTATATATCTATAGCTGCATGATTTAGTTCTTGACAAGCCTTGATTGGTGATACCCTTGTTTCTGGATGCAATCCTCTGGATGTAGTTTTCCTGGGAGTTTGGGTGCCTTGAAAAAGAGGCCGCTTGACTCGGATGACCTATGATGAGCCCTTGTGGCTTTTGTCATCCGTTATATTATATTGTGGGGGACTTTGATTTTGTCTTCCCCTGGTGATGGTGCTTTTTGTGGGTGGGTTTTGACGGAGGCGGATGACCTTTGATAGGCCCTTGTGGCTTTTGTCATCCGTGTAATTATGTTATGTTATGTTATGTTAACAGTCTTGGGGACGACGCAGTCATCACAGTAGGGCGCTGGCGAGCGCTGCATCAAATGAAGGTGCGTCCCGCAAGTATGCCCAATTCGGAGACGACAGAAAGCAACCTGAAGCCTTCGCAGCATTGGGGGGTAGGTACATGGGAACAGTCGCGGCGCAATGGCACGCAACTTTAAGTTCCCTTCGACCGTCTCCCATCTTCTTTGCCAAGCAGCCCGTATCCCTGCCATGTAGTTGGTGTGAGAAAGAGGAAAACGCTGGTCCGGTCGCAGAGTCCTCGCGGACTCTTTGGTGCCCTCATCGGCGCGCTCATTCCCCACAATTCTTACACGTCCAGGAATCCAGCAGAAAATAATCTCGACACCGACCCGGCTCACCAAAACCGTGGCGTCATGGATATCGCGAACCAGGGGATACAGAGATTCCAATGCCCCGAGAGCCATCAGGGCGCTTTGTGAGTCGCTATAGATCACAATCCGGTCTCACAACCGGGCATGTCGCGTAATCTCTCGTACCGAGTGGTGTATTGCCACCAGCTCGGCCGTGAAGACAGACGCAGTGCCTGGCAGAGCCCCGCTGAATTCAAACAGAGGGGATATGGCGTAGAAGCCGACCCCCTCTTGGGACTTGGAGACATCCGTATACACTGGCACGGTTCCAGCATGACACGAGGTGTGCTCCAAAAAGGTCGAATGCAATACTCCCGGTGCCGTACAAGCTTTGGGAGCAGAGGCAAATGTGGTACCCTCCAGGGTGGCATCCTGGGCAGCACCAGGGGCGCCACCGGCCCGAGAGCTATACCTGGCTTTCGAAGGAGTTTCATGGCCCTAAACCCAAAGGGCTTAGGGTATGACTAGCGTCTCTCGGAGGCATAGGCACCGTCGAAATTAGCTGCGAATGCACTGAGAGCTGTTGGCATAGAGCGAGTGGCATCTCCCCAACATCGACTAGTAGGCTCTCAATGGGGGAAGTGTGGAAGGCACCGGTTGCAAGGCGAAGGCCGGTATGGTGGATCGAATCCACCTTCCCCAATAAACGCTCGGCTGCGGATGCATAAAACTCGCATCCGTAGTCGAGCTTCGAACGAACAAAGGATCAATAAAAAAGTAAGGCAGTAGCCCTATAAGCGCCCCAAGTGCTGAACGTCACGGAGCGGAGAATATCCATGGTGCTGGTACAAGAGACCCTAAGGCTGCAAATATGAGCCTCCCAGGTGAGGGGTCAGTCAAATACAAGACCAAGGTAACGGTGTGATTCAACCACTTCGACGGCATAGGCACCGTCGAAATTAGCTGCGAATGCAGTGAGAGCTGTTGGCATAGAATGAGTGGCATCTCCCCAACATCGACTAGTAGGCTCTCAATGGGGGAAGTGTGGAAGGCACCAGTTGCAAGGCGAAGGCCGGTATGGTGGATCGAATCCACCTTCCCCAATAAACGCTCGGCTGCGGATGCATAAAACTCGCATCCGTAGTCGAGCTTCGAACGAACAAAGGATCAATAAAAAAGTAAGGCAGTAGCCTTATAAGCGCCCCAAGCGCTGAACGTCACAGAGCGGAGAATATCCATAGCGCTGGTACAAGAGACCCTAAGGCTGCAAATATGAGCCTCCCAGGTGAGGGGTCGGTCAAATACAAGACCAAGGTAACGGTGTGATTCAACCACTTCGACGGCATAGGCACCGTCGAAATTAGCTGCGAATGCAGTGAGAGCTGTTGGCATAGAGCGAGTGGCATCTCCCCAACATCGACTAGTAGGCTCTCAATGGGGGAAGTGTGGAAGGCACCGGTTGCAAGGCGAAGGCCGGTATGGTGGATCGAATCCACCTTCCCCAATAAACGCTCGGCTGCGGATGCATAAAACTCGCATCCGTAGTTGAGTTTCGAACGAACAAAGGATCAATAAAAAAGTAAGGCAGTAGCCCTATAAGCGCCCCAAGCGCTAAACGTCACGGAGCGGAGAATATCCATGGCGCTGGTACAAGAGACCCTAAGGCTGCAAATATGAGCCTCCCAGGTGAGGGGGCGGTCAAATACAAGACCAAGGTAACGGTGTGATTCAACCACTTCGACGGCATAGGCACCGTCGAAATTAGCTGCGAATGCAGTGAGAGCTGTTGGCATAGAGCGAGTGGCATCTCCCCAACATCGACTAGTAGGCTCTCAATGGGGAAAGTGTGGAAGGCAACGGTTGCAAGGCGAAGGCCGGTATGGTGGATCGAATCCACCTTCCCCAATAAACGCTCGGCTGCGGATGCATAAAACTCGCATCCGTAGTCGAGCTTCGAATGAACAAAGGATCAATAAAAAAGTAAGGCAGTAGCCCTATAAGCGCCCCAAGCGCTGAACGTCACGGAGCGGAGAATATCCATGGCACTGGTACAAGAGACCCTAAGGCTGCAAATATGAGCCTACCAAGTGAGGGGTCGGTCAAATACAAGACCAAGGTAACGGTGTGATTCAACCACTTCCAGGCGCACCCCATTAAGAAACTAATCTGGGTCGGGTAGAGCCGTGGATAGCGGCAGAAGTGCACCACCTTAGTCTTGGCCAAGGAAAACCGCAATCACGGACGCGGGGTCCGAGATTGCGGTCCCATTCTCCTGGAAAACGGGAGGGGGGAACTTGCCCCGAGTCCTTTTGACTCGCCTCCACACCTCTGCTAGCCGGGTCTTTCCCTTAAGTGAAGACACGTATGCCCGCCAAGAAGAGCGGCGGGCGTGCTTCAAAATATACCGGAACATAGCCCTAGCCCGACGAAAATGATAGTTGAATGAGAACGTGATCATCACTACCATGAAGGTCATCAACCCCCCCCCCCCCCCCAATCAAAATCAGGTTGTGCATCCGAAGAGCACAAGGATAGATCAAGGCAAGAAAATGAAGCGGTTCTCAGGCAGTCATGCGTAAACTCATCCACATTTAGGACACCCCTCTCAAGCTCTTCGATCAGATCAGCAAGGACTTGTCCCCTGGGATTTATTGAGTAATCCCCCCAAAGAGGATGTCTGCTGTTCAGATCTCCAAGCAAGAGAAAGGCCTCGGCAACCGTGCCACGATGCGGCAGAAGACCCCGCGTCGAAGTCAGCTGCCGGTGGAATGTACGCAGAAGTGATAGTATACCTCCTATCCAGGTGAAGCTGCACAGCCACTGCCTGAAAGGAGGTATCTAAAGTGAAAGGAAGAACGGAGACATCATCCCGGGTGTAAACCACGCATCCCCCAGCCCGGCCCCCATCTCGTGGTGGTGGGGTCGCAAAACCCTTATACCCCAGGAAGATGGGCAGGGGGCACGCACCGCATCTAGCATGGTCTCCTGCAGAAAAATAGCTAACGGGGAATGGGACGAGACGAGCCTCCGCAGCTCCTCCCAGTTGGCCCGGAGTCCACGGCAATTCCATTGAAGGAATATGCCCTCCAGGCCTAGCTTGTAGGAGACGCGGAGGCACTCTTTGAACAGAAGACACTTACGGGAATGGCTGTATGCTTCCCGGAGGGAGAACCCCAGGCGCTGTTGGCCGGACAAAGCGCTGAAGGAGCTGTACCCTTCAAGGACTTATTGGGGGAGGTTGGGCTCGCCATCCGAGTCTTTTCCTCCCTCCATCTCGAAACCTTAGGCGGGCGTTGCGGCTTCGGAAGCGGGGGGGCCCTCTTGTTGAGGATCCACGGTCTCCAAGCCACTCAGCACACCACTAGGCGTGGGCGAAGGAGCTGAAGCTCCCTTCTTGCTGTCCTCCTTTCGGGAGACAGCTTTACGAACCCCCAGAAGATGACCTGGCGACCAACTTCAGGGGTGTTGCCTCCTGTGAATCTAACGACTTGGTGGAGGTGCCTGGCCGTTTCGCCTTATGGGATGACCAGAGAAAGTTGTGGGAGAGGTTGTAGGGGAAGTGAGGAAGTAGGGGAGAAATACAAGGTCTGAAAGAGGGAGAAGAGGCTAAGCTGGGGTCGGACGGGGCGCTGAGTCCCATCAGCATGGCAGCCAGAAAGGCAAATCACCACGCCCTTTACAGGCCCTCATACCAGCAGACATCCACGTTAGCTGTGTCCATCGAGACGATTAAACTAAGGTTCACAAGGTGCAACCCCCCCCCCCCCACAAATAAACGAGAGTATAGAAAGCACCACATTTTAAACTTCCCTTCAAAATGGTATATAATATAATATGATGCAACCCAAAAATGCAAAAATCACTAAGAATTATCTGTAGAATTATCTTTTTGAGGTAAATCATCATTTTTAAAATAATTTCAAAAGGGGTTGGGCAAAAAACCCAAATTTTGAAAACCCCCAAAGTTTTATTGTTGTTTTTTTTTATCTTGGGTTTTTTCAAAAAACAAACACTGCAAGTATTAGAATAAGTAGAAAAAAATAGCTATCTTTATTTTTATAATATTAATAATTAATTAGGTAGTTTAATAAATGATGCTCAGCATGGGTTTAGAATTGGTAGATCGTATTTAACAAATTTACTGGATTTTATGGATTATGTTACTAAATAATTAGATAAGGGAGAGGATGTTGATGTAATTTACTTAGATTTTGGCAGAGCTTTTGATAAGGTTCCACACAGGAGACTAGTCCACAAATTAAAAATGCATGGGATATGTGGTAAATTTTGAATTGGCATACATCAGGGATCCGTTCTAAGCCCTTTATTATTCATAGTTTGTATAAATTATCTTGGGGAGGCTGTAAATAGCACAGTATAAATTTTTGCTGATGACACTAAATTGGCAGCTGTAGTCAAAGAGGTTGAGGGTAGCTTTAAAGTGCAGGGTGACTTAGATAAGTTTTTAGCTTGGGCTCAGAAGTGGCAGATGACTTTTAACCTTAATAAATGCAAAGTTATTCACATGGGGAGAGATAATAGGGAATTTAGCTATGAGATGGATGGATATTGGCTTAATTCAGTTGAAGATGAGAAGGACTTAGGAGTAGTAGTAGATAGGTCACTGAAATTTTCAAAGCAGTGTATTGAGGCAAAAAATAGAGCAAATAGGGTGCTAGGTTACATTAAAAGAAATGTTAGCTACAAGAGTAAGGAGGTCATCCTTACCTATACAAGTCTTATGTTAGGCCACATTTAGAGTACTGTATACAGGCATGGTCACCACATTTTAGACATGATATAAACTTATTAGAGTCAGTACAAAGGAGGGCAACAAAAATAATACCATCCCTGAAGCACCTTGAATATGAAGATAGACTGAGGGTATTAAATATGTTTTCATTTGAAAGAAGGTGTGTGAGGGAAGATATGATTGAGCTTTTTAAAATCTTTTCTGGGATGGATAAATTGGATTTCAGCAAGTTATTTGAGTTAGAAGGTAGTAATAGAACTAGAGGCCACCACTTAAAGATTAAAAAACAGAGGTGCAGACTGGATGTTAGAAAATATTTTTTTCACTAACAGAGTGGTGGATTATTGGAATAGTTTACCACCTGAGACTATAGACAGCCCAAACTTGAATGTTTTCAAGCGCAGATTGGATGATTATATGGGGATGGAGGGTTAATTTCTTACTTTTTGGTATGTGGATATGTTTCTTGACTCATTCCTGTGGATGCAGTTTCTTTTTATTGTATATTTTGGGGACTTTGATTTTGTTTTTGACAGACTCCTATGGAGGCTTTAAATTATATATTGTAGATGCATGGTTGGACATTCCTATGGATTGTTAAATTGTATATTGTAGATGCATGATCTGACAAAATCCTATGGATGCATTATATGGGTGGGATTTGATGGATACGTATGACCTTTGATAGGCCCTTGTGGCTTTTGTCATCCGGGAAATTATGTTATGTTTTGTTATATTGTTTACCACTCAGTGCTACTAGACTCAAGTGTTGGGAATGAATCGTAAATGCTTTTACACGCATTTGCAAGGGGGTCAAAATTTACACAAAAAAAACTCCTATTCTGGAAATCATGACGCCCTATGGCTACTTATCTGCTTTTCATCCTTACTACAACCTTTATATATGGGATTAATACTAATATACTGCCACTGCAAAAGGAAACGACCAGCCATTATCATATCATTGAATAAAATAATCAGTGATAATCAGCTGGTGTTATCAGGTTTGAGTTTTCTTCTTCTTTAGGTGTATCATGAGAAACAGACTGATCTACAGAGCAGATCGAATTATTATGAGGAAAAATAACAAACTAGCTAAGCTAATATTAAAGAACAGCTGCAAGTTCGTATTAATAATGTCAATAAGCCATTCATAGAAGATCAAAAGATTTTTTGATTTTTAAGGTAAAGTACTGAGAAGCAGGTGTAGAATGCTGGGGTGAATGTTACAATAGCCTATTGCGCATTCTTTAGAAAGAAAGAAACAAACAACTTTATTGCGGATTTCGGTGATCCATAAAAAAAAAATACATTACAATTTTGAAGTATATAATTTTGATATTACTTATCCAAAAGGCAGCAAAAGATTATATTTACCTTAGCAACTAAAATTACCACCATCTTACTGTTAATATTTATTCACCTATTTAAATGAACTGTTAATATACTAATATTTAATATTGCCGGATTAATGCAATGGGTAAGATTTATCATGTGATTAGTAATTTCAGAAAGATACCTACAGTCTGAGTGAAAAATACCAGACTCAATTTTATTTGAGCTGCTTTCTAACCTATTTAAAAAAACAATTACAAGTTTTCTGATTACTTCTTTAGGAGAAGGAATATTTCTACATACATACATAGATCTGGTAGATTAGTCTTTTTTATTTAGCCACTCCCTCGACGTAGATGAGAAGCTTCCCCAAGCCTATTCGATGCATTGTCAAGAAGACTTACTATTGGTATTGTAGATAGAGAGGTGTAGTAATAGGAGCAATAAAAAAATAACGAACAAAAGTATCATGGGGTGAGCTGCAAACAGCTTCCGGCATCGCCGATCTACCGTTAGAGAGAAAAATATTAACTGCACACTCCTTACTATAAAAAGACTCACTCAAGCGAAGCTTTTAAACCCACACTTGACTTCTCGGCACTCCATACAGGTCGGGTTTCGAAGCGGAGCGTAATTTGAAGAAAGGAAGACGATCATGATTATAAAAAGACATATAAGTGAAGCTTTTAAACCGCTAGCTTGCCCTTTTCTCACGGTTCATTGATGTCACCGCAATATATATATATATATATATATATATATATATATATATATATATATATATATATTGGGGGGGAGGGGGGAGGGTAATTCTATCGAAGGCATCATATCGTACCCATTGTAGATAGAGGGGAATAGAAAAAGGAGAAAGAAAAAATAATAGCGTAGGCGAGTTGCGAACAGCTTCCCGCGTCGCTGGACCACTGTTAGCCAGCGGCGAATCCACTCGGCCATCCTGAGATCCAAAAGAGACTCATTCAAACGAAGCTTTTAAGCCGATCGCCTACACTTGGTGAGAAAGTTGATGTGATCTACTTAGATTTCAGCAAAGCTTTTGATAAGGTTCCACATAGAAGACTAGTTCATAAATTAAAGCTGCATGGGATATGTGGGAACGTTTTAAATTGGATAACTGAATGGCTGAAAAATAGGAAACAGAGAGTTGTACTGAATGGAGTGAGGTCAGAGTGGAGGAATGTTATTAGTGGCGTACCTCAGGGATCAGTTTTAGGCCCTTTATTATTTATAATCTATGTAAATGATCTTGGGCAAGGTGTAAATAGCAAAGTGTCAATTTTTGCTGATGACACTAAATTGGCAGCTGTAGTCAAAGAGGTTGAGGGTAGCTTTAAAGTGCAGGGTGACTTAGATAAGCTGTTAGCTTGGGCTCAGAAGTGGCAGATGACTTTTAACCTTAATAAATGCAAAGTTATTAACATGGGGAGAGATAATAGGGAATTTAGCTATGAGATGGATGGATATTGGCTTAATTCAGTTGAAGATGAGAAAGACTTAGGAGTGGTAGTAGATAGGTCACTGAAATTTTCAAAGCAGTGTATTGAGGCAAAAAATAGAGCAAATAGGGTGCTAGGTTACATTAAAAGAAATGTTAGCTACAAGAGTAAGGAGGTCATCCTTAAACTATACAACTCTTATGTCAGGCCACATTTAGAGTACTGTATACAGGCATGGTCACCACATTTTAGACATGATATAAACTTATTAGAGTCAGTACAAAGGAGGGCAACAAAAATAATACCATCCCTGAAGCACCTTCAATATGAAGATAGACTGAGGGTATTAAATATGTTTTCATTTGAAAGAAGGTGTGTGAGGGGAGATATGATTGAGCTTTTTAAAATCTTTTCTGGGATGGATAAATTAGATTTCAGCAAGTTATTTGAGTTAGAAGGTAGTAATAGAACTAGAGGCCACCACTTAAAGATTAAAAAACAGAGGTGCAGACTGGATGTTAGAAAATATTTTTTCACTAACAGAGTGGTGGATTATTGGAATAGTTTGCCACCTGAGACTGTAGACAGCCCAAACTTGAATGTTTTCAAGCGCAGATTGGATGATTATATGGGGATGGAGGGTTAATTTCTTACTTTTTGGTATGTGGATATGTTTCTTGACTCATTCCTGTGGATGCAGTTTCTTTTTATTGTATATTTTGGAGGATTTTGATTTTGTTTTTGACAGACTCCTATGGAGGCTTTAAATTATATATTGTAGATGCATGGTTGGACATTCCTATGGATTGTTAAATTGTATATTGTAGCTGCATGATCTGACAAAATCCTATGGATGCATTATATGGGTGGGACTTGATGGATACGGATGACCTTTGATAGGCCCTTGTGGCTTTTGTCATCCGTTAAATTATGTTATGTTATGTTATGTTATGTTACGCTATACAACCCCCCCTCCTAGAAGCAGATCGTATTTTGAAGAAATGAAGAGAGCCCGTTTGGAAATGTTATCCAAGGGCAAACGCTTCCCCTCCCGGGTTTGGGCGCCATTGTAGATAGAGGGGAATAGGAAAAGGGGCAAAGAAAAAATAATAGCGTAGGCGAGTTGCGAACAGCTTCCCGCGTCGCTGGACCACTGTTAGCCAGCGGCGAATTCACTCGGCCATCCTGAGTCTCAAAAAAGACTCATTCAAACGAAGCTTGTAAGCCACTCGCCTGCACTTTTCGTACGCTATACCATAAATTTTATAATAAATCTTTCGCACTGAAAATTTAGGTACCGTAATACATCTCTAGATAGAAATTGAGAGGAAGGAAAGTAAAAATGAGTTGACAAAAAATAATGCATCTCTATTAAAACATGAATTTTAAGGTACGCGGGAAACTAGTTACTGATAGTGGTCAAGGAAATATAAGAGTACAAGGTGGGGCAGGGAAAGGAAAGAGATGCAGAGGAGATAGAGTGGAAGGTATACATTCTAAAAGAGGTGCTTCAGGGATAGGAGGGCTGAGTTGTCTTTATACCAATGCTCGTAGTCTTAGAAGTAAGAAAGATGAGTTATTTAGTTATATTATTGATGAAGATATAGATATAATATGTGTAATAGATAGATAGGAGAGGTGGTGGGTTGATTATTTATATCAGAAATAGCAATTCTTCAAATCTAAATAACTCTATAAAGCCAGAAGAAGTTGAGTAAATGTGGATAGATATTAGGGTCAGTAAAAATAGGATAATACACTTGGTAGCCTTTTACATACCACCTGGGTAGACTAACTGTATTGATGAGCTAATGACCAGGGAAATAAGGAAAGAGTGTGAAGTAGATACAGTTATTCTTGGTCACTTTAATTTAAATTTTGTGGATTGGAAAAATATGATAGTGTGGTGATCTAAGCTTCATGTAACTTTATAGGTATAATGACCTAATGGGTTGCACTACATTATTTCGTTTACTTATAACTAATTGTGCTTGTTAACCTGATTAGAATGGATATGTTTACTTATATTGTTTTTCTTTTATTTTCGGGCTGTATTGATGTTTTGTTAGTTGAATAAAGCCTAGAGAAAGGTATTGACGCTTTATTATGATAACCACAGATAGGAAGGTTTAGAGCAAGTTGTAAGTTTATAGAATGTTTTGGGGATAATTTTTTGACTCAATTTGTTAATAAGCCAACAAGGGGTGCCAATTTCTTAGATCTGGTTCTTTCAAATGATGATCACTTGGTTCAGGAATTGACTGTCGGGGAAGCATTGAGAAATAGTGATCAAAAGATGGTTCATTTTAATTTGGGAACAGTGAAAAAGAGGACATCAACAAACTCCACAAAAACTCCAAATTTTTATAGGGGAGATTACGATTAATTCCGAAACTTGCTAAATCAGATTAGGTGGGATATAGAATTCCGGGGGAAGAATACTTATGAGATATGGGACACTTTTAAGACTATACTAAACATAGGAAGCCGTTGTGGTGGAATCACGAGATAGCTAGGAAAATTTCTGAGAAGAAAACGGCATACCAGAGTATAGTATATGGTCATTCATGTGATTTATTTTCTGTTAATAAATCAGCCTAAATAGCGTTTCGAAAACCATAACCATAAATTTGTTTGATCGAAGTTGTCGGATAATAGTTTTTAAGCTTAAGGCGACAGCGAAATAAATTTGGAAATAATGAACTGGGTTTTAAGAAAAACAATTAAACAAATATAAATATATTCATAGAATCAACAAATGTACAATGAGATAAGTAGATTAGGTATACAATGTAAGAAACTGTAAAATATGATTTACAGTAAAAAGATGCGAAGAGAATTGAAGTATGTGAAATAAATATGGTGGAATAATATGGTGAAATAATATGGTGAATAATATAGTAAGTATGATGGACTGTGAATTGGGGCTGCAAAGAGAAGTAAATATAATTAGGACCTACTCTCGTATGGTCGTTTGCAAAGAATGTGAAAGTGGAATTAACTAAGTATGATTTGTTTGTAGGTAAATGACTATTGTAGAAGGAGTGATTACCGACCTTTATACGAGGAAAGCTGCGAGTCGACTAGGGCAGAATAGTGTGCTATTTGGTCGAGCTGGAAGTGTGGGTTTGTTTGTTTGTGTGTGAAATTTTAAGAGATGTTGTTTGGAACAGCATCACGTTAAATGAATTGACAAGTAAAATAAATGAATTAATTAATTATTAAGTTGTACATAAAATGATTTAATTTACAAAATTGAAGTAATTTAATTGAAAGATTAAATTGACAAAGTTAAAGTAAAATAATTGAATGATTAAATTGACAAAGTTAAAGGATTGCATAATATGAATTTTACATACTAATTGATGTATATATATATATATATATATATATATATATATATATATATATATATATATATATATATATATATATATATATATATAAGTTTCCCAGGAGGTTTTTATTATAGGAATGCCCAGAGGCATTGCTATACAGAGATTACAGAGAGAAAGTTCTTTTGACAATTTAAATCATTATAGGTCGACCAGAAATGAGCTAAATAAGATTATTAAGAAGAGCAAAAGGGCAGCAGAAAGTAATTTAGCTAAAAATAATAATATTGATCCACGAAAATTCTTTAGCTATTATCAAATTAATAACAAATAGTGCCTATTAGATATTTGGTAGGGGTTTTGAAAGAATCTGATGAGGAAATAGTAGAGGTCCTTAATGATCATTTTGCTTTATTATTTACACAAGATAATCAAGATATATTAAATTATGATAATTCTAGGTCAGGGGAAGTAGTGTTGAATATCGTTAATGTGAACAGGGAAATAATTAAAGGGCTTATACTGGAGTTAAATACTAGTTAGTCATCTGGCCCAGACAACATTCAATTTTAGTATTTACACAAGATAATCAAGATATATTAAATTGTGATAATTCTAGGTCAGGGGAAGTAGTGTTGAATATCGTTAATGTGAACAGGGAAATAATTAAAGGGCTTATACTGGAGTTAAATACTAGTTAGTCATCTGGCCCAGACAACATTCAATTTGGGTTACTCAAAGAAGGTGTAGATAGTATTGCAGTAGTTCTTGAGAAGATATATACTAGATCAGTAGAGTTTGGAGAAATACCTAATGAGTGGAAATTAGAGAATGTGGTGCCAATTATTAAAAAGGAAAGTAAAGAGGACCCGAATAACTTTAGGCCAGTAAGCTTAACTTCTATCGTTTGTAAAATCCTTGAGAAGATAGTTAAGAAGGGGATTTCTGAAAAATTCTAGAATATGGTAGGTTAATAAATGATGCTCACCATGGGTTTAGAAGAGGTAGATCGTATTTAACAAATTTACTAGATTCTATGGATTATGTTACTAAACAATTAGATAAGGGAGAGAATGTTGATGTAATTTACTTAGATTTTAGCAAAGCTTTTAATAAGGTTCCACATAGGAGACTAATTCACAAATTAAAAATGCATAGGATATGTGGTAAAGTTTTGAATTGGATAACCGAATGGCTGAAAGACAGGAACAGAGAGTTGTGCTAAATGGGATGAGGTCACAGTGGAGGGCAACCTCTCTAAGTAAATGCTAGAGGAAGGATAACCTCGATAATAAAACCAGGACTGGGGGCGACTATAGGCGAGCACCAGCAGACCGGTGTATCGGCAGCCCCCTGCAGCCGAAGATGAAGCCTGGTTTTCTTGAGTCCTCTCCTGCCACCAGGAATCTTCTCCCCTTGGTTAAGATACGGGTCTGAAGTGAGCACGTCTTCTTACTCGTTTAAATCTAATGCAGGTTTGATGTCTTCAGCAAACCGACCCTGACCAAGGTCGGAGACCGCCCTGAGGACATCCGTCATCATCGACTTAGATGATGAAGAAGATGACCTCAGTGATCCGTTCTAGAACCTTTATTATTCATAGTTTATATAAATGATCTTGGGCAGGCTGTAAATAGCAAAGTGTCAATTTTGCTGATGACACTAAAGAAGTTGAGGGCAGCTTTAAAGTCCAGAGTGACTTAAATAAGTTATTAGCTTGGGCTGAAATGTGGCAAATGACTTTTAGCCTTAAAAATGCAAAGTTCTTAACATGGGAAGGGGTAATAGGGAATTTACCTATGAAATGGATGGGTATTGGCTTAGTTCATTTGAGGATGAAAAGGACTTAGACGTAGTAGTAGATAGGTCACTCAAGTTTTCAAAGCAGTGTATTTAGGAAACAAATAGAGCAAATAGGGTACTAGGATATATTAACAGGAATGTTAGCTCCCTGAATAAAGAGGTTATCTTTAAACTATACAACTCCTATGTTAGGCGACTTTTAGAGTACTTTATACAAGCATGGTCACCACATTTTAGACATGACATCAACCTGCTAGAGTCAGTACAAAGAAGGGCAACAAAAATAATCCTTTCCCTGAAGCACCTTGAACATGAAGATTGACTGAAGGTGTGGGGGTCGAACCAAGTAAAGATTAGAATGAAAGATTTAAACGGTTTACACAAAATCTTCGGGGAACGTTTATCATTTACCATAAACTTTACCTCCTTTGCCGAGAATACATATTCAGTACCGTGTGCTGGATCAGAGCTCTGATTTAGTGCTTTAAAATTCGAAAGATGATGATGTACTCAGTTTTTCGAAGAGAGATGGTATAGAGGATCATATAGTGGGTGAAAATTAAAGATGGGGGGGGGGAGGTATTTTGCCCTAGTAGGGAGGGCATCATTTTATTCTTATTCTATTTCATTTTTCCTTTATTTGTGTTGTTATTTTGTGTTTTTTAATGTCTATTTGTTTCTTCATGTGTTTGTAATGTTCTTCTTATTGTATTTTGTTTCTTCTTCTCTGTCTTTTGACTTTTAGTGTAATAGTATTGTTTGTAGCATTCAAGCCTTTAATAGCTTTCTTGCCGACAATGCTATTTTAGTGTTGTCTGTAGTCTCATTTTTCGTGAGTATCTGTATGGAACTAGATGTGATGTGTTGTGATGCTTCATGTATATATTGTAGTGATATTTTCTCGTGAACAGAGTTTTGCGCTCGGGAACCGGCTTCTGCGTGAGGCTTTCGCCCGTAGCCACGCGGGTATATTTAACCTGCCGCCTGCTCCCTGCAGTTCTGGAATGACATCATCCGTTAGAGTGGACCAGATCTTTTTGCCCAGTTTCTGGGTGACGACATGGATGGGCTCCAAGCGTTTCCTCCGATGCAGGACGCTTTGCCTGATTCGGTCACGCCTTCTTGCTTTGTTGATAAGCAGAGAGGCAGTGTTCTAGATACGTTGGAGCCTCTTCATCGAGGTTTTATTAGCCGCTTGGAACATCACTGCGAGGTAGATCAGCATAGCCCGGACATACATAATATATAATTTCCTGATGTTGGCCGAGCTAAGATCTCTAAACCTGTAGAGCTTGGAGATTTCTCTCTTCGCCAGGTTCCGCTTCTCCGTGTGGTGTTTCGAGTATCCATGGTCGGTGATTTTAAGGCCCAGGACGGTGCCTTCGGCGGAGTAGCCGTATCTCCTCCCATCTATGATGATGGGCCATGTCAACTCGCGGTTCAACGGGACAATTTTGAACTTGTCCCTGTTGGTCCTGATTTTCCATCGTCTCTCGAATCGGCTGATGTTGTTGATTTCCGCTATAGTGCGGGCCGCCTGCGCCCTTGCTTTCCTCTCCGGGCACGGGACAATTTGTGTGACGTCATCTGCGTATTGCAGATACATCGTGTCCCTGTGCATTGGAGTTGGGAGGTCGATGGTGAAGACCAAGTAAAGCAGAGGACTCAGGCAGCTTCCCTGAGGGACGCTCAACTTTAATTCAAATTCGGGGCCTCTGTGCCCTCCAATCATGAGACACGCCCTTCTGTCCATAATGAAGTCACAGAGGATCCTTTCCAGGATTGGGTCTAGCTGGAGGTTCAGAATCTTGTATTGAAGTCCTTCCAGCCAGACTTTATCGAAGGCCTTTTCCACGTCCCTCAACACAATGTCTACATAGAACCTGTTCGCTTGGGTGTATACTACTTTCTTAGTTAGGAGCGCCAGGTCGGTGTCTGTGCCCCTTTTTTGCGGAACATGTGTTGTTATGGGTTGTGCGCTCCTAACTCGCTCAGTTGAGCTTGTAGCCTATTCGCTAAAATATTTTCAAAGATTTTACCCTGCATCTCAAGAAGAGAGATCGGGCGATAGTTTGCCACCTGGTCTGGGGGCTTGTTCCCCTTTAGGATAAAGATGATTTTGGCCATCTTGTATCCATCCGGGAAGTAGCCTGTATTCAGGGCGGCATTCATCGTGTTTGCCAATCCCTGAATGATTTACCTTGGGGCATTTACGAGGTTATTTTTCGTAATCCCAGACCAGCCTGGAGCCCTCTGTTTGAAGGACCTTATGGTGTTTAAGGTCTCTTCGACAGTTATCTGGCATCCGTGGTCAAACATCACTCTTTCCTGAGATACTTGCGGATGGGGGTGCGTTCTATGTATCATTGTCCCGAGGTCGTCGAGCAGTTGGTCTACGAAGTCCTGGTCGAAGTCGTCGTTCTCCTCCGGTGATATATCGAAAATCGTTTGCCAGTGCGATCTAAATTATCTTTCGAGAGTCTCTGGGTCCTCTATGATGTCGTCTCCTTCCTTAATTTGGGTTCTGGGTCTGGGAGGTAATCCCCTAATTCTCCGGATGTTATTCCAGTATTTTACGGGATCACTCTCCCTGTCCAGTCTCCCAATGATGTCATTCCATATCGTTCTTTGTTTTTCTATTATGATGTCTTTCATTTCCATGCCTAGATGCCTCATTCTGGCCGTCCTTTCCCTATTGGTACCTGTCCTGCCGATCTCATCATAGATTGCTCTATGTTCTCGGGCGATTTCTCTCATCTTGTCCGTCCACTCAGGTTGTGGGAGCATTTTAAAGGAGATTCTGGGAACACTCTCTCGTCGTCTTGAATGAGGAGATCGGTGATCATGTTGATCTCCTCATCAATCTCTTCGAGATTAGCGTCTCCCAGATCAGTTGGTTGGTATGTACTGAGTATCTCTCTATATAGCCCCCAGTCAGCTTTCGCGTAACTTTTCCTAAGTGTAACGGGCTTAAGTATTGGTGCTAGCGAGATGGTAGTGAGAATCGGGATGTGATCGCTCGGAACCACTGGTCCAGGCTCATTGACAATGTTGTCTAGGTGATTCTTCCTTCGTATTGCCCCAGAACAGGTTGAAGCGGAGGAGTTTATCTAACTCGAGTTCTGTCAACGCTGCCTGGCCGTAGAACAACATTCTATTAAAGAATGTATGGCGGCTGACGTCACTTGCTCCATCTGTTCAAGACTCGGTCACGGATGGAAAGAGTGCACTTCTGAAAAACCAAGATGCGCTAACTCCGGAGGAGACCACAAGGCCGTGGCCATGAGGTGTCCCATCCTCAATTAAGCTATTCGGGCAAAACGTGAAGTGATGAAGCAGGTAAAGGAGGCAAAATCCAAGACCTACGTCGAGGCAGTGGCAACAACCAAGACTAATAGCACAGTAAGCTCTGCCCCAAAACTGGTAATGCCAGGTGAGTTTAAGGAGATTATTACCATGATCATCTTTGCTCACTTGGCTAATCTAGCTAACCCCGGGTCCTTTGCAGAGAAGTTAAATCGCCTCTTGCAAAAGAACGGGTTTCAGAAAAAGCTATGGTTTCCGCCCAATCCTGCATCGCAGGAAATGTTAAGGATACAATTCATCGACGAGTCCCAGCAAAAGAACATTGAAAAAGAAGAAGTTGTGAGTCGGCACCATAAAACCTCGAAGGAGTAAGTAACAACGGAAGAAGACTTGGAAAAAATGGAAACACGAAATGGTCCCCGAAGGAAATAGGTGGACTATTGATAGAGCGCGCGATTTACATCCCGGACTCGTGCGTACACACCATCGATTTGTCTGTCTTTAAGGAAATGGAGAATGGCCAGAAGACTTCGGAGTATTATTTAACTGCAAACAAAATCAACAAGTGTTAGCAATAAGTGAGCAAATCAAAGTGATTAAAACAAGTTATCAAAAGTGCGAACAATTGAACAAATTAAAGCGTCTAGAATAAGCAATCTAAAGTGCGAAAAGTGAATGAATCGAGTAAATAATAATTAAAATGGTCTAATAGTGTAAAATATAGAATAATAAATTAATGAATAAGCTAAACGAAAATAAAAATATCAGTGCGACTATTTAACAGATAAGATAGTAATTTAACTCAAGTGTATAAATATTAATATCATATAGTTCTACCAAAAGAAGAGTTAAACGAAACTAGAGGAAATAATAAAACCAGAGCAATTAATATATCTAAATATGACTAAAAGAACAACTCAATTAAAATTTTAAGTGCTAAAATAGATTAAATCGAATGTAAGGTGATTATATCAAAAATTTACTTTAAAAATTTTTTAGAAGAAAAAAAAAACAAAGTAAGTGCTAAAATAAATTAAATCTCTTATGAATGTAATATGTCTATATCAAAATTTTACTTTAAAAATTTATTCCTAAAAAATTTATACTAAGTTTATATAACTAAAATTAAAAACATTTCATGTATTGGATCAAAGCAATATATAGTAATAATAAGACGACCTCCCCGATGATTCCGGAAGAATCTGTTTTCCTACTCATACTTATAGCTTATCCTTCTCCGCTGAATTTGTTCACAAAAATGTAACTTCACCACTACACCTATCTATTCTTTCGTTTTACATATATATATTTTTAATTTTAATATTTGTAAAATGGAAAAACTCATTGTATATTTATCGCTTTAATATATCTTGATCTTGAAAAGATAGTCAGCATCGAGCTACAGGCGCGTCGACCAAAGGGGACGAAACCTGAAGCTACTATTTGAAAGAAATAGGCTCCGGAGAATTGGACCAGACTTCCCAACTTATCTAACACGATGCTCGGCAACAAAACCGGACATTGTGTTAGCAAGTCCAGAATTCCCATTCAACATCGCCAACGCCCCAAGCCCAGTGGTCCCGAGCGATCATATCCCAATTATCCTACCATTTCGCTTGCGCCATTGCTCAAGCCCGTCACACTTAGGAAAAGTTATGCGAAAGCTAACTGGGAGCAGTACAGAGAAATGCTCAGCACCTACTAGCCAGCTGACCTGGATGACGCAAATCTTGAGGAAATTGATGAGGAGATTGACAAGATTACTTGTGATAAAATGGCCTGAGGCTGCCACGCCTCGCCTCTATCACATATCGAAACTTATGCTTCCCACGTGCATCGTGCACCGTGCGAGAGAAGAGAGAGAGAGAGAGAGAGAGAGAGAGAGAGAGAGAGAGAGTAACAACAAGGAGTAACAACAAGGAAAGAAGGTACCCTAGGAGACCTTACGGTCCATTCAAAGAGGGTACCATTGGACTTGCAATCGAGCGGGCACAAGGCTGCTCAATTGTTTTGCGTCCCTAAACGGCCACTTTTCAAGACCTTGTCTAGTCTTGACTTGAACTGGTCAACAGATTCACTGTTGACAACTTCCACTGGAAGTGCGTTCCACTTACCGCAGATATTGTAGGTGAAAAAATTTCCACACAGATTGCGGTTGTAACGCTTCAGTTCAAGTTTGAAGCCGTGATTGCGCGTTCTGTTCTCACTCAGTGTGAAAATATCCCGGTAGTCAACATTGTCGAACCCTCGAAGTATTTTGAAAACTTCGATGAGCTGACCACGCAGTCTACGGGTTTCCAGCGAGAACAGATCTAATTCCCTTAGTCTATCCTCATAACTTTTATGTCGGATAGAGGGAATCAGCTTGGTTGCCCTGGCTTGCACGCGTTCCAATCTCGCGATGTCCTTTCGCAATGAAGGACTCCAAAATTGTACGGCATACTCCAGGTGCGGTCGGACAAGTGAGTTGTACAGGCACAGTACAATCTCCTGGTTCCGATAACCAAACTGGCGCTTAATATAGCCTAGCATCCTTTGGGCCTTTTTCTCCGCCTCAATGCACTGTTTCGAGAACTTGAGGTCACTAGTGATTGTTACACCCAAGTCCTTCTCAGTGTCGGTGGATTCCATAGCAGTGCCCTTAAGGATATACTGAGATTGGGGGTTTCTGTGGCCGATATGCATCACTTTGCATTTGCCCACGTTAAAAGGCATTTGCCACGTGTCCGACCACTCCCCAATCTTCCCAAGATCTTCCTGCAGGCGGGCAGTATTTCCATCTTTTGCAACGTTCATACCAAGCTTGGTATCATCGGCAAATTTGGAAATCTTGGCAACCATGTCACCGTCCATGTCGTTGACGTAGATGATGAATAGTAGTGGTCCCAGGACAGAACCTTGAGGCACCCCGCTAGTAACGGGCACCCACTCAGAAGACTGTCCATTTACCACCACCCGTTGCCGTCTGCCACTTAGCCAGTTCTCGATCCAGCCGGCTACCTTTCCGTCTATGCCAAGCGCTCGCACTTTCCGGAGAAGGCGGTGGTGTGGTACCTTATCAAAGGCTTTCTGAAAGTCTAAGTAGACCACATCCACCGCCTTGTCCCGATCGTGATCACTGAAAACGAAGTGGAAGAATTCTACAAGGTTCGTCAGGCATGACCGTTGCCTTCGGAAGCCGTGCTGGGAACTCCTCAGTAGCAGGTTTGACTCTAAATACGACGTCACTTTGTCCACCATGATGCTTTCCATGAGTTTACCGACTATCGAAGTCAGACTGATAGGTCGGTAGTTCGACGGTTGGCTACGGTCTCCTTTCTTGAAGATAGGAGTCACCTCCGCCTCACGCCAGTCTCTAGGAACGCATTTGGTCCGGATTGACATGTTAAAGATAGCGCACAGATGTCGTGATACTTCATCGCACACTTCCTTCAACACTTTAGGTAGAAACCCGTCCGGTCCAGGGGAGAGAGAGAATGGCGTCCTTATCACCCAACATCCCCGAGTATAATCTTCCCCCGCTTCAAGTTTAATCAAGGAGGTTCAATCCCTCGTTTGCCTCCAGGCGTCGATCTGGCCAGATTGAATTAGGCTTATGGGAAGATAAGATTTTTCCAAGCGCTACCGGGACATTCCATGGAAGTCCCCCATTGTCCCCTACCCCGAGGGGCTGCCCCTGACTATTTATGCGATAGAATTTCGCGTTTGAACCAGATCCCGATTATCTTCGCGAGGCATCTCTTGAAAGGAGATTAAGGAGGCATTGGAAAGAGTTCTTTGCAATATCACCTGAGGAGAACGACGATTTCGACCAGGACTTCGAAGACCATTACTCGAGGACCTCGGAGCAATGATACATAGGACCCACCCACAACCGCAAGTATCTAGAGAAAGAGAGATGTTTAACCACGGACGCCCTATCACCATTGAAGAGACTATTAACACCATGAGGTCCTTAAAACAAAGGGCTTCCGGTTGGTCTGGGCTCACTTAGAACAACCTAGTGAATGCCCCACAAATTATTCAGGGCATGGTGAACACCATGGACGCATCCCTGAATACAGGCTACTTCCCTGACGGGTATAAGGTGGCTAAAATCATCTTTATCCCGAAAGGGAATAAGCCCCAAGACCAAGTGGATAACTATCGCCCAATCTCTCTCCTAGAAATACCCGGCAAGATCTTCGAGATGATAGCCAACAGACTACAAAATCAACTCGACGAGTTAGGAGCGCATAACCCACACAACATGGGTTCCGACCAAAAAGAAGCACGGAAACGACCCTGGTGCTCCTAACAGAAAAGATCGCACACTGCCGAGCGAAGGGTCACTATGTAGACATCGTGATGGGGGACGTGCAGAAGGCCTTCGACAAGGTTTGGCTGAGAGGACTACAATACAAGATCCTAGGTCTCCAGCTAAGCCCAGTGCTGGAAAGGATCCTTTGTGACTTCATCATGAACAGAAGGATGCGTATCATGATCGAAGAGCACTAAGGACCAGAATTCGAGCTCAAAGCGGGCGTTCCCCAGAGGAGCTGCCTGAGTCCTTTGCTTTACCTGGTCTTCACCATCGACCTCCCTACTCCAATACACAGGGACACGATGTATCTGCAGTACGTAGGTGACGTCACGCAGATCGTCCCCAGTAGGGTTAGGAAAGCAAGGGATCAGGCGATCAACACTATTGCAGAGATCTCGAACATCAATCAATATAAGAGAAGATGGAAAATCCGGACAAACAGGGAGAAATTTAAGATCCTCCCGCTGTGCCGCAATTTGACGTGGCCCATTGTAATAGATGGGAGGAGATATGGCTACTCCGCCGAAGGAACCATACTGGGCCTAAAAATATCCGACTACGGATACTCGAGTCACTACAAGGTGAGGCAGAATATGGCGAAGAGAGAAATCTCTAAGCTATATAGGTTCAGAAATCTTAGCTCGGCGAATATCAGGAAAATATACCCGATGTTTATCCGGGCTAAGCTCATCTACCCTGCAGTAGTGACTCAAACGGCCAGCAAGACCGCTATGAGGAGGCTCTCGCGAGTGCAGAACTCTGCATCCCTCTGCATAAATAAAACCAGACGAAGAGAGTATCTTCGGCAGAGGGACCTGCACCGCAGACAGCTTCTGGAGCCCATTAATGTCGCAACTCAGAAATTGGCCAAAAAGGTCTGGTCTACAATGGCCAATGATATCATCCCAGAACTAAGGAGAACTGGTGGCAGAATAAACATCCCTGCCAGATTGCGCGGGAAGGTCGCTCGAAACCGGTTTTTCCCAAGCACTAAACTCTGTTCCGAGGAAAACACAATACCAATCTACACATAAACACAAACAACACAGAGTACGAGACAGAAATGAAACTCTCAATTATTGACGAACAAGCAAATACAACAGATCAAAACACGAGGTAATACATTAAATTTGAGCACAAATAAAGGCTCGAAAGCTCAACATTGCGCGAAAACTAAGTAAACAACAAGAGGAGACAAATGCACAGAAGAACACAAAAAAGAACGCAAACAGAGACAGACACAGGACAACATTAATACAACAAAAAGGAAAAATAAGTAGTTAGAGAATAAAAATGCCTGGGATGCCTCTCAAACAAGGGCAACCCTACCTTTCTTTTACCATCTATCTTCTACCACTATCTAAATATTCCACTATTGAAGACACCAAAAGATAGTCAGAAAAAATATTATTATTCAAGAAGAAAAGTTATATTTCCTGTTCACCACTTGTATACACGTCTACGCTCCCGCCTAATAAAGAAGTTGAATCCTGCTCCAAATTTTTTTTACCTTTAAAGAAAGCAACGATTAATTCAACAGAGAGAGCATACCTTACCCAGACCCTATAAGGGTACTAAATATGTTCTCATTTGAGAGAAGATGTGTGATGGGAGATATGATTGAGCTTTTTAAAATCTGTTATGGGATGGATAAGTTGAATTTTAGCAAGCTATTTGAGTTGGAAGGTAGTAATAGGACTAGGGATTGCCACTTAAAAATTAAAAAACAGAGGTGCAGATTGGATGTTAGAAAATATTTTTTCACCAATAGAGTGGTAGATTACTGGAATAGTTTGCCATCTGAGACGGTAGACAGTCCAAACCTGAATATATTCAAACGCAGATTAGATGATTAAGGGAGGGAGAGTTAACTTTTGGGGGTATTCTGGACTCATTCCTGTGGATGCAGTTTTTTTTATTATCGTATATTACGATTGATTTGGATTTTGATGAGTCTTGATAATGATGCTTTTTGTTTTTTACACATTCCTGTGTATGGTTAGAATTGTATATTGTAGATGCATGATCGAACACAATCCTATGGATTGTTTAAAATGTATATTGTATATGTATGATCTGACAAATCCTATGGATGCATTTTGTGGATGGCTTTTGACAGACGCGAATGACCTTTGTTAGGCCGTTGTGGCTTTTGTCATCCGTGAAATTATGTTATGTTATGTTATGTTATGCTCTTTGGGATTGGCGTGATTACTAAGGGTGATTTTTCACTGAGTTTTGGTATCACTCTTGGGGTGGCCAAATGGATTTCTTGATTTGGCTTGGCGACTACCGGTTTGCTTTTACTGTCAATGCCTGGTATTTATGAAGCACTAACTCGAAAAGAGGCGAAACTTCAGAAGACTTACGCTGTGTTTATACTATTAAAAACAGTACTAAAGGTATTTTTAGGCATTGTCGTCGTCATTCACGGCTTCCGTTATGCGCGGAAGGCACTTATTCATAAGATACTTGCATAGTGAGTACGGCTCTATTTGCATTGATACTATTCTAAAAATAACTCCTTTCCGTGCCAAAACGAAGCCGTAAATGATGAGTAAAATTCCTAAAGCCACCATTAGTATTGTTTTTTATACAATCTAACTTAAAATACCTAATCTAACGTAGCATATCATTCCCACATCTGTCGCCCATTCGGGGCGGAGCTCTGCATAAAAACAATAAACATTGTAGCGCCTAATAACGTCTGGCAACCGCATTGAATTCTAACCCTAAGTTAATCATTTCCAAATGAGTGCTTCGCCTCCATACCCCCCTTTTATTGTATGTGGTTTCCCCCCTCTCCCCCTGCTATTATTTAATCACTTAGTAGCAGAGCTGGGCAAGTGCGTTCCCTTAATGCGTTCTTGCGTACGTACGCACCACCTTTTTTAAGAACGCAGGAGCGCAAAGTTTTTCAAAGGAACGCAAGTAGCAGGAACGCACCGCCTGAAATTATAAAGGGTTCTTGCGTTCTGAGCGTTACGAAATGAATTGGGTTTTTTTTTTCAAAACGTTTTCAATGGAAACAACAAAAACGATATTCACTACGCGGCAACATTCTGTCGTTTACGTTCAGGCGGGAAGCTCTCCCCAAAAAGTGAGAGACGACAGCAGGGAACTGTTTGACCAATCATAGAAACGTATTGCGCCAGCCACTGGAACTGGCTTTATTCTGGCCACTCACCAAGACGCTGGACCAGTGGAAGAGAGTGATGGTGGGCGTCCCCCTCAACCACGATCTCTTCTCCACCCACTACAGGGACGCATGGGTGGACCTCTTTAAAAAATACCGATACTCCTCTTCCCAGCTCAGCTGCTGTGGAGATGCTGTTTAGCTCAGCGGGAGACATTATGCGGGCAAAGAGGTCCAGCCTGAGCAACATTAACTTTGAACAGCTGGTGTTTGTGAGGGGCAACATGCACCTCCTTGGGTACAAGGAGGTGCAGGAGCAGGACAAGGAGGAGGAGCAGTAATTTTAATTCTTTAAAAGTGTTGTAACTTGTCGAGATGTCTTTAATCTTTATGTACAATAACGAAAATTGAATCGTTGTGTCAGATTTAAATTAAAGTAAACTTAATAAATTAGTGTAATACTGTAATACAAAATAATGAAAATGTTTAGAAACTATGTGTCTACTTTTCAAATACAGTGCAGTACAGTAAAATACAGTAGAATGCAGTAAATACAGTTTAAATACTAAATAAGTCTAATACTTAAGTGATATTTTTGATTTAGTGAATTCTTGTGTGATATAGTCAGAGAAACTGGCAAAAAGTCTGAAATATACATATATTTTAATGTATGAAGCTCTGACGTATTATTACCTTGTATTTTGTTTTATTTTGAGTTGCGGAATAGTTCTTTTGATGCGCACAGTAGTGTTTTTGAGGAACGCACTACTTTTTTTGAGGGACGCTTTAATAGTTTGGGAGCGCTAACGCAGGAACGCACCGAGGGAAAAAAAATGAGGAATGCTATTACAGGAACGCACTAACCGCGGTCGGAGGAACGCAAGAACGCTAACGCACTACCCCAAGTCGAGGAACGCGCCCAGCTCTGCCTAGTAGTATTAACAATTCGAAAGCCTAGCATTAGGTTCCAATGCAAAGACATATAAACAAAACTTACGATTTAATGCTGGGAAGATCTTTATTTAAAAAAAAAATGCTTGCGATCAACCACACTTTTGCCCTCTCACGAAAACATACCTGTCACCAGAGGTGGGCACTAAATACATTTAAAGTATTTAAATATTAAATACATGAGAAAAATGTATTTAGATACTAAAAACATTGTGAAAATATTTAGTATTTAAATACTAAATACATTAAATGTATTTATACATTTTTAAATACATTTCAAATACATGATATATAATGACAATCAAGGACCATTCGTATCACAAGAAACAAATATCCATTAAAATGAAATTGTATATTATAATTACTAACGTAGGATTTGATGACAATTGGACTTACTGTAGGTACTACAAAAAAAATAGAAAGTTCCATAGAATGAAATTTCAATTAGCTATTTATATCAGCATTATAGTTAAGTATATCAGTTGCTGAAATATTTCGTCAGATAAAGAACTCCGTTTTGAAGATAAGGTCAATCCTCCTAAAGAGAAGGGCCGTTCCACAGGAGCTGACGACAGAAGGGTGGTGTTGTATTTAATAAATAACTTTTTTAAGCTTGGGTATCTATCTAAACTTTGAAGTGTTTTATTGGAATCCTGAAGGTAACTGAACAATTCTAAATCTGCGGTTGATCGTGTTTGAGTGGGTTTTGTAAATCCAAAATAATCGTCACTGACCGATACACCACTGGATGATTCAGCTTCGGGTCCCTCTGCTAAATACTCAATCACTTGAATCATAATATTTTTAACAGAGTCTTGGTGGCTTGAACTGTCCCATGAAATACTGATATCTAACCAGCGGAGTTTTAAGAATGGATGGTTTGTTGATTCAATAATGGCATCTGTAACGCTGGCTTCATTTGCCAAGGTCAAATAAGATTGGTAGCGCTTTCCAAAGCCCTTAATGACTGCACTTAGAAGAGGTTGGCAAAAATTCAGAGAACGTGACTGAAGGCTCTTCAGCTTTTTCTCCACAGTGAGCAAGGTAGGGAGCAATTCTCCATAAAAACAGTTTTGTTCTCCCTGTAGGTGGTCAATTGCCACTGCAATATGAGCCAAAACCGAGACATACCCCCCAAGAAATTCAATTTCGTGACTTCTGAACATTGGAAGGTCAAGGGACGTCATGAATTGATGTAATTTGTCCTTGTGTTTTAAAAGTAATGACAATGCATAAAACAGTTTTGATAATCTCTGCTGATTTTGGACAACCACTTTTGTTGCATAATGCTGAGCATTTCCCTATCGCAGAATGATTGATATTTGCAAAAGAAGATATTTTCAGTGCCTGTTTTGCATCAGTTGTGGCGACGAGACTGAGTGTGTGTGAAGCACAGCACACATGCTTAGGTAGGCTGAAGCTGCATGGGTCAGACGAAAGGTCTTCGTCCTGATATAATACTCTCATTAAGAAACTATCCTCCAGCTCGTGCTTACCCTGATCTTCTTCACCTACTTGCAAATTCCTTAAACCATTTAACAAAATGAGAGCCATTATCAGTGACGGTGCTCGTGATTTTCTACAGGGGGATATCGTATCCATTGATGATATTCTCCATATATTCAGCAATTTTGATGTATTTATGTTCTCTTTTGAAGCGAAAGCATGCCAATACTCTGTGACTGACAAGAGCAGCTTCCTCAAGCTGATAAATTTTAAATAATAATACAATCAAGATACATTCCACCAACAAATAGGTCTGATTTCAGCCAAGAGCTGATAACTCCCTAACTGTAAAGACATTTTCAATTTCATACTTCATAAAGAGCAAAATCTTAACATACCCAATGAACTGTAACGCCCCCAAAACTACGGTGACGAGTTGACCAAATATCAACAGTAAGACATAAGTAAGAGGTGCTGTCTAGTTTATTCTTCAGTAGATCTCTTGTCGCTTTTTCTTCTTCTATAAGATTTCGGCCTATCGTCCGCCTTGAAATGACGTCAACTGAAGAATTTAAACTTGCGCTAGTGGAATGTGTGATTATTGTGAGTGAAGTTGATTTTCACAGTGAAATGATAATATATGGTATGCATATAAAATTTTATATATAAATTGTAGCTATATGAATATCCTATAGCTATATAGGACTAGCACATTAATTCATAAATATATTATTAGTCCTCAAATTCAGAATTACATAGTAAAATATTGACTTCCAGTATTGTTAGTAATATATACATTATCAAGCTTTATTTACTACATTTTTGAGGGCGGGCATGCTAGTTTTGATATAATGATATACAGGTATTGCTACTATAACGAAATACATCGTTATAGGAATTCATCTAATAACTACATATAATCGATCAATAATTGTACTAATTGTTCCTGAAAAAAATTTATTCAATAATATCTTCAAGTAAATGATAACGCGCTTTAAGAATATATGTATGTGGTTTTCATGAAATTATTGCAATATATTAACCTATGTTGTTTGTATATGTCTTTCTTTATTTAACTTTGTTATATAGCCTACGTAGTGACCAATGATCCGAATGCTTTAGTATTCTGTCGTTATAAGAACTTAACCTGTACTGCTAATACTATAAGTGTAAACAACATTTGTAATTCAGAACTCACCTTTAATTAATCTCAGAAAAGCTGATTGCTCCATGGTTGATAGGGATGCACACCTTGTATGATAAAATCTGCAATCAGTTTATTACCTACAGATTGTTTGACCTTCTTACTATTCACCACAAAAAACTCCGGTAATGTCTTTACTTTAACACCGCTGCAAGAAGGACCATCCTCTAATACTGAACATTTTATTTTGGAATCTTTTCTTTGAGCTGTCATATAATTATCCGCTTTTTGCACCAAAGCAGGATGCTTTCTCTGTTGATAAATGTACATGATCAGATAATTATCTGATAATTTTTGAAGGACATTTGTTTCACGTTGCCATAATTCACGTTAAATTCAATCAGCATATACTATAAATAAAGGGGTTGCAAAATGAAGCAGGTAGGTTCGTGCATGGTAAACCTACACTACTTAACATTATCGTTAGCTACTAGCAATTTTGCCATTTTTTGAAAATAAGAAATAGTGAAACTTGTCAATTTAATTAAGTATTATATAATTGGGTTTAATAAATTCTTACCTTCAAATGACTGCGTAGATTGGAAGTAGCATTACTCACCGCAGAGATTTCGCCATTGCATGATGTACATATACGCATCACTTTTTTTCCGTCCGAAAATTTCACTCTAAAAAAATTACCATTTAGTAAATGATGACTATAATTACATGATTCTTCATCTTCCTCGCCTTTATTATTGCCTAATCTCTCCATTTCACACTCTTTCGAAGAAGCTGAAGTTGCCATGCAACAGTAGAAATAACGCTGAGCGCTTTCACTATACAACGGAACACAACTATGACCATCTGTTAACTGAATTTTGAACTGGTGCAAGCAATCTTTCCTCACCGGCTCATGCAGTTAACCGTTTGTGTCATACAAATTGTGACAAGTTTAAACATGCATTACACGTTCTTAATAGCTATATAAACCTATTGTCAGTAAAGTATTTAAATATATAAATGTATTTAAATACTGCCCACCTCTGAATATAGTGTAGTTTCTTCTGCCAAATAGGCCAGTGAGAGAGTATATAGATAAAACATCTCTCCTTGGCAGTTGATATACGTCAGCAATGACCAACTTTCCTATGTCGAGTTCGACCTCAATCGCGAGATAGGAATCATCGACATTTCTTATTTGTTTGTATTTTATCCCTTTCTTTATTGCAAGAGCAGCACCATCGTACCACCCCTTTTCTTCTTTTTTGACAGTTCAGGTCCATGGTTTTGTGCTCGCCTTTGCAGTTGAGGCACTTCTTTTTCTTGCTTTTGCACTTGTTGAACCGATGACCTTTTGTGGCGCATTTGCTGCATCACCGCTTTTCCTTTCCTGGGCAGGTCATTGAAGTATGGTTTTCAAGTTTGTAGCATACAAAGCACATTTGTATGTTACCGAATTTCTCCTGTTCGATGTTTTTTTATCCTGGTATTCTCATATTAAATACCAGGAGCCCATCGGTCGTTGCTTTCCTCGACATTTGTGACGATGCAAAATTTATTTTGAACATGTAGGTGTTTTCGCAGAATTTTATTATTTCTCAAACTTTTGCCCATGTATTGCATCTCGTGATTTCCTCTTTTAGTTGGTCAGGCGAGTGTTCGCCAACCCAGCTCTCCACCTTGCGGTAGATCACACTGCGGTTGGCTGCCACTTGGGAGAGAGGGGCGGGGGGGGGGGAGGGCTTCAAGCCCGATCGCCTTCAGTACCTCGGCTCCCTCTTCTGAAAGGAGCAGGTCGACACCTCTTCCTTCTGCACAGATTGCTATGAAGCCCGAGGAAACCTCGATTAACTTGACAAGGGCTATTTTTAGGCCGACAAATAGCACTTCACAAAGTTTCCTCTTCTCTGGGGTCTTCATTCCGGCTATAGTCATCAGGTGGACTCTCTTAGTCAGGGTCTCCATGGTCTCCTTTTGTCCATTTTCTCTTCTTTCTAGATTTATTTCTTCTCTCTGTAAAAAAGGTGTAATTATTGTGTTTTGGGTGTAATGAAAAAAATAGTGATGAGGCGGTAAAGGAAGTAGCGGTTAAGATCTTTAATGTTCCAAAAAATTGATGTGAACGATCTTGTCCATTTTCCAATTTGTCCCCCACTCAGATGCTGCCAGAATGATGGGTGATGATGGATGAATGGGATGAGTCCCGAATGGGAACCTCGAAAGGGATGACTAATGGAGGACTTGATGGAAGAAGCGGCCGAATCAACTGTCGCTACCTTTTTGCCACCTCCTTTCGGGTACTTACACCATAACCGCTTCCAAATATATAGAGACAGGTGTTATTCCCTCTATGATTCTGGCCGGGTCCCTTGGATGATGAGGATTTCTCCTCCACCCGAGACTTAGAGTTAAGTCCCAATTTCGAGAAAATTTCTGACTTCCGCTTCCGCTATGGGCTAATCCCCAAACCAGTTTTCACGTAAGCCCTTAATTATAAAAGTTCAAGTGGCCGGCAGAGTTAAGACGAAATTAATGAGTGGTAGATATCGGAGGCAGGTTCCCACGCAGGTCGAGGGAGGGTAGCGGTGAGATTTTTTAAGCCTTATTTAATTATGAATTTTCTGATGAAAAATATATTAAAATCTCTTTCTTAAAAGTGAAATAAAATTTTGTTCGTCATCGGTGCTCAAAGTCCTTTACTAAGCAAAGTAAGTGTGTAGGGAAATCGATATCTCACCCTCAAAACTGAGGCCCCGTTCAGTAATCGCAACGTCCCGGCATTGGGCGGCGTAATCCGATTATTTAAAGCACCCCCTTCTCTCCCCTCGCATTGAAGATCACCAGAAAGGTTGCCCACAACCACATAATACACAAATCATCACATTTCGGGTCCGGCGAGCCTAACATTGGTTAAACCAGCAATATTCCCCTAAGAGTTGGTATTTAATTTCACTTCATATGCGAAATTAGAGGAGCGACAACCAAATGCCAGAAGGTGCCTTTGGGGCTAAGTGAAAGACACTCTGAGAAAAACCGTTAGAGGAGGAGACTTAATTCCGCCGTCCTTACCCTCCTCCTTTCCCTACCCCCAGTGGGGTGGCGAAGTATATATGCGAATAACTACAGGAGAACGAGGAAGATCGATTTAGTTATCAAGACAACGAAGTCCGGCTAGAAGCCCGGCAACCAACGAAAGGGACTTAGAAGAAGCTCATCCTGAGCCAGTCCCTGGTGGTCACATCGAAATTTAGCATCTTGTCTCAGGAAGATAGAGTTTGCGATCGAGGCAACGAAGTCCGGCTAAGTGCTCGGCAACCCTACGAAAGGAGCACAGAAGAAGCTCATACTGAGCCATTTCCTGGTGGTCACACCGAAATTTAAGTTAGCTTGTATTGAGAAACAAGTTCAACTATCTCTCGTCAGAGAAACCCCCTATCCCGGTTTACAACAAAGCCCAGAGATAGTCCTCGCCATTGAGGAATACCCCAAAGTGAACTTCCTCAGACACTCCCCATTCGTCAAAGGATTCACTCGTTTGATCATCGCTCGTCAGTGCGAATTATTCCAAGATTAACCAGAAGTTTGGAAGAAGCATACTTTCCCTGTCCCGTTGGTGAAATCATCTTGCCAAGACAACGTGCGTTACGCCATCCGTCGCCCGCACCGAATTCATTTGTGGCTTTAAAACTATCCCAGCGCCAGACAAACATCTGGAGTGTCTGCGAATAGGTCCACGCGCCTGCCCGCCAAAACAACATTCTTGCGTCTCCATAAAAATTGAGGCCAAGTCAGTCTTCAACCAGATTCCCTTGTAGTTGTGTTTTTAAAGGTAAATAAATTATATTATGTTTTTTTGAAGGTCAATTAGCGTTCAATATTAAAGTGACCTTTGGGTCAACCATTACTATATGCTCATTTGTGTAATTTAGTAAGTCTCACTTAAACTCGTTTAATTCATAACTGTGTAGTTTGTTTGGTTAGATTTCATTTTTTGTTCATGTTTTAATTAAAGGTCTATTTTCTTAAAAGTATTTAATTCAATCCTCGAAACGCTGAGCATGGCACTATAAACCCTTAAAGATTAAAAATATCGTAATAATAATAATAAAATATAGCACTCTTAGAGAAAACTAAATCAAGGAGTTTTTGAAGTGCGTAACAAGCCTATACGTACGTACACCACCACTCGGTCCTTGCAATACCACGACAAAGTGTTTTATCCGTGAGGTATATCAGCTGTAGCGTACGAGAAGTGCAGGCTAGCGGCTTAAAAGCTTTGCTTGAATGAGTCTTTTTAGATTCCGGATGGCCAAGTGGATTCGCCGCTGGTTAACAGTGGCCCAGCGACGCGGGAAGCTGTTCGCAACTCGCATACGCTATTATTTTATATTTGCTCTGTTCCTACTCTCCTCTATCTACAATGGTGCCCAGACCCGGAAGGAGGAGCGTAAGCCCTTGGATAACATTTCCAAACGGACTCTCGTCATTTCTTCAAAATACGCTCCGCTTCTAGGAGGGGGGTTGTATAGCATACGAGAAGTGCAGGCGAGCGGCTTAAAAGCTTCGTTTGAATGAGTCTTTTTTGGATCTCAGGATGGCCGAGTGTATTCGCCGCTGGCTAACAGTGGTCCAGCGACGCGGGAAGCTGTTTACAACTCGCATACGCTATTATTTTTTCTTTGCCCCCTTTTCCTACTCTCCTCTATCTACACAGCAAATACGTATCAATTAGATGCTAGGCCATCAATAGAATGAGGAAAGTTTTGAAGGCGTATTTATTTATCCAAGCTTGTAGGTAAGGTCAAAGGGAACGGGCCAATCATGAAGATGGAATTTTTAGAACAATTTTAATGTTCTATTCCAACTTCTAGCTTGAGTGTTGAGGGTTGGCTTTTCTCTAGGTACCATCAGATCGACTTATCCGAAGCCACACTGGAGGAGATCGACCAAGCACTTGAAAATCTAATGGAAGCATTGGTCAAGGCAGATAAAAAAGCGTCCTGATAGCAACATCGAAAACCCTTCTGTATCCTATCAGGACAGCTCGGATCGCAGACCTAGGGAATCATTACGTCAATCTGAAAGAAGCCATCGAGCAGAGTTGGACCTAAAGGGGTGACAGGCCCCGACTGAGACGAATAAAGGAGCAGCTTCTATTGTCTCTTAAATCAACCATCTACGTCGACAGATAATATCGAAGTGATTCTTCCTTCATCCACCACAGAAACAGAATCTGCTGACGAAGGTAGCGACTATGAGCTTCCTTCATCCGTGAAACGCAAAGAAGTAAACAAAAAAATTGCATCTATTACTCCATCTAAACGAATAAAATTGTCCGAATTTGCGTTGGCATGTGACCGCCCTAGTGTGTCTGATCGAGCTGCAGCTTTAATAACAAGTTCGATCCCTAAGGACTTATCGTCAATAGAAGGCAAAGAAACTTCTGTAGTAGTTGACAGCTCAAAAGTACGAAGAGAGCGTGTCAAAGAACATACTAAACTACAGCAAGAAATTAGATCGGATAAGCTATTATATTCTATTTATTTTGATGGTAGAAAAATAGCACATTTGTTGTTGAAACGATAGAGGAAATACATCACAAGAAGAAGATAATTGAAGAGCACATCTCTATGATAGAAGAACCTGGTTCAGAATACCTTGGACACCTGACAATGAAGACAGGTTCTGCAAAAGCTATATGCGATGCAATATTCTCGTATCTAGAAGCAAATAACATCGCAACTGATGAACTCGTTGTTGTGGGATGCGATGGAACGGCAGTGAATACAGGAACAAAAGGTGTGGTCAAAATGTTAGAAGAAAAACTTAATAGACCACTGCATTGGTTTATTTGCCAGCACCATGCAAATGAGCTCCCATTACGCCATCTCATCAACAATTTGGATTGGAAAACAACGGGTCCTCGTGGATATGTTGGACCTATACGGAAACAACTGGATAAATGTGAGATTCAAAATGTTGTTAGAATTCGAGCCAATTCCGACTAACTTGCCGTCTGCTGACAGAGGAAATCAGAGCACCGATCAAAAGTATCTGTTTGATATCCTTCTATCTACCTCACAAGGTAAATGTTCTGCTGAAATGGCTCGTAAGAATCCTGGAAAAATGTCGCATGCACGATAACTTACAACGGCAAATCGGATACTTCGATTATATGTTTCGACTTCCAACCATTCTGACACGGCGAAATCCATTTTATTGTTCATCATGAAGGTGTATACACCATGCTGGTTTGAAATAAAAGCTAACTCTTCTTCGCAAGATGGAGCACTCAACCTCTTCGAGAGAGTGCAATCACTGCAAGGGATGAACAAACAGATTAAAGATATAGTTGCCCCAGTGATTCAAAGAAATGCTTATTTTGCACATGCGAAAAACATTCTTCGCTGTATGCTGCAAGATGAAAGAAATCATATCCGGAAACTCGCATGGAGAAGAATTATGAAAGCACGAAAAGATTATAAAGGGAAATCAATACGCACTTTCAAGCTCCCAGACCTAAACTTTGAAGATGACGTCTACATCCATCTCATCAATTGGCAGCAGACTGTTGTGACCGAACCTCCGCTGACGAGGACGCTCTCTGATGATCAACTTGAAGAATTTATCCGCCAACAAGCTAAATTGCATATTCCGAAGTTCCCTTGTCACACACAAGCGGTTGAGAGATGCATCAAACTGGTCACAGAAGCGTCACTAGAAGTTTGTGGAGAAGACAAACGGGACGGCTATATAAGGAGTAGATTTGAGTCCAGAAGAAAAATACCCTCATTTAATAACAAGAAGAGCTTCGTAATGAAAAGTAATAACACTACAAAAATCTAACTGCATTGAATAAATGGATATTGAATAAGAGTGAAAATATAAATATTCGACTGTTAATTGTTCAATTTCTTCTACTTCAGAGTGATGATGATAAAAATCTACAGGTTGCATGGAAACAAACTCAAGAAAAGGAAGGAAAACTTATCGAGTAGTTAATAGATTATTTTTATTCAATAAAATGGAAGTAGAAGTGTTTATTGTAAAGTTTTATGGAAATAATATACCCCGTATAGGACATAAATATTGATGTAACAACTTGAAGTTTGAAAACAAATAGAAAGAACTTTCCGACATTTTTGCTGTTTTTTTTTCAGTTTCAATTGCGTTGAGGAATCTGAAAATATTAATTTTAAAGTATAAAATTTCAACACAATAGTTTTGGATGTTGGGTCCATCAAAAAATCAGGGTGGGAAAATGAATTTAAAAAATATTTGCAAAACCCCCCTTTTTCGATCCTAATATCTATACATACAAGATGATGGAGTGGCTATGGGATCGCCAATGGGTCCGACCTTTGCCAATTTCTACATGGGTCAACTCAAAAAGGATATATTAGACGAAATAGAAAATAAACCACACTCATACTGCGGCTATGTTGATGACATCTACATCACCGTCCAAAACGAAGAACAACTAAGAAACATCAAACACAATCAGAGGAGGAATCCGTATTAAAATTTACTTACGAATTAAGCAAAATATCAATGGAAAATATATAACAAAAGCGTATAGAAAAGGTACAGACATGGAAGGATGCCTCAATGCAGATGGTGAATGTCGCGAAAGATATAAAAAAAAGTGTATTCGGCTCCTACATACGCTGAACATAGAAATTCTGTTCTACGAGGGAACTATTCCTTTAGGAGATCTCCCGCGTAAAAAACCCGTCGTAAACAACAGTTTTCCAAACAGCAGGATAAAACACCAACCTCGAACATTTTTACGAAAGCAACTCCAAAGCACAGATAAAACTGACAACAAACAAGAAATAAAAAATAACATCAAGCTCTTCTATAGAAACCAAATGTCTACAGCCTACAAAGTAGATGAAAAGCCATCAAGGAAATCGGTAATCGTAACGCCAAAGTAAAAATTCCACAACAAAATACAACTCATATATTACAAAACAACAAAAGTCAACAATCTCCTTATGAAAAATAATTTCTGCCAAGACTCCTCGAAAGTCAAGTATACCAACATAGTCTACAAATCCAACTGCCCACATGAAGACTGCAAACTTAATAATAACTCTAAGTATGTTGCCATGGCAACCACCACCCTTTCGAGGAGTTTAACAATGCATCTTCAAAACGGAGCGCCTAAAAATTACATGGAGATCATTCACAAAACCAGCCTAACAAGAGATATATTGGTTGAAAACACGATGATAAAAATAAAAGAAAGAAATCTATCTAGACTAAACATCTTAGAAGCCATCATAATATATGAAGAAAAGCCACCCCTCACCACTCAAACTACAAATTGGAATCAAACATTAAAATTGTTCTAAAAATTTAATCTTCCTGATTATCCCGTTCCCTTTGACCTTACGTTCAAGCTTGGATTAATAAATACTCCTTCAAAACTTTCCTCGTTCTATTACTGCATGGAACCAGCCCCAGTACCATGTAGTGATCATATAGCGATCCTACTAACCATCAACAGGAACCCTATACAAGTCCCAGCTGCATTATAAAAGAATACAAAAAAGCACACTGGCCACGATATGCACGCCTCTTCGAGGCCTACCATCCGCCAAACTTGGATGAAGCGATTCTCGAAGAAATCGACGAGGCACTCGACGACCTTAACAACCATCCAATTATAGAGCTTGTATCCCTAATTCCAAGTATAAGTCCATTTCTACCTATAGACGGACTGAATACATAAAGGATTTATCCCGTGAGCTGAAATTACTGTATGAAAACAACATCCGAGATGCATCAGTTGACTCAATACAGCGAAGTAAAGAGATCAAAGAAGAGCTCAACCAGTTAATACTCAAACAACATTGGAGACATTGGGACGATGCGATCGAAAGCCTCGATCATCATGCATCGCCCAAAGATTTTTGGAACAAAATTAGGCGTCTCAAAGGATCGACTTGGTAAAAGAAGAAAGTAGAAATATTAAAAGAAGACGGAAACATAAATAAAAGAAAGAAACATTGAAGAAATATTTCGACGTTATTGTGAAACAATCTTCAGTATAACTGAAAAAGAAAACAAAGATTATGATATAGTGTTAGAAAGCGAGATCATAGACAAGCTTAATACCCCAATTCATAGGACGCACCTTCATAGACAGCGCGACGGAGATGCCTAGATTGTTAGATTGCTGAAGAGGAACTACTCGGCCCGCTTCGTTCGTTCCGTCAGAATCAGAAAGCCCCAGGACAATCGGAGCTTACAAAACAAAACTATGAAAAAGTTTAATCTTTAATTTCAAAAAAGTTGTTTTCCAACAACCACACAATTTAAATTTTTTTAAAATTAAAGATCAAACTCCTAAAGAGTTACGTAGTGGTGTAGTTTATTTTTACTCTTGGCCAGAATGTACCTCTGCAAAATATGTTGGAAGCACCCTACGTACCCTTCAGTCCCGTTTTTCTCTCACATGGGCATCAGCCTTAGAACAGAGAAACTTCTTAATAAAAAAGAACATTCTTCTATAAGAGAGCACACAATTAAATGCAAAACAAACCCATGCCTGAATGACTTCGAGATTTTGGACTCCAACTCAAACCCACTGTCACTACGTATCTCTGAATCTATTTATATCAAAACAATAGCTCCCTCACTCAATTCTGATTCCTCTTCTATTACATTAAACATCCTTTAAACGACCACTACTAGCGAAACTGTTATATTTACCGTCATCTCTCTACCACACCATATTTTCACTGGATATCAAAGATTCAAGGTATGTTTCTCATCTGATCCGTTTGGTTTTGTATTGATTTTTGTTTTGTTGTTTTTTAAGCTTATATTAGCCAAATTTTTTGTTGTTTTTCTGGACAATTTTAATTTACATCTTTCCTTAAATCATCGTTTTTTACTCCCCTGTTATTTTAATTATAATTCGTGGTGAACACTTAAACCTATTTTGTATATTTGTATATCTTAATCTGTTTTCTAGAGCCAGAAGATGAACGTAAGGTCGAAACATTGCACGACTCAATCTTAATAAAGATTTTTTGATGTTGACTCCTCGCCATTGGTTTCTTATTGAAAATCATATATATATATATATATATATATATATATATATATATATATATATATATATATATATATATATATATACAGGGTGTCTACAAAGTCTGGGTACATAGGAATTTTAATATTTTATTTATTTATGTTATATTTCCTCCCCAGGTCGAATGATGGCTCTGTTTAAAGAAGAAAGAATCGAGTTGGTACTCTTAAGTGGACGAGAAGGATGTTCTTATCGCAAAATCGCCGATGAAGTTAACCTTCGACACCCTGATCGGCAACCTATTTATTTTACTGCCGTCGGGAAATTGGTCACGAAGTTTAAAGAAACAGGCAGTGTCTTGGACAAACCCCGTTCCGGGTGACCAAAGACTTCAGACGAAACGAAAGAGGTTGTCATGGCCAAGATTGCTGCTAGCCCAAAGAAATCACTTCGTCGGACATCCATGGAGTTGGGTGTTCCTACGTCAACTATCCACAAAATCCTGGTAGAGCAGAAGTTCCGTCCGTTCAAATTACAGATATTGCATCACTTAAATGAAGACGACCCCGATAGACGAATGCAGATGTGCGAATGGTTTTCAAATAAATTGGATAAAATATCAATTTTACTAAAGAAATTTTGTTGTTCAGTGATGAAGCTTTGTTTTATGTTAATGGTGAAGTCAACAGACAGAATCTTCGATACTGGTCTCAAGACAATCCACATTGGATGGATCCATCCAAACAGCAAGGCTGCCAAAAGGAGATGGTGTGGTGTGGTTTGTGGAAAGCTCATGTGCTAGGACCCTTCTTCTTTGATGAACATGTAACCGGTGAGACTTATCTGAACATGTAGAGAGACAAATTAATGCCTCAAATTGAGCGCCTAGGCGAGGGACTTCCGGACTGGTTTCAGCAGGATGGAGCCCCTGCCCATTTTGCTACAAATGTTAGAGATTGGCTGAATGGTACTTTTCCTCACTGGATTGGAAGAAGAGGTCATGTGGAGTGGTCCCCTCGTTCACCAGACCTTTCTCCCCTTGATTTCTTTTTCTGGGGTATGTTAAAAGAGAAAGTTTACTCAATGAAGATTGCAAATCTAAACCACTTGAGAGAACGCATTATCAGTCAGTGTGCTGAAATCGACGGCAATGTACACCTATTCAATCGAGTTCACAAGAATTTAGCAAGGCACATCGAATTATGCATTGCAAATTATGGAAATCATATTGAAAATATAATTTCTTAAAATTATAATTACATAATATTGTTTTGTTCTAAAGGTATGTATTTATCCCCTATGTACCCAGACTTTGTGGACACCCTGTATATATATATATATATATATATATATATATATATATATATATATATATATAAAGAGAGAGAGAGAGAGAGAGAGAGAGAGAGAGAGAGAGAGAGAGAGAGAGAGAATAAGAGTGAGTTACGAGAGAAAGAGTGAGGAGTGAAGGGGATGAGAGAATAAAGGAGAGGGAGCAAATGAGAACAAGAGAAAGGGAGAAAGATTGGCAGGTGAGATTGAGATAGAGTGATATATATATATATATATATATATATATATATATATATATAAAGAGAGAGCGCGTTATAGAGAGTGAGAAATTGCTAGATTAAAAGAGAGATTGTGAGAGAGAATGAGATAAAGAGAAATTAAGAGAGATTGAGAAGTTGATATGAATTGAGAGAGATAGAAAGATGTTGGGGGAGAGATTGCGAGAGAGAGAGAGAGAGAGAGTTAGAAAATGATGAGGGAGAGATTGAGAGAGAGATTGTGTGAGGGAGTTAGAGAGAGAATTTGAAATAGATTGATGGAGACTGAGAGATTGAGATACAGATTAAGATCGAAAGTTTAAGAGCGAAAGGGAGAGTAAGATATAGAGATGACACACTTTGGGACATCCCCTCTTGAAGTGTTGGAGATCTCGTCTGGGACCTTAAGTGAACACAAATCCCGTGAGTGTGCGGGGGGGGGGGGGGGTAGGAATCGAACGCCAGAGCGGAATATTAATATTCGGGCGAAGCTTCATGGGAATGAACCAATCTGGGACTAAACCCCTAGTAACAAATCCCCAAGTATTCTGCCACCATAGGTTCGGCTCAAGGGATCAATACAGGAACCGGGCTTCCTTCTAGAGCATGGGTGCTCTTGCCCGAACTTCTTATTCCTTGTGAGGTACTCTTGTGACAAGAGAAGGGAACCATCTATGGGGGAGGGGGCTTCTTATATTTATTTATTTCTTGACTGAAGTTGCCCCTCGAAACATTGACTTCTAGTAATCTGACTCATGATAATCTTGTAGGCTGAGATTCTTTCTTTTAACGACGATGTGATGATTCCTTCCAATTCTGATGACGTGATGACTTTTGCTTCATGATGACGTGATGATTTCTTGAGACGAGTTAGCCCTTGATAGTCGTTTTCTTTCCGTTTTCCTTGACAGCGGTTTTCTCTTGAGTTGATTTCTTGAGTTGTCCTTAAAGCGTTTTTCGTGGTCTCCGTTTTCTTCGAGAATTTTCTTTGTAAAAATTGTGGACTTTGGGGTTCGATCTTGGGTCTTTTGAATCCCGAGGCTGGCACTCTACCATTACGCTACGGCGAAGTCCGTCTTGACTTGGTAATTTAATGGGCTATTTATATTCTCGCTTTTGGAAGGAAGCTTTTCTCTTATACATCTTCGCACCCCTACACATCTCCATACTTGAGACGAGTTGCTTGAAGGCGGCTCCAAGGAGTAGGGGGGTTAATAAAGTGGAAACCCTTTCACCAGGTGAGACGGATGTATGGAAAACCAGGATCTAGGGTAATCTCACTAATAGTAATATCCTTTTTGTGTCAGTCCTTGTCCCTGGCGTGGCACAGTACCACAGACTTGAACATATAGAAGTTAAGAAAACAAGTTGGGGCCAAGAGAAAGGAAATGGGGTGGGTATCGGTATGTTTGAAGCCACCACCACGATAAAATAAACAAGAGTGGGATTATTTAAGCCACCAGTATCCCAGTTATGAGTGGAAGGAAGCTGGTCGATGACTAACCTGCAAACTTAGACGCCAGCCAAAAAATATGTGTTGAGGTTGTAAAGAAAGAGGCTGAAAATAGTGAAAGGGTTTGTTAGAAGAATAAAAGGCAAGTAGTTCCAAGACCATCAAAGGCACGGGTGGGTAGGAAAGCCTCTTTTCCAGGTTTCAGTTGTATCAGGGGCCTTACCAAAACCACCACCCACTCTTGTTGGTGGACTGATGAACGAGTAATGTAGGGTTTGAGTCAGTTATGGTTCTCTCTTTCTAGTTTTGCAGGCTGGGTTTAAGTGATCATCAGCTTCCTTACAGGATGAAGGAAAAAATATATATTTATATCTGGATTCTTTATTCCTGTATATTATAGCCGGAATAAGCTTTTAAAATGGTGAACAAGGAATATAATTTTTCTTATTAAAATAACAATAAATTTTCAGACTTTGACTGATCTTTACAATTACAATTACAATTACGATTAAGTGAAAGTGAGGAAATTGTGTGGTAGGTATATAAAGGTGTGAAAATGGTTTCTAGTTTGCCCTGGTGTTAGGGCATCACTAGCATTCTTCTCAATTCTTCTTCTTAATATTAAAAATATCCTCCGTCATTAAAGGTGCTGCCTGTCGTTGACAGCCAGTTTCCTCCATTATAATATATATATATATATATATATATATATATATATATATATATATATATATATATATATGATGAAAATTAATGCAATATCGCAAGAAAAGATGAGGAATTAAACCACATTCTCCGAAGACAATTTAATTCAGAACAGTTTCGGTGTATCTCACACCCTTTTTCAACTGACACTGGATAGAAAATATAAGAAAAGAATGCATACAAGCATAACAGGTCGTGAAATATCCCCTCTTTTATCCCTAATCCCCTACTTGTGGCTAATCTGGGGGGGGGGGGTTAGGCCTAAACATATTGAAGGGCTGACATTTTACTATTTTATTTATTTGCTTTCTTATTACAGGATTAAAAGAAAATTGACCCTCAGATAGATTTAAATTAGGAACTGACGATATCAAGCTCGATTCTACGATTCTTCTCTTAACATAGTTAGCCGATTTAAATACCATTTTACTTCCATTGTAATCGATCGTATGATTCTTGTCTCTAACATGGCAAAATATTCCACTGCTTTCGCTGCCAACTCTAATATCTCTTTTGTGTTCATACAATCTCTTGTCTAGATTTCTCCCCGTTTCCCCTATATAAACTTTATGGCAATCGTTGCATGGTATTGCATAAACTCCTATGTTAATATGTTCTTTGGGTTTCCTGGCAATCATCAATTGGTTTAAGGAATTATTATATTTAAAGGCTAGATTAATACCCGCTTTTCCAAATGTGTCCTTTAAACTATTTAATTTATTATTAAATGGCAATGTTATACATTTGTTGAAGTCATTAGTGCGGGAAGGCTTCCCGCACTGAATAAATATAAATATATATATATATATATATATATATATATATATATATATATATATATATATATATATATATATATATATATATATATTAAGAAAAATTATTGCAGTAACGCAATTAATTATGCGGTTAAAAGGCTATTTTTTTGGCAAACCAGTCTTCCTCAAAGCCTTCGGAAGGAGCTCTTCTCACATACACGAGAAGAGCTCCTTCTGAAGGCTTTGAGGAAGACTGGTTTGCCAAAAAAAATAGCCTTTTAACCGCATATATATCTATATATATATATATATATATATATATATATATTTATTTATTCAGTTTTATTGTACTGTCGAAGCATTCGAGCCTTTCAAAGGTATCTCTTATGCTGAATCTCATTAAGTTCTGAATTTTAATTTATTTCTTTTATTTGGGCACTTCGCCTCTTTTATATTTAAAGTTAATTAAGTTTTTAATTTATATTATATTTATATTTGGGGGAGTTCTTTAGTATGGGTACTTCTCCTCTTTTTTATTTATTTAGATTTATTAAATTTGAACTATCACTTTTATTTCAATCTTGTGTACTACTACGTATGCATAGGTAGTACAGCTTCTCTCGCGCAGGTTCTACTGCTAGGGAACAGAGCCATTCTACCTATTGCGCGTCTTCTGTTTGCACGTATGTTTACGTTAAGGTTTATTGTTGGGAGTAGTTCTCGGTCTACTTTGTCCCATGTCTTTCTCCCTAGCCTTTGAATCTCCGTATTGACCGGCTTCAGTCCCACTCTATGGTGTAGAGTTGATTGCCGAATACGGTCGATCCTTTGCGTGCCAGTGATCAGCAGAGTGGCTTTATTCTCTACCCTCTGAATCATTCTGAGAGATGTACAGCTTGCCATCTGCGTGATCACGGCCGGGTACACTAGGACTGAGCGTACCAAGGCCATATACAGCTTTTTGATGTTTGGCACGCTGAGGCTTCGGAAACGGTAAAGTTTCCTCAGCTCTCTTTTGGCTAGGGAGACTCTGGTATTTATATGGGTCTTGTATCCCGTTTTGAAGAGTTGCAAGCCAAGGACTTTACCCTCGTTGGAGTACGGATAGAGTTCATTATTGACGATGACGTCGTCTACTTTCCGGCGGTTCATTGTAATAATGGTGAACTTCTGGCGGTTGGTTTTAATTTTCCACTTCTTCTCATATCGGTTGATATTCTCGATTTCGACAGCTGTCGCCCTCGCCTGACTTCCAGAGTTCCTGAATGGACTCAGGACGATTTGAGTGATGTCATCTCCGTATTGCAGATACATCGAACCGTACCTCACTGGAGCAGGCAGGTCAATCGTGTACACTAGGTACAGCAGAGGGCTGAGACAGCTGCCTTCCGGAACTCCCGCCTCGAGTTCGAATTCGGGTTCCTTGCAGCCCTCGATCGCAATTTGGGCTCTCCTATCAGAGACATAGTTGCAAAGGACCCTTTCCAGGAGTGGGTTAAGTTGTAGGTTGAAGATCTTGAACTGAAACCCTCTCACCAAACCTTATCGAAGGCCTTCTTCACATCTTGCAGCACCACGTCTACGTACCTCCTCTCAGCTTTACTGCAAGCGAGTTTTTCCGCAAGGAGGGCGAAGGCTGTTTCCGTTCCTCGTCCCTTGCCGAACCCGTGCTGCTGAAGGTTGTGGGCTCCCAGCTCGGCTAGTTGTTTTTGAAGCCTGTCAGCTAGGAGTCTCTCGTAGACTTTCGCAACGATCTCCAGTAGGGCGATCGGCCTGAAATTTACCAGTTGATCAGGGGGTTTACCTCCCTTGGATATGAAGATCATCTTAGCAATCTTGAAACCTTCCGGTCGAACTCGTCGTTTTCTTCAGGGGTGATCCTGAAAACGTTTTTCCAGAAGTTCCTGAACCTGTCTTCGAGAACCACCGGTTCCTCTATGTAGTTTCCGTTCTCCTTTATCCGAGCCTTTGGTCTTGGTGTAAGTCCCTTTAAGTTCTTGACTTGCCGCCAGAACTTAGCCGGGTTAAGTTCGCTGTCGACTTTGGCTATCAAGCTGTTCAAAATTTCCTCCTGTTGGAGGTTGATAGCCTCTTTAAGCTCTGAGCTTAGACGTCGAAGGAGCGAGCTTCTTTCCCGGTTGGGACCCTCCCGTCTTATTTCTTCGTACGCGAGCGATATCTCTCATCTCCTCTGTCCATCAGGGCTGAGGAGGTGTTTTGTACCCTGTTATGGGTATGCTCTCGCGGTCCGCTTGTTTTACACAAAAATTCACCTATATAAATAGTAATTTCATCTAAACTTAACTCTATAACATTTCAACCAATCAGGCGCCAGGATAGATTTAAATGTTACTAACGCTTCAATCGTTTACACATAAACACGGCCGAAGTCAGTCCGAAAAGATCGCTGGGCGAATATTCGACTGCGTAGCATTGCCTTACTACCTTCTGAAGAGCGTTGTAATCTCACGCGTGCTTAATACCTACGGACTTTTGAGCCTCGCCATCTAAGAACGCGACTGTCCTGGGAGTCTTTAGGATCCCAGTCGATCTGCAAAGATTTTCATATAATCTTTTCGCTGCGAGTGATGAAAAAATGATGGCCTAAACACCTCATTGCTTCCGTCCACCGACCTGCGTGGGAACCTGCTCGGATGACTGCCCTTCATTAATTTCGTCTTAACTATGTCGACCACTTGGACTGACATAATTAAGGGCTTGCGTGGAAACTGGTTTGAGGCCTATCCCACAGCAGAAGCACAAGTCAGAAATTTTCTCGAATTTGGGGCAAAACTGCGAGTCCCGGACGGAGGAGAAATCCTCATCGCCCGGGGGACCCGGCCAGAATCATAGAGGGAAATACTCCTGTCTCTATGTAGTTAGATGCAGTTTTGGCGTACGTACCCGTGAGGGGGTGGCAAAAACTTAGCGGCACCATCCGAGCGGGGAAACAACAGGAAACTGGACGAGAGCGCTCTTCTCATATCGAAGTCAAATCCAACCCTTGACTCTACCTCCTTTACCACTTCTGACATCACTTTTTTCACCCATAACATATTAACTACACATTTTTTACAGAGGAAGAAAAGAACAGCAAGAAAGAAGAAAGAAGACGCCCACGACGATGGAGGCCCTTCCTAAGACGGTCCCCCTACGGACCATAGCTGGAAAAAAGACCCCCGAGAAGAAAACCGTGTACCAATCCTTATTTTCAAATTTAAGGATTGCACTAATCAAGCTCATTGACATCCCAAATGGTTTAATCGCTATATGCGGTGAGACCAAGGACATAGACCGGCTCCTATCTGAGGAAGGGGCCGAAGTGCTAAGGGAGATGAACTTGGAAGCCAAAAACCCACCAGCGATCTCTGCAAACAGGAGTGTTATCTGCCGAAAGGTGGAGAGTTGGGTGGGTGAGAACTCCCCCGCGGATCTTAAAACTGAAATCGAGAAGAATCAGACATGGGCAAAGGTAAGGGAAGTGATCAAATTCCGTGATCACACCCACGTCTTTAAGGTGACTTTTCAGACCACCGAAATGGCCCACAAGGCGGCAACGGAGGGACTCCTCATTTTCAACATGAGGATCCCAGGCAGCAATATCGAGCATGAGAAGTACCATGGCATCCAGATGTGCTTCATTTGTTATGCTCTGGAACAGCATACCACCGCCAACTGTCCCCAAAAAGGAACGATCTAATGCAGCGAATGCGCCACACAGGGTCATAGATATGACTCCTGCAAAAGCATGGAAAAAATGTGCATGAACTGCAAGGGACCCCATCGAACGATGGCCCTTAACTGCCCCAAGAGGAAAGACATCATAAAGAAAATGGAAGAAGAAGAAAAGAAGAGGAAAACAACCACATACGCGAGCACTGTAAAGAAAAGTGAAGGGATGGCCTCAACTCCCTCACCGATGATCTTCACCAACGATCTAATTGCGAAAATCCTAATCTGCATCACTCATGCAAACGTGGCAAACGTGGTAAAACCTGGATGCTACAGCCAGATTTTAAACGCGCTTCTAAAGGCCAATAACTTGCCATCCATCATCGTGCCTGATGACCCCGAGTGCTCTAGGGCATTCAAAGATAGCGTTATTGGGAATAATAAATAAAAAGCCATTGGATTGAAAGAGGTCATAGAGTCTCACTCTTCGGAGGAATCCGAAGAAGAGGACGAGACTAATGACAAAGAGGAAGTAGAATCCACATCTTCGGATAGTGACGAGAACCCATGCACTCGCACAAGAGCGATAAAGAGTCGGTCAAAGACTCCTAGTCCTCCACCGAAGAACGAAAAGCCTGGGCACTCCAGACCCCCCCCCCCCAGAGGCCAAGAAAAGTAAAAAGACGAAGAAGAAACATAGGTAAATACATCTCACAATGGAACGGAACTCACTAAGAATCATGGAAATTAACACCAACGGCTGGACAGCGAAAAGAACTCTCTACGGAAATTTTTTCAGGTAGATTGATGCAGATGTCATCTTGATTTCTGAACATGGGATTGACACTCGTAGCTCCGAAATGAAGATCTGGAACTACGATGTGTTAATCACGAATTTCTCTTAAGAGTGGGACGACGGTGCCGCCATCGCCATCAAAAGAGGGATCAAGTATAAACCAATAAGAAACCTGGGAGAATCCTATCTTGCAATAGAGGTCGAACTCGATGTAGGAAAGCTGGTCATCGCCACCTGGTACCAGCCGCCGAGACGAGAATATTTGCCAATCCATTCTCTCTCTGGCCTATTTGGCAGAAGGACCCCCACATATTACTGGGGGATCTGAATGCCAGATGTCGGGAATCTGGGTACAGGACCTTCAATGGAAATGGAAGGTGCCTGGATACTATGATGGACCGAAATATGGTCCATAGAATAGGCCCGGACTTCCCAACCTATACTCGAGGAAAAGGTGCCACAAAACCAGACATTTGTCTGGCTAATCGTCAGCTGTCGTTCAATTACTACATGGAACCAGTCTAGGTACCATGTAGTGATCATATAGGGATCCTACTTACCATCAACAGGAACCATATATAAGTCCCAGCTCCAGTCAGAAAAGACTACAGGAGAGCAAACTGGGCACGGTACGCGGGTCTCCTCGAGGCCTATCACCCACCAAATCTGGACGAGGCAATTCTCGAGGAGATAGACGAGGCACTCGACGACCTCAACGAACATCTTATAAATGCAGATAGGACTGGGTACATGAAAGAACTCTACAGAGAATTGAGAGCCATGTACGAGTTAAATATCAGAAATGCATCAGTTGACTCGCTACAACGAAGTAGAGAGATCAACGAAGAGCTCAACCAGTTGATCCTCGAACAACAACAGAGACAATGGGACGATGCGATCGAGAGCCTCGATCAAGATACATCTCCCAAAGACTTTTGGAAGAAAAACAAAAGTCTCAGAGGATCATCTGGGAAAAAGAAGAAAATGGAAATCCAAAAAGAAGATGGATCCATTGAAACAGAATAGAGGAACATCGAGGTAATACTCCGGCGTTATTGGGAAAAAAATCTTCAGCATATCAGAAGAAGAAAACGAAGATTTTGATATAGAGTTCGAAAACAACATCGTTGACGAGTTTAACACGGAAATACACCGAACGCATCCTCATCACCAGGTGGATAGACTGCGTGACGGAGACGCCGAGATCACCGAAGAAGAGATCCTTGGCGCACTCCGCTCATTCCGACAAAAAGCCCAAGGCCAATCGGGGCTTACGAAGGTAAACTTCGAAAAGGCACCAGCTAACATCATCGAAGGAATGAGACGTATTTTTAACGCGTGTCTGAATACAGGGTACTTTCCAGATGCTTACAAGACGGCAAAGATGATCTTCTTGCCCAAGCACGGAAAGGACCTAACGTTGAGAGAGAGCTAACCCCCAATTTCACTCTTGGAATTTGGCGGGAAGCTCTTTGAGAAGATCCTCAACGGGAAACTGGTGTCTCACCTGGAAGAAAACTCCCTCTACGACTCATTTCAATTTGGGTTTCGAAAGAAGCGAAGTACGGAAATGGCCATCAATGTCATAACGGAAAAGCTTTCCCAAGCCAAACGGGAGAGGAGTTATGTGGATATCGTTTGTCGGGATGTATCAAAGGCGTTTGATAAGGTGTGGCAGCGGGGCATGCAGTATAATATCTTACGGCTGGGTCTAAGTGAAAACTTAGAAAGAACTCTCGGTGACTACGTCATGGAGTCATGGAGTCTAGGGTCCACGGACGGACCAAAGTTTCCGCTCACTGCGGGCCTCCCGCAGGGGCGGGGGGGTGTCTGTCCCCACCCTTTACTCGATATACACCGCGGATGTCCCAGCCCATGTGTACCCCTCTTCCCTAAATATTCAGTACGCCGATGATTTCAGCCAGATAATCGTATCTCCATGGAGGAATGCTCCGTGGCAAGCTCGCATGACAGCGATGGAAATCGCGAACTTGAACAAATACGAGGCTCAGTGGAAGATAAGAACAAACCAAGAGAAGTTCAAGGTGGTCCCCATTGGACGCACCCTAAGAGCAGACGTGCGTGTGGGGGATACGCGATACCCCTACACCAACGAATGCAATGTACTTGGTATGAAAATCACCTCTACCAGGTACAAGAAGCACGTCGAAGAAAGGATTTCTCGAGCCTCGGCCGCTGTTAGAACTCTATATACATTTAGAAATCTACGTGAAAGCAACAAGAAGAAGATCTACAATGCCCTTGTAAGATTATGTTGCTTTACCCCGGCTCCACCCTCTTATGTGTCTCAAAAACACAAAAGAGGTGACTTCAAGTAGTGCAAAATAAATACATGTACCTAATCACGGGTACACGCAGGCAAGAAGGAAGACTGCAAGAAGATCTGCACAGAGAGGCGGGGATAATTCCCATTAACCAAGTAATAGAAGAACGGACCTGGAAAATGCAGGATCTGGTTAATCGGGAACTGAGTGATGAAATCACCCATATGATTAACCAGAACAGAAGAGCTGACTGTCGCGCCAGATTTCCCAGCTCCGCCAACCGAGTGGCTGGCGGGGACGAAGTGCCGTTCTACACATAATGAGATGTATTACCTAAAAACACCAAAGAAGAAGAAAACCGAACTTGACAAATGAACTCACAACTACAAAAAATCACCGAAGAAGACAACCTCAAATCAAGATTATGAAAACCCCCTGATTTCGACGATAATCACCAACTTGAAGAAACAAGAGAACTAAAAAACACACGCACAAAAAATACCAAAACATTAGGCACGCACTTAAATGTATTAAAAAAACACTACAAATAAGCAATGCATAACATACACCAAATAAACTAAAAATTATTAATACAAATGGCTTGAACGCCATAAATAATTATTTCTAATTATTACAAATCTACAGTAACAACAAAGAATACACGCTACCAAAAAAATAATAAAAGTGATAGGTCTGATCACCAGACTCTAGGCATCTCTTTGCACCCTACCACATTTCTTTCTCTTTGCTCCGCTTCTCTATTTTCTCTATCTACCGACACACCCTATCGTCCTCCCTTACATGCATCCACTTTAACTTAATCATAATCATAATCCGAAAAAATCAACAAAAATTGAGCTCACAGAGAAGTTCACGGCCGGCAAAGGAGGAAAAGTCGAGGGAAGGAAAATCAAGAACGCCATCGATTTTCACCTTTTCTCCACATGACTTCATGAACAAGATCTATTTTTGTACGGAGCTACGTATGGCCGACACAAGATATCATACCGCGTACTGGGGAGTCTAACCTCCTGTTTACGAAGGACAAATACTTCAAAGGGGGAAGTTTATCTTCCTATTTACAAAAAACCGTTATTAACAGCGGGAAGTTTATCTTCCTTTTTACAAAAGAGGGCTATAAACAGCGGGAAGTTTATCTTCCTATTTACAAAAGAGAGCTATTAACAGCGGGAAGTTTATCTTCCTATTTATAAGGTTCAATGCGTGAACCGTTTAAATTTCAAACAAATATTTCCTAGGTTCATGTGTGAACCGTTTAAATTTTTCACACAAATGTTTACTAGGTTCGATCTTTGACCCCCACAGTACTACGGCCCGAGAAAACGGAGGGTTTAATACATAAATAGTATCTACGTCTTACAATTATAACACACACATATATATACATACAAATATATTTTGATATGGCTTGGTTTAGTGTGAACCAAGTGTAAAATTTCCTAAGATTTCAAAATGCTCATCTTTGAGGTATTTTTGAGTCATATTCGATTCCATACTATAGTTCCAGCACCACAGGAATTCATTGCGAGACCAAAGAGTAGGTTTAATACATAAATAATATCTAGGCCTCGCAATTATATACATACATATATAAACATATTTTAATATGCTATGACATACTTAAAAATAATGGTATGAGGGATTTCTCGCAAATTTGACGCGTCTACCAGAACGAATATAAACGCTCGATTCACTACCATTATTCCACGTAACTGTAAATTCTGCCATTACCCCCCGATGATCCTTCCACATTTTCTTGCGGGGTATCTAATTCTAAAGGATTATTTACAACGGGTTGATTATTTGATGGTCGCGAACAGTTTATATTCCTCTCATTATGTACCTTAGGCAATACAGCTGGTTTCACTCTATCTATAGACACCGTGTTCTGATGGCCATCCGGGAATTCTAATTTAAAAACTTTGTCTTCGCGTTCGACAACACGGAACGGGCCTGCATAAGGCGCTTCAAGTGGTTTCCGAACGCGATCAACACGGACCCACACATGCGTGGCGTCCTTTAATTCCTTGGGTACAAACGTTTTGGGTACCGAGTGCAGGTGGCCTTCAGAGGTCTGTGCGAAATCAATTTGCGACATAGTCTTCGCTAGTTCAGAGATGAATTTAGAATCGGCTTTGGATGAAGAAGAGGTGACCAAAGGCTTTGGGCAGAGAAGGGTCGTCCCTGTGACCGCTGTAAAGGGTGAAAAACCTGAATCATTGGGCAAGGACCGGATGCCCAGAAGAACGATTGGTAGGGCCTGATGTCGGCGAGCCATTATAGAGATCTCCAAAGTCCGATGCGACCTTTCCACGATCCCGTTAGTGGTAGGTCTGTACGCCGTGGTACGCAAACGATGGAAACCAACGAGGGCCGATAATTCTTTGAAGAGTTCAGACTCAAATTGCGCTCCTCTGTCGGTGATGACGTATAAGGGAACGCCAAACCTAGATATCCAGCCGCCCAAGAAGGCTAAAGCAACCGTTGCAGCACTCATGTCTGGAATCGGTATTGCTTCAATCCACCTGGTGGCTCTGTCTATACATGACAGCAGGTACCGGTTATGAGATGGGTATGTTTGCCCAGGCAGGGTACACCGCGTGAGTGGACCAACTATATCTATGTGAACCGTCTCAAATCTTGAAGTGGGTATGCTAATAGGCGGGACTGGGGACTTAATGTGGCGATTCACTTTAGAAGATTGGCAGGAGAGGCATTCACGAGTCCAGGAACGTATATCTCTGTCTATATTGGGCCACAAATGTCTCGCTTTTACCAACCGAAGCGATGACTTAATCCCTGGATGTGAAATATTATGCAGCTGCTTGAAAATGGCTGATCTGCAGGGTGACGGAACAAACGGTCGTGGGTATTTAGATGCTACCTCACACCAAAGTTGGGAATCACCGGGAAAAGGAAATGCCTTCAGTCCAGATTGAGATGACTTCATTTCTTCGTCTTGCTCTTGTGCTGCTGCCAAAGAACGGAGATCAAATGAGTCCACTTTGACCGAATTGATATTCCGAGATAGGCAGTCAGCAACCACGTCGTCCTCACCACGTACATAAGCTATGTCATTGACATACTCCAAAATTGCGGTCCAGTTCCTTTGTTGCCTGTCCGTTTTTGCACGTATTGGCGAGGAGAAGGCAGAGACTAGTGGCTTATGGTCCTTGCATAAAGTCACTTGGCGACCTTCGATCATATGCCTGAAGTGAAGCACAGCAAGATATGCAGCCAGGAGTTCCCTGTCATAAGCGGAGTATGCTTGCTGCGTCTTACTCAACTTCGCGGAGAAGAATGCCACTAGCTGGGGAGACCCATCCACCATCTGATGGAGCGCAGAACCAACTGCGAATTGGGAGCTGTCCGTGACCAATTGGTACGGAGAGTCATTGGGTAATGGGTGGCGTAACTTAACGGAGTTCGCCACAGGGAATCCTTAGTAGCTTCAAATGCTTTTCGAACAGCATCATTCTAGACAAGTTGCCGAGCTTTAGGTTGAAGCCGTGCGAGTTCAGTCAGAGGGGCAGCAATTGCAGCAAAGTTAGGCATCATACGCCTGTAAAAACCTAACATGCCCAAATCTTGACGAAGTTCTTTGAAATCAGATGGTAAGGGCATTTCGGTGATCTCTGAGACCTTCCTAGCTGGAGGGCTCAAACCTGCAGCTGAGACACGGTGGCCCAGGTAATCGATTTCTTCCTTCATGAACTCGCACTTTTCCATAGAAATTCTAAGGTTGTTCTCTGCCAATATTTTGAAAACTTGCTCTATATGTTCCACATGCTCGTCTATATGCTCCGAAAATATCAAGATGTCGTCAACATACACAAAAACGAACGCCAAGCCTCGAAATAAATTGTCCATGTGGCGTTGGAAGGTGAAACTAGCATTCTTTAGACCAAACGGTAGCCTCAAAAATTCCCACAGCCCAGAGGGAGTTGAGACAGCAGTCTTCTCGATGCCTGCTGGATTCATTGGAATCTGGTGGTAGGCTCGTACTAAATCCAGGCGAGAAAAGACTTTCTTGCTATGGAGATGGTTTACCATGCTCTGAATCCTTGGCAAGGGATATCTGTCCGCTTTGGTCTTCGCATTGAGGGACCGAAAGTCACCCACCACTCTATACTCGCCTGGGGTCTTCTTATGCACCATGTGAATGGGTGAAGCCTAAGAAGATTTCGACGGCCGCACCACACCTTCTTTCAACAGAGCCTCGAAAGTTGCTTTTGCAATTTGTAGTTTCTCCATTGGAAGTGGTCTGGGGCGAGCGAACGCTGGCGGGGCGCTACCCGTCTCAATTGTGTGAACCACCGAATTAACCGGTGGTGAACAAACGTCAACACACTTCGGGTTATAAATACCCTCATATTTGCGGAGAACTGTCCTGCACTTAGGTGGGATATGCGAGAGGTCATTAATTATCAACGAGATCACCGGTTCGCTTGAATGCTTCACTTTTGAAACTAGGCTAATCTGGTTATCAATTAGGACACCGCGAGCACAGTCTACTAATAGGTTATAATGAGCAAGAAAATCGGCGCCTAATAATGGCGACGTAATGTCTGCTACTACAAACGTCCATCTAAATGTCCTCCGTAGCTCTTCAAGATTCACCGAAGGTCGTCCGGTTTGCGGAGAAGACGCGATTAACTTCTCGAAGAGCTCAGGTTTTGTCCTTTCAAAAAGCCCCACGATTTCCGTTCGTAGGAGCGAATAATTCTGCGACGATAATATTGCAGCTGGGAGGCGATCGACTGTCTCGGAAGCTAACGCAGCCAAAATATGGTAAAATTTCGTCTCCTCACGCTGTATCCTCGAAATGTGAAATTGCGCTTCCACAATTTTAAACCATCCTGCAACTGCTGCTTCATTAAAAACAGGAGGTCTGATAGTGATCGCGTTCGCGAGTTCCACTTCTTGGTGTGCGTGAATTTGAGCAGCTTGTTGAAGTCTTGATGCGTCCCCTAGCGAATCCATTTTGTAGAATGATCACTTATATTGTTCGACGAAGAGGGGTCACCAGTTGTAGGGTGTGAGTCTGTTATGGTACTCTCTTTCTAGTTTTGCAGGCTGGTTTTAAGTGATCATCAGCTTCCTTTATGGATGAAGGAAAAATATATATTTATATCTGGATTCTTTATTCCTGTATATTATAGCAGGAATAAGCTTTTAAAATGGTGAACAAGGAATGTAATTTTTCTTATTAAAATAACAATAAATTTTCAGACTCTGACTGATTTTTACTTGGACTTGGACTTGGACTTGGATATAAAAAATAGTGAAAAGGAAAATACGCACACACATATGAGATTGCAACTGCAATCACGTATGCATCTATGTATATAATAGTGGAAGAGAAATAGGTAGGGATAGATTTCCCCGATGAAAAGGATAGAGGGGGGGGGGGAGAAAATCCCTGGTCATAGGGAATCGCAGGCGTTGTTTGAGTTTGATGTTGTTTCTCAGTGCTTTATCTTAATATTCTTGATCTTTTTACGTACTTTTTCTTGATTCTTGTTGTGTTTTTCTTTGTTTATGGTATTTTTTCGTGTACATTCGTGTTGTTTCTGTTTTTGTGTTTCTTACTGTTTGTGATTATTGGTTTGTTTCTTGTGGTTTATGATGTTTCTTCTTGTAGCATTCGAGCCTTTGTAGGCGTTTTCTGTGTCTCTCGTGTTCTTCTCGTTGTATGTTTGTGTGTTTTTATGGAAATGTTCTGGCCATTGGGTGATAGTTGTTGCGTTTATTGTTTGTCGTGGTAAAAGTCATATGTGTATATCGGTTCTTCTTGTCTTTCGGTCTGCGCTTTGCTGCGAATGAAGTCTAGTCTTCTTCTGTTTCTGTCTTCTGGCAGAATGTCTATGTGTCTTTGCCTGGTCTCGTCCGTCATGAGTCGTGGTACTTTCTCCCAGATCTTGCGAGCTCTACTCTGCAGTTCCAAATTGATTAGGGTCATTTGGATCGTGCGGTGTAGGTCCCTCTGCCTCCTTCTTTCTCTCCTCCTGGTATTTGTAATTAAGAGTACGCCTTTGTTCTGTAATATTTGGAGGAGTCTCATTTTGTTCCTAGAACTAGTGCAGATAGGTATCGGTGTACACAGCAGATTGGATCTTACGAGCGCGTTGTAGATCTTTCTTTTGTTGGCCGTGTTCAGATTTTTGAATCTGAACAGCTTAGAAAGCTCGGCCCTCGCGCTCGCTACCGTCTGGGTGACGTGGCTGCCGTATCCAGTTTTACCTATCCTTAGTCCCAGAACTGTCCCGTCCGAGCTGTAGGGAATACGGGCGTCATCTGTTACGATATCGACCCGTCTCATACGGAAGAATGGGATCACCCTGAATTTTGGGGTGTTAGTGGCGATCTTCCATCTTCTCTCGAACCTGCTGACATGGTCGATCTCACTGGCGGTGATTCGTGCCACGAGTTCGGAACTTTTGAAGTGGGTAGTCATGATCCGGGTGATGTCGTCGGCGAACTGGACGTACAGCGAGTCTTCCCTGATCGGATTTGGTAGATCGAGGGTGTAGATGTTATACAGCAGGGGGCTTAGCACCCACCCTGCTGTACGCCTGCAGTCAGTTCGAAGTTGGACCCCGTGTGATGATGATGTACTCAGTTTTTCGAAGAGAGATTGTATAGTGGAAGATATAGTGGGTGAAAAATTAAAGATGGGGGGGGGGGGGTATTTTGCCCTAGTAGGGAGGGCATCGCTTTATTTTTATTCTATTTCATTTTTCCTTTATTTGTGTTGTTATTTTGTGTTTTTTAATGTCTATTTGTTTCTTCATGTGTTTGTAATGTTCTTCTTATTGTATTTTGTTTCTTCATGTGTTTGTAATGTTCTTCTTATTGTATTTTGTTTCTTCTTCTCTGTCTTTTGACTTTTAGTGTAATAGTGTTGTTTGTAGCATTCAAGCCTTTTATAGCTTTTCTTGCCGACAATGCTATTTTAGTTTGTCTGTAGTCTCATTTTTCGTGAGTAACTGTATGGGACTAGATGTGATGTGTTGTGACGCTTAATATGTGAATATTGGAGTGATATTATTTCGTCAACAGAGTTTTGTGCTCGGGAACCGGCTTCTGCGTGAGGCTTTCGCCCGTAGTCACGCGGGTATATTTAACCTGCCGCCTGCTCCCTGCAGTTCTGGAATGACATCATCTGTTAGAGTGGACCAGATCTTTTTGCCCAGTTTCTGGGTGACGACATTGATGGGCTCCAAGCATTTCCTCCGATGCAGCACGCTTTGCCTGATTCGGTCACGCCTTCTTACTTTGTTGATAAGCAGAGAGGCAGTGCTCTGGATACGTTGGAGCCTTTTCATCGAGGTTTTATTAGCCGCTTGGGACACCACTGCGAGGTAGATCAGCATAGCCCGGGCATACATCATATATAATTTCCTGACGTTGGCCGAGCTAAGATCTCTAAACCTGTAGAACTTGGAGATTTCTCTCTTCGCCAGGTTCCGCCTCTCCGTGTGGTGTTTCGAGTATCCATGGTCGGTGATTTTAAGGCCCAGGACGGTGCCTTCGGCTGAGTAGCCGTACCTCTTCCCATCTATGATGATGGGCCATGTCAACTCGCGGTTCAACGGGACAATTTTGAACTTGTCACTGTTGGTCCTGATTTTCCATCGTCTCTCGAATCGGCTGATGTTGTTGATTTCCGCTATAGTGCGGGCCACCTATGTTCTTGCTTTCCTCTTCGGGCACAGGACAATTTGTGTGACGTCATCTGCGTATTGCAGATACATCGTGTCCCTGTGCATTGGAGTTGGGAGGTCGATGGTGAAGACCAAGTAAAGCAGAGGACTCAGTCAGCTTCCCTGAGGGACGCCCGACTTTAATTCGAATTCGGGCCTCTGTGCCCTCCAATCATGAGACACGCCCTTCTGTCCATGATGAAGTCACAGAAGATCCTTTCCAGGATTGGGTCTAGCTGGAGGTTCAGAATCTTGTATTGAAGTCCTTCCAGCCAGACTTTATCGAAGGCCTTTTCCACGTCCCTCAACACAATGTCTACATAGAACCTGTTCGCTTGAGTGTATGCTACGTTCTCAGTAAAGAGCGCCAGGGTGGTGTCTGTGCCCCTTTTTTTGCGGAACCCGTGTTGTTGTGGGTTGTACGCTCCTAACTCGCTAAGTTGAGCTTGTAGCCTATTCGCTAAAATCTTTTCAAAGATTTTACCCTGCATCTCAAGAAGATAGATCGGGCGATAGCTTGCCACCTGGTCTAGGGGCTTGTTTCCCTTTGGTATAAAGATGATTTTGGCCATCTTGTATCCATCCGGGAAGTATCCTGTATTCAGGGCGGCATTCATCGTGTTTGCCAATCCCTGAATAATTTGCCTTGGGGCATTTACGAGGTTATTTTTCGTAATCCCAGACCAGCCTGGAGCCCTCTGTTTGAAGGACCTTATGGTGTTCAAGGTCTCTTCTACAGTTATCGGGCATCCGTGGTCAGCCATCAGTCTTTCCTGTGATACTTGCGGATGGTGGTAGGTTCTATGTATCATTGTGCCGAGGTCGTCGAGCAGTTGGTTTTCGAAGTCCTGGTCGAAGTCGTCGTTCTCCTCCGGTGATATATCGAAAATCGTTTGCCAGTGCGATCTAAATCTTCTTTCGAGAGTCTCTGGGTCCTCTATGATGTCGTCTCCTTCCTTAATTTGGGTTCTGGGTCTGGGAGGTAATTTCCTAATTCTCCGGATGTTATTCCAGTATTTTACGTGATCACTCTCCCTGTCCAGTCTCCCAATGATGTCATTCCATATCGTTCTTTGTTTTTCTATTATGATGTCTTTCATTTCCATGCCTAGATGCCTCATTCTGGCCGTCCTTTCCCTATTGGTACCTGTCCTGTCGATCTCATCATAGATTGCTCTATGTTCTCGGGCGATTTCTTTCATCTCGTCCGTCCACTCAGGTTGTGAGAGCATTTTATAGGAGATTCTGGGAACACATCTCTCGTCGGCTTGAATGAGGAGATCGGTGATCATGTTGATCTCCTCATCAATCTCTTCGAGATTAGCGTCTCCCAGATCAGTTGGTTGGTATGTACTGAGTATCTGTCTATATAGCTCCCAGTCAGCTGTCGCGTAACTTTTCCTAAGTGTAACGGGCTTGAGTATTGGTGCTAGCGAGATGGTAGTGAGAATCGGGATGTGATCGCTCGGAACCACTGGTCCGGGCTCATTGACAATGTTGAAGGGGAAGTTTTTGGATGTCAACACAATGTCCGGCTTTGTTGCCGAACGTTGTGTTATGAAGGTCGGGAAATCTAGCCCGGCCCTCTGGAGTTTGTCTCTTACGAGTAACATCTCCAGGTTTCTTCCCCTTTGATCGGTGATTCCGTAGCCTGATGCACGGCATCTGGCATTAAGATCACCGCCAAGCAATGTCAATTTCCCACGCCCGAAGAGGTTGTAAAAGTTAGGGATCGGCAGGAAATCTCGTCGCGGTGGGTGATAGGTCGCCGCTACGATCAGGTCTCCAACTAGGGTAGGTATTGCTACTGCCACGAATGATTCATCTAGACCTGAAAGTGTTTTGTATGTTAGGTTGTTCCGGATCGCGATGGCAGCGCCATCGAACCGTTCTTGTGTATGGTTTTTGCTAATGATTGTGTAATTGGGTATTTTTATGCTGTTCATGTTTGTGTTAACGCCCCGTTCTGTGATGAGGATTAGGTCGGGATCCACTTTACGAAAAATGTTTCCGTAAGGAATGTGTTTCCCTACCCATCCGTTGACGTTAATTGTTAAAATCTGTAGTGTGTTGTTGGTGTTTTCCATGTTTATGTTCTGTTGTGTATGTGTGTGTTGGTTTGACCCGATTAGTGCTTTTCGCTGTGTGTGTTTCTCCCGTTCCGAATTCTTTTGAACTCTGCTTCGCTTACGGCGAGGCAGGAGTCCCTGTATATTTTAATCCTGGCCTCCATGAGCGCCGCTACTACCAGCGCTTCATGGTCTGGGGAATCATAGGACAATTTCAGTAGTCCCCTTCTTCACTCCTTCAATGATTTCCCCCACCTTGGGGCTTTTAGGAAAGGAGGTTTCTTCCGTTCTGAAGAATTTGATGTTGAGTTCTTCTCCATCAAATTCCCTTACTTTCTTCAGATTCCTACTACTGCTCCTCTTATTAATGGGTTGAGAGATCTCCCGTTCGTTCTCGGATGACGAGGCAGAGCATAGGAGATTTCATTCCGCCTGCTTGAGACGTCTTGCTGCTCTCTTTGCACTCTCTTCCCTCTTCTTCATCGCAGCTATTCTTGGGTCCTTGTTAGGGGACCTCTGTGGGGTGAGCTGCTTCTCCATTTCTTTGGTGCTACCCTCTCTCTCCTCGGTCTCCCGTGGGAAGAGGGTCGCGGGCGCCTCTTTTTGTATTCCGATCTGAACTTGTAGGACATCCCCTGAAGGCGGGTTCTCCGGGAAACACATTTCTGCAAGGCCATTGTTTTTCATCTTATTGTTGACCTCTCTGGCGAAGCAGCCTGGTCTGGTCAGATTTCCTACGTGCGCATAGAGTATGCACGTAAGTATTTTCGTGGCGTCTGTGTCGTTCTTATCTACCTTGATGTAAGTTCTTGGGGCTTGGCTGTTCTGGGCGCTTGCTGAGGGGGTGGTTTTAGCTGCTTGCGCATAGGAGGTATTTGCCCTCCTAATACCTTCCGCCCTCTTTGCTTCAGTCTTTTTCCTGATAATGTCCTTCTTCTTCGGGCATGAAATTGCCATTGCCCCATACCTTTGGCCACAGTTTGGACACTTATCCTCCTGGCCTGGCATTCGCGCCACCCGTCGTGTCCTTTTTGGCTGCACCTGGAACAGGTTGCCTCATGCTCCTTGCACTCTTTGGTCGTGTGATGCTCCAGACGGTAGCAATTAAAGCAAATCTGCACGGGAATGTACTCCTCGCTTTCGATCTGCTCACCACTGATTTTGGCGTTGAAGAGAAGTAAACCCCCTCTCTTTCGCCTTGGACGCCATTTCCGTGTCTGTGAAGACAACCTTGAAGACGTGGGAGTACTCCGAGTTGTCCCTTTTTTTACGGAACTTTATGACTTCAGCCACTTTTGCCCACTTCTGGTTCTTCTCTACTTCCTCCTTTATTTCGTCCTTTGTGTGCTGGCCGACCCATGTGTCCAGCCTTCTGCACACGACGCTCCTGTGCGCCTGTATTTGGGGAGGCGTGGTTGGTTGGAGGTTTATCTCCATAAGATGCCTTACCCCTTCTTCTTTAGTGAGTGCTTCAATGTCTTTTTCTCTTTCGCACACAGCGACATAACCGACTGGAGTGTCGATCAGCCTGAGCACGCCCACGCTGAGCTTACTGAACAGAGTTTTATAGACCGTACCCTTGTCCGGTTTCGCTTGTCCGCTAATACACCTAAGCGGGACCCTTGGTGCATCCTGTGCCGTCATTATTCCGGGTGGGCTCCCCTTGAAGAGGGGGCACACTTTTCCTTCAGTAGTTGGACATTTTCTTGATTCGGGACTCACTATTATGTGTTTTAATTTATGGGGGAATTGTGGTTATTTTTTCTAAAAAATATTCGGTTTTTTCTTTTTGGGAGAAGAGGCCCCCCCTCCCCCTCGTAAAAACCGCCGCCTGGATGTAAAAAGGGATTTTCCTTTGGGTGGATGATGAAAGATGGATGAGATGAATCCGGGTGGGAACCTCTCGGGGGTGTCATTGTATGGCGGACTTATTGACAACACCGCCCCCCGCCCCTCCGAGGGTTTTGAATCGCGACCGCTCCCCAACATACCATAGAGACGGTTGCATGTCCCTCTATGGTCCTGGAAGGGGCCTTCGCCGTAATGGGCACCGAAGGTTGCAGTCCGTTCCTTGTCTGGAATATTTCTGACATTGTTCTCTACTGTGGGCTAATCCTCAAACCAGCTTCCCCCAATGCCCCCAATTATGCCAATGCAACTGCTAGGCATAGTTGGGACGAAACATGAATGGCAAATCCGTCTCACATCTGACGGCGTTCACGCAGGGGGGCGGGGCCGGGGACTTAGACAGTCATCTGTTTAAGTGGGGCCGCTAAAAAGAAAGATGAAGTTAGTATGATGGTGAGTGGTGATGAAAAATGAGTATTAAATCTCTTTTGGAAGTTTTCGGAGACGTTTGGGAAATTATTTCCCAAAACCTTCCCTCCTTTGCCGGATCTGAGATGCTGTCGGATCTGTAGTTTACCGAGAATTCTTCGCCGTTGGTCCCGTGTGTACTTTTCTTTTTCTTTTTTTTTGTAGAAAGTTGTGAATGAGATAGGGTGAATAGTAAATAAAGAGGGTGTGGGGGAGGCGTTGAAATGAAAGAAGCATTATGTTCATAGTGTAGTTGTCCTTTGTACGGGCCATATCCATTGTACAGATTCTTAAGTGGGTTTTTGAACTTTTTTTTTCTTAACACATATGTTGATTTATTTCTGCGTATATGCGTATGTGAATATATATATATATATATATATATATATATATATATATATATATATATATATATATATATATATATATACACACTTCTTTTTTTTAGTTCATTCACTTGAATCTTGGTTCTGGTTCTTCTCTTTTGATGTTTGGGAAGTAGTTTTTGTATTCTCTCTCCTCAGGATCGAGAGTGTCGAGTGTCTCGTTGGTGAGAAGACCTTCTAGTTTCTCCCAGATGCTTTTTCCTCTCTTGTAGAGGTACAGGTTTATTGGCTCTATTCCCGTTTGTTCATGTAGGCTCCTCGAGGTCCTGTAGTCAAACCACTTGGAGCCAGTGATAAATCTGAGTCTTTGGTTTTGCACTCGTTGAAGCATCGACATGTTTCTGTTGGATGCAACGTTGAGTGGTATGCTGGGGTACACCAGCTTGGATCTAACCAAGCTGATGTATAGCTATTTTTGTTAGCTATTGTTAGGTTTCGAAATCGATGGAGTTTGTCAAGTTCGGTTTTTGCGTGTCCAATTCTAGTCCTCAAGTGCTTGCTAATTCCGGAACTGGAGAATCCGAATCCGAGAATAGACGCAGGAGGAGAGTAGTCGATGTCAGAGCTTCCTATTTTGAAAGGGACGGTGCGATGTCTTCCTATTGCAGTTGCGGAGATCTTAGCCACATTCGTTTGTATCTTCCAGCGTCTTTCGAAGCTCGAGATTTTCTCGGCTTCTGCTGCCGTGGCTCTAGCCATCAGTCTTGCCGACTTTGTCCTCCGTACTACAACTTGGGTGACATCATCCGCGTATTGTATATTAAGTGTTCTCCCGTCGGCTGGTTTAGGGATCTCTCTTGTGTAGATGGTGAAGAGAGTGGGGCTAAGGCATCCTCCTTGTGGAACACCGGGGGCGAGGTCAAAGGATTCCCCTGTGTGCCCTTCGAAGGCTATCACCGCTCGTCTATTGATAAGATAGCTGCAGAGGATTTTCTCGAAGTGGGGAGTGAGTCTCAGCCTAGAGATTTTTTATTTCAGGCCTTCGATCCAGACCTTGTCGAAGGCCTTTTTTACGTCTCTGCATACGACCTCAATCCAACAACCTCTAGCTTGCCATGCTGCAGCGTGTTGCAGCATATGGGCTATCGCTGTCTCGGTGCATCGGTGTTCTCTGAATCCATGTTGTTCTTCGTTCAGGAGGTTCTTTTCAGCTAGGTGTTTACCCAGTCTGCAGTTGATGATTTTTTCAAAAACCTTCCCAACGGTCTTCAGCAGTGAGATGGGTTTATAATTCATGACATGGTTAGATGGTTTTCCCGGTTTGGGTATGAAGATCATTTTGGAGGTCTTCAGGCCATCCGGGAAGTATCCCATTGCTAGAGACGCATTGAACAGGTTCAGCAGCCTGGTCTTAAGTCTGTCCGGAGCTTCTTTTAAATGCCTGATGGTAATTTGCCTGAGCCCCGGGGCTTTAGACTTAAATGAGGAAATGAAATTCAATAGTTCCTCCATTGGTATTTTCTTTCCATCCTGAGAGTTGCCTTGAAATCAATGGTAACATGAGGTTCTATAAGGGTCAAACCTCCCTTGTCTCCTCTCCATATACTCGAGAACCTGATCCTCGAAACCTAGGTCAAAGTCTTCTTCTTCTTCTTCTGATATTTTGAAGACATTTTCCCAGACTCCGCGGAACAGCTTCTCCCGTGTGTATGATTATGATTATGATTAAGTTAAAGTAGGTGCATGTAAGGGAGGACGATAGGGTGTGTGGGTAGATAGAGAAAATAGACAAGCGGAGAAAAGAGAAAGAAGTGTGGTAGGGTGCAAAGAGACGCCTAGAGTCTGGTGATCAGACCTATCACTTTTATTATTTTTTGGGTAGCGTGTATTCTTTGTTGTTTCTGTAGATTTTTAATAATTATAAATAATTATTTATGGCGTTCAAGCCATTTGTCTTGATAATTTTTAGTCTAATTTTGTGTGTGTTATGCATTGCTTATATGTCTATGTTTTTTTATTACATTTTTAGGTGCGTGCTTCTTGTTGTTGGTATCATTTGTATTCGTGTGTGTTTTAGTTTTTTTTTGTTTCTTCATCTTTAGTAGGGTTCTTGTCGTAATCGGGTTTTTTCACAATCTTGGTTTAAAGTTGTCCTCATTGGTGGTTTGTTGTCGTAGTTTTGAGTTTCTTGTCTTGTTCGGTTTTCTTCTTCTTTAGGTTCAGGTTTTATATCTCATTATGCATAGAACGGCACTTCGTCCCCGCCAGCCACTCGGTTGGCGTAGCTGGGAAATTTGGCGCGACAATCAGCTCTTCTGTTCTGGTTAATCATCTGGGTGATTTCATCACTCAGTTCCCGATTAACCAGATCCTGCATTTTCCGGGTCCGTTCTTCTATTACTTTGTTAATGGGAGTTATCCCCGCCTCTCTGTGCAGATCTTCTTGCCGTCTTCTTTCTTGCCTGCGTGTACCCGTGATTAGGTGCATGCATTTATTTTGCACTACTTGAAGTCACCTCTTCTGTGTTTTTGAGACACATGAGAGGGTGGAGGTGAGGTAAAGCAACGTAGATCTTACAAGGGCATTGTAAATCTTCTTCTTGTTGCTTTCTCGTAGATTTGTAAATGTATATAGAGTTCTGACAGCGGCCGAGGCTCGAGAAATTCTTTCTTCGAGGTGCTTCTTGTACCCGGTAGAGGTGATTTTCATACCAAGTACATTGCATTCGTTGGTGTAGGGTTATCGCGTACCCACCACACGCACGTCTGCTCTTAGGGTGCGTCCAATTAGGACCACCTTGAACTTCTCTTGGTTTGTTCTTATCTTCCACTGAGCCTCGTAGTTGTTCAAGTTCGCGATTTCCATCGCTGTCATGCGAGCTTGCCACGGCGCATTCCTCCATGGAGATACGATTATCTGGCTGAAATCATTGGCGTACTGAATAATGAGAGAAGAGGGGTACATAGGGGCTGGGACATCCGCGGTGTATATCGAGTAAAGGGTGGGGGACAGACACCCCCCCCCTCCCTGCGGGAGGCCCGCAGTGAGCGGAAACTTTGGTCCGTTCGTGCACCCTAGACTGACATACGTCGCTCTCTCCATGACATAGTCGCAGAGAGTTGTTTCTAAGTTTTTACTTAGACCCACCCATAAGATCTTATACTGCATGCCCCACTGCCACGCCTTATCAAACGCCTTTGATATATCCCGACAAACGATATCCACATAACTCCTCTCCCGTTTGGCTTGGGAAAGCTTTTCCGTTATGACATTGATTGCCATTTCCGTACTTCGCTTCTTTCTAAACCCGAATTGACATGGGTTGTAGAATGAGTTTCGTTCCAGGTGAGACACCACTCTCCCATTGAGGATCTTCTCAAAGAGTTTCCCGCCAAATTCCAGGAGTGAAGTTAGGCGGTAGCTCTCTCTCAACGTTGGGTCCTTTCCGTGCTTGGGCAAGAAGATCATCTTTGCCGTCTTGTAAGCATCTGGAAAGTACCTTGTATTAAGACATGCGTTAAAAATACGTCTCATTCCTTCGATGATGTTAGCTGGTGCCTTTTCGAAGTCTACCTTCATAAGCCGCGATTGGCCTGGGGCTTTTTGTCGGAATGAGCGGAGTGCGCCAAAGATCTCTTTTTCGGTGATCTCGGCGTCTCCGTCACGCAGTCTATCCACCTGGTGATGAGTATGCGTTCGGTGTATTTCCGTGTTAAACTCGTCTACGATGTCGTTTTCGAACTCTATATCAAAATCTTCGTTTTCTTCTTCTGATATGCTGAAGATTTTTTCCCAATAACGCCGGAGTATTACTTCGATGTTCCTTTCTTCTGTTTCAATGGATCCATCTTCTTTTTGGATTTCCATTTTCTTCTTTTTCCCAGATGATCCTCTGAGACTTTTGACTTTCTTCCAAAAGTCTTTGGGAGATGTATCTTGATCGAGGCTCTCGATCGCATCGTCCCATTGTCTCTGCGGTGTCCGAGGATCAACTGGTTGAGCTCTTCCTTGATCTCTTTACTTCGTTGTAGCGAGTCAACTGATGCATTTCTGATATTTAACTCGTACATGACTCTCAATTCTCTGTAGAGTTCTTTCATGTACCCAGTCCACCTGTATGATGAGATGGTGCATACTGAGTTTTGGGGACGCAAGCCCTTTCTGCATTCATAAGATGTTCGTTGAGTTCGTCGAGTGCCTCGTCTATCTCCTCGAGAATTGCCTCGTCCAGATTTGGTGGGTGATAGGCCTCGAGGAGACCCGCGTACCGTGCTCAGTTTGCTCTCCTGTAGTCTTTTCTGACTGGAGCTGGGACTTGTATAGGGTTCCTGTTGATGGTAAGTAGGATCCCTATATGATCACTACATGGTACCTGGACTGGTTCCATGTAGTAACTGAACGGAAGCTGACGATTAGCCAGACAAATGTCTGGTTTTGTGGCACTTCTTCTTCGAGTATAGGTTGGGAAGTCCGGGCCTATTCTATGGACCATATTTCGGTCCATCATAGTATCCAGGCACCTTCCATTTCCATTGAAGGTCCTGTACCCAGATTACCGACATCTGGCATTCAGATCCCCCAGTAATATGTGGGGGTCCTTCTGCCAAATAGGCCAGAGAGAGAATGGATTGGCAAATATTCTCGTCTCGGCGGCTGGTACCAGGTGGCGATGACCAGCTTTCCTACATCGAGTTCGACCTCTATTGCAAGATAGGATTCTTCCAGGTTTCTTATTGGCTTTTACTTGATCCCTCTTTTGATGGCGATAGCGGCACCGTCGTCCCGCTCTTGAGAGTAATTCGTGATTAACACATCGTAGTTCCAGATCTTCATTTCGGAGCTACGAGTGTCAATCCCCTGGTGAAAAAGCTAAAAGGCCTACCAAGTAGAGAAAAGACCCGTATCAAGGAGGGTGATGACTACTTGGAGGATCCAGCGGTCCTGGAGGAAAGATTCCGCACGTTCTGGAAGGAAATCTTCTCAATAACACCAGAGGACGATGCGGAATTTGACCAGGAATTCGAAGACCATCTGATTGAAGAGCTCAACCAGATCATACATCGAACGCACCCACAAGCCTACGTCGACGAAGGGAGGGAAATGGCGGACCATGGCCCACCAATAACAACGGTAGAGTTCATGGAAGTCATAAAAACCTTTAAACAAAAGGCGTCAGGCTGGACGGGCATCACTAAGAACAACTTGGTGCATGCCTTCTGGCAGTTCATTCAGGGAATCACTAACATCTTCAACGCTTCCCTGAATACGGGTTACTTCCCCGATGGACTAAAATGGCTAAAATCATTTCTATCCCTAAAGGGAACAAACCCACAGATCAACTGGTGGACTACAGGCCAATATCCCTCCTGGAGTTTGTAGGCAAAATCTACGAGAAGCTTCTAGCCAATAGGCTACAAGATCAGCTGACCGAGCTGGAAGCTCACAACCCTCAGCAACACGGGTTTCGCAGGAGGCGGGAGACTGATACAGCCCTTGCCCTCCTAACCGAAAAGCTAGCCCGCTGTAAAGCTGAAGGGAAGTACGTAGACGTGGTGTTGCGTGATGTACAGAAGGCCTTCGATAAGGTTTGGCTAAGAGGTCTACAATTCAAGATCTTAGGCCTCCAGCTAAACCCTGTCCTAAAAGGGTCCTCTGTGATTACATCATGGAGAGGAAAGCCCGAATCTCAATCGAGGGCAATAGAGGACCCATATTTGAGCTAGAGGCGGGGGTTCCACAAGGTAGCTCTCTGAGTCCGCTGCTGTAACTTGTGTACACGTTGGACTTACCTACTCCAGTCGGGGAGGATGTGATGTATCTGCAGTTTGCAGTCGACATTACTTAAATCATCCCCGGTTCCTATAGGAACGCTGAAGTTCAAGCAAGGGAGACAGCTACCGAAATCGAAAACATCAACCGATTCGAAAGAATGTGGAAAATAAAAACAAACCGCCGAAAGTTTTAAATCCCCTCAATGAACCGCCAGAAAAGGGACGACGTCATCGTCAGAAACGAGCTTTACCCGTACTCCAACGAGGGTAAAGTCCTGGGTCTGCGCCTCACCTTAACGGGGTATAAGGCGCATATCAACAGCCGAGTCTCCCTAGCTAAAAGAGAACTTGGAAAACTGTACAGGTTTATAAATCTCAGCTCCAAAAACATCAGGAAACTGTACAACATTCTGGTGCGACCAGTTCTGGTGTACCCCGCGGTGGTTATGCAGGCAGCCAGTTCATCCTCTCTCAAACTTATGCAGAGAGTCCAGAACAAAGCTACCCTGCTTATAACCGGCGCGAGGAGATTGGACTATATTCGGCAGATGGAACTGCACGTAAGAGCAGGACTCGAGCCACTGAATATAGTCCTCCAGAGGCTAGGGAGAAAGACCTGGGAAAAAATCGAACGCGATATCCTCCCACAGATAGATGCGGACCTTGAAATACCGCAGCAAGCTATTGGACGAGCTACAAGGAGAGCACTATTCCCCAGTGGAAGAATGTGCTCCTAGGAAAACCAAGTAGCCTTGTTCAGATAGCGAGAAGTACTTACCTAACCAGACGCAAGAAACAGTTCGCCAGACCACTACTCGATTTGACTCCACAAATAAGCCAAGTTAAGAAATAGGAAATATAAAAGAGGCGAAGTGCCCAACTACAGATGTTAAATACATTAACAATAAAAGAGGCGTAGTGCCCAATCCCAGACAATTAAATGAAGACCAAGAAAGAAGACAAATGAGGCGAAGTGCCCAAAACTCCAACTAATAATGAATAAAAAAGAGGCGAAGTGCCCAAATCCAAACAAACAATCTATGACCAAGACAAAAGAGGCGAAGTGCCCAAAACACAAACATAAATTAAATAAGAATATAAAAAAGAGGCGTAGTGCTCAACGAAACATAATAAAAAAGAAATTAAATAAAACAAGGCAAGCAAATGGGGCGAAATACCCACAAAGGCGAAACAAAATATAACTCAAAAATAAATAAAGTAAAGCTACGAGTTAGCAAAATTATATTTGAAAGGCTTGAATGCCTAACATAACGACGGAGGAAAAAGCTTTATATATAGACATTATTTATACATACAAAGATATATATATATATATATATATATATATATATATATATATATATATATATATATATATATATATATATATATATATATATAAGAAAAAGCAAAAACAAAGCAAAACAAGGCAAGAGTAGTTAACTACTACAGGAAGGTCAGCCAACGCTGACCCAACGAAAATGGAGGAAGGAAACATGTCTGTGATGCCCTCTGCTCCAGGGTAATAACAAATATTTTCAACACTATCAGCAACTACTACACATTTTCACCACTTATTCCATCAAATCAAATATCAATTTTCCTAACTGAGGACTTTCCAACTTTCCTAACACGGTGAACGGCGACAAAACCGAACATCGTGCTGGCAAGTCCAGAATTCCCCTTCAATATAGCCAATGCCCCAGGACCTGTGGTCCCGAGCGATCATATCCCGATTTTCACCACCATTTCGCTTGCGCCTATGCTCAAGCCCGTCGCACTTAGGAAAAGTTACGCGAAAGCTAACCTGGAGTTGTACAGAGAAATGCTCAGCACCTACCAACCAGCTGACCTCGGCGACGCTAATCTCAAGGAAATTGATGAGGAGATCGAAAAGATCACTAATCTCCTCATTCAAGCCGACGAAAGATGCGTACCCAGAATTTCATACATAATGCTTCCGTAACCTAGGTGGACGGATGAAATGAGGGATATCGCCAGGGAACACAGGGACATTTATGAGGAAGTCGGCAGGACAGGCCCGAACAGGGAAAGGGCAGCCCGAATGAGACAGCTAAGCGAGGAAATGAAAAACATAATCCTCGAAAAGCAGAAAGAAATTTGGGACGATATCATGGGCAAACTAGACCGGGAGACAAATCCTGTAAATTTTTGGAACAGCGTCCGAAGACTTAGGGGATTGCCTCCCAGGCCAGGAATAAAGATCAAGGATGGCGATATCATCATAGAAGATCCGGACACTCTCGAAGAGAGATTCAGAAGACATTGGGAACAGGTCTTTGCAATCTCACCTGAGGAAAACGACGATTTCGACCAGGACTTCGAAGACCGACTGCTCGACGACCTCGGAACGATGTTACATAGGACCCACCCACAGCCTCAAGTATCTAGTGAAAGAGAGATGGTTGACCACGGGCGCCGGATCACAGTTGAAGAGACTTTGAACACCATTAAGTCCTTCAAGCAAAGGGTCCCCGGCTGGTCTGGGCTCACCAAAAACAACTTGCAAAATGCCCCACGGCAAATTATTCAGGGCATGGTGAACACCATGAATGCATCCCTGAATACAGGCTACTTCCCCGACGGGTATAAGGTGGCTAAAATCATCTTTATCCCAAAGGAGAACAAGCCCCCAGACCAAGTGGCCAACTATTGCCCAAACTCTCTCCTAGAATTCTCCGGCAAGATCTTTGAGAAGATTATAGCCAACAGGCTACAAAATCAACTCAACGAGTTAGGAGCGCATAACCCCCAGCAACATGGGTTCAGACCTAAAAGGGGCACGGAAACGGCCCTTGCGCTCCTGACCGAAAAGATCGCTCACTGCCGAGCAAAGGGTCAATATGTTGACATCGTGATGAGGGACGTGCAGAATGCCTTCGACAAGGTTTGGCTGAGTGGACTAAAGTACAAAATACTGGGTCTCCAGCTAAACCCGGTCCTGGAAAGGATCCTTTGTGACTTCATCATGGACAGAAGGGAGCGTATCATGATAGAGAGCACAAAGGACCTGAGTTCGAACTCAAAGCGGGCGTTCCCCAGGGGAGCTGCCCGAGTCCCTTGCTTTACCTGGTCTTCACCATCGACCTCCCTACTCCTATACACCGGGACACGATGTATCTGCAATATGCAGATGACGTCACACAGATCGTCCTGAGTAGGGTCAGGAAAGCGAGGGATCAGGTAATCAACAATATTAGAAAAAATGGAAGATCCGGACAAACAGGGAGAAATTCAAGATTCTCCCGTTAAGCCGAGAGTCAACGTGGCCCATCATAATAGATGGGAAGAGATACGGCTACTTCGCCGAAGGCACCATCCTGGGCCTAAAGATCTCCGACCACAGATACTCGAGTCACTACAAGGAGAGGCAGATTATGGCGATGAGAGAGATCCCCAAGCTATATAGGGTCCGTGATCTTAGCTCGGCGAACATGAGGAAGTTATACCTGATGTTCATCCGAGCTAAGCTCATCTACCCTGCAGTAGTGACTCAAGTGGCCAACAAGACCACCATGAAGAGGCTCCAGAGAGTGCAGAACTCCGCATCCCTCTGCATCAACAAGACCAGAAGAAGGGAGCAAATTCGGCAGAGGGTACTGCACCGTAGACAACGTCTGGAGCCTATTAATATCGCTACCCCCAAACTGGCCAAAAAGGTCTGGTCTACAATGGCCAACGATATCATCCCAGAACTAAGAAGAACTGGCTGCAGGATTAACATCCCTGCCAGATTACGCGGGAAGGTCGCCCTAAATCGACGCTTCCCAAGCACCAAACACTGCTCCGAGGAGAACATAGAACACATATACACCTAAACACAAAACCACAACATACAAAACTATAAGACACACACCAATCCTACAAGAAAACAACGAAAGCAGAACACAAACGCGAAGTGCAAAACTAACATCGAGCACTAACAAAGGCTCGAATGCTCGAAATAGCAACTACATTCAGAATTCAACACAATAAAGACAAACAATAAGAAGATCACTAAAGAGATACGATTACTAAGACATACAACAGACAACAACAAAACAGAAGGAAACACAAGTTACACCAAAAAAGTAAAAACGCCTGCGATGCCCCTAAAACAAGGGCAACCCCATCCCATTTCACCATCTTTCATCTACTGCTATCCAAATTTTTTCAAAGAGTGATTATACCATCCTAACTGAGTACAGAGTACAGGGAGATCGACAGTGGACTTCATACGAAACGGACCTCTTCTCAAGCTCTCAGAAGAAGCTTTTCACCGGCAAAGGCGGGAAAGAAAAAGGAAAGCCACGCCAAAAACATGAACTTGCCGCACTTTTTCCGCACGGGGACTCCAGAAACGAAGATTATTTACGGAGACACACATAGCCGACCCATGTCAGGCTAGTCCCCCACGCGGCCCCCCTATCGGGGCAAGGGAGCGGAAGTGAACTGAACTGCCATTCATCTAGTCTCGCTCCAACTACGCGGTCTACTTTGATAGTCATAATTGGGGACGTAAAGGAAAGCAGGTTTGAGGATTAGCCCACTGTGGAACTCTACGGAAGAGACCACCCGGTTACGAGGCGATGCTGAAAGCTTTGGGGAAGCGTTCGCTCTAATCTCTAAGGATAGTTTCCGGCCAAGACCACAGGGGGACATACAACCGTCCATGTGTAAGTTGGAAGCAGCATCGATAACCAAACCCCAGACGAGGCGGCCTCCCCCGGGCGGTGGTAGTGATTCTATCACCACCCATCATTAAGTCCGTCACTTTTCACCCGTCTGAGTGGCCTCCCCGGGCTCGCCCACCATCATTCATCCATCCCATCTGGCAGTTCATGTTCATGGAAACTTGCTTGCAACGAGGGGGGGGGGCAGCACTTAAAACCCTTCCAAAAAGAAGAATCGGACCCTACAGCAAGGGAAATACAGCGAGGAACATCCAGAACCAACTTGAAGGAATCAGCAACCCAACCGCAATGGACGACCGAGAAGGAGCGAAGAGGGTTCCCCTTCGCATCCTCCCCAGCCGGGAGAAACCCTCCCGGGACAGACGCTTAAGTGCATATATGCGGATATAGGAGTGGTCCTACTACGGCTTAAAGACCAATATAATGGCTTCGTGGCGCTATGTGACACGGAGAAAGATCTCGATCACCTTTTGAGCGAGGGCGCGGCCAAGAAACTGGGCAAAATAGGACTAGCCCCCCGAACGCCACCTGACGTCCAAACAAAGAGGTTGGTGATATGCCGGCGTCTTGACCCATGGGTAGGCGAACATACAGCCCAAGAGATAAAAGAAGAACTAGAAAGAGAACAAGAATGGGCGAAAGTCGAAGAAGTAATAAAGTTCAGGGACCAGAATGGAGAGGATCACAGCCACGTGTTTAAAGTGATCTTCAGATCGACAGAGACCGCAAAGAAAGCCGCCGAACAAGGACTCCTAGCATTTTACACGAAGATCTCCCCCGAACAGATAGAAAGGGAAACGTTCGTTTGAGTGCAAATGTGTTTCACATGCTACGCGCTAGACAAGCACCCAACCAAGGAGTGTACATTCAAAGGTAAAGCTTGCTCTGAATGCTCAAGTCAGGATCACAGATGGGACGAATGCAGAAGCACAGAGAAAAAATGCTTAAACTGTGGAAATGGACATAGGACTCTGGCCATGTCATGCCCAGTAAAAAAGCAACTCATCAGGAAGAAGAAGGCCGATATCATCGCAGAGAAAGAAAGGAGAAAAAATACGACCTACGCTGCAGCAACTGCTAAAGGAGGTATCTCTGCACCCACCGCACAGACCACAACGGTCAATATCGAGGGCATCATGAGACCCGACTTAATACAGTGCATAATGCATGCACACTTTGTCCACATGGCGAGTCCAGGTTCTTATGCAACTGAACTTAACACCATGCTTGAGAAAAACGGGCTAAAAAAAATGTGGTTCCCGGTGAACCCACCTTCGAATGAATTATACAAAATGAATATAACTCCAAAGGAAACTGATAGCCAAATAGAGGAAGAAGAAGAAGACAAAAATGAAATGGATACCGAATCAGAGCAAGAAAGCACAAAAGTGACCTCAGAAAAACAAAAACCAAAAATGACCACCCAACACTTCAACATCAAAATATACGGATCTCATGCTTACCCCATTCCTAAGCAATACAAGCAAAAGGAAATAGTCGACGGACTTATCAAGGGTAAATTCAGATGGGAATACGAAGCAGACGCGGACGAAACCGAAGTTCACAACGCACTAAAACAGGGCATGTTATTCATCGCCCCTGAATCATGCAGTAACATCTCATGCGGTGAATTCAAAAAGAAGAGAAATGGGCGCACTCGATCCCCAGGCCGTCCAGAAAAAGCAAAGTCAGGTAGAGAGAACAAGCAATAATAACAATAATGGACGTGTTTCAACGAAAGCTTAAAATATTCTCCCTGGATGTTAACGGCTGGAAAGAAAAACGCCTAATCTACTCAAACATAGTAAAAAAGGAAGATCCGGACATAATCATTTTAACTGAACATGGCATATCCACAGATACAGAAACAATAAAAATCCCCAACTATAAAATATTAACAACAAACCACTCACAGTCAAGGTACGACGGGGATGCCCTAGGCATTAAAAAAGGCATACCCTTTACTGAAATAAAAGGGCTAGAAGAATCATTTTTAGCTGTAAAAATTAAAATGACTACAGGAGACCTGGTCATAGCAGGGGCCTACCAACCACCAAGACCCTCGTACCTACCGATACCCAATTTCATCAAACTATTCCGCAGACAAGCCTCAACCTTTCTAGCCGGTGACCTTAATGCAAGGTGCAGGGAAGCAGGGTACACAACCCATACAAACGGTACGGGAAAAACCCTACATCTCCTGATGCAAAGAGGCCTACTAAACATAGAAGGACCCGACTTCCCTACGTATTTTACAGTCCGATCCTCCACTACCCCAGATATTATTCTAACTAATCAAAACTTCAACTTAAATCACCACACACAGCCAGGCCCAGCAACTCCCTCCGATCATTTAAGCATAATTACCACCATCTCAACTTCACCCATCCAAATCAAAATATCACGAAGAAAAGCAACCAGCAAAACAAACTGGGATGGATTCAAACAATACTTAAACACAGTAGAAACCGGATCCCTTAACAACCAAAATAAAGAGGAAATAGATGCACAACTAGAGTTAATCACCAGTAGAATCAAAGAGGCGGATAATTTACACACCCCAACAATAGAATACAGAACCATACCTGCACCTAGATGGACCCAAGAGATCCAAGATGAAATGGATGCATTTAAAACTATAATAAATGAAATTAGGGTATCGGGTCATACGATCGAAAGGTACCGAAACATCATTATAATTAGAAGGAGGATAGATATCCTCATCAAGGAGAATTCAGGCAGGCTCTGGGATAACATAATAGGTAAGATGGAGATAGAAAAGGATCCAAGGAAATTCTGGAGACAATTCAGGAAACTACGCGGATCACATCAAAAAGATGAAATAAGCCTGAAAATTCAGAACAAGAAAGTAGAGCAAAATGAAGAATTACAAGAACACTTCCGATCGCACTGGACAAAAATTTTCTCTATTTCACCTGAAGAAAATCAAAATTTCGACCTAAACTATGAGGAGGAAATCATACGTAGCCTGACAACACAACGTGAACTAATTATACCGTTTAGAAACGTCGATGAACAAAGAGACAATCCCTTGGGGGGAGGAAAGCCATTTACTATGAATGAATACCTGACAGCTTTAAAATCATTCAAACAAAAGGCTCCAGGGCAAAGTGGAGTATCTAAAGCTCACTTAATTAATGCCCCAGATAATGTGCACGAATCGGTAGTGAAGGTCTTCAATGCCTGCTTAAATATGGGATACTTTCCCCAAGCATTTAAAACGGCGATGATGATCTTCCTGCCGAAGCCGGGCAAACCGAAACATCAAGTCGAAAGCTTCCGTCCTATCTCGCTCCTAGAATTTCTAGGCAAAGTCCTAGAAAAGCTCCTTAACGAAAGGTTGATCAACCATCTCAACACAAACAACCTATACAACCCACAACAACACGGGTTCCGGAGCAAGCGAGGGACGGACACCGCGCTGGCAATCATTACCGAGAGAATTGCTACTGCCACTGCGCGGGGCAACAGAGTTGACATTGTGCTTCGTGATGTTGCCAAAGCATTCGACAAAGTGTGGTTGCCCGGCCTAAAGGCCAAAATCTGCGACCTTAACCTGGAAGTAAACCTCTCCAAAATACTCTGCAGCTATCTAGATGAGAGGAAAGCGATATTGCAGATAAACGGCAAAACTGGCGAAGCAATCAACCTACAAACGGGGGTCCCACAAGGAGGCTGCCTCTCACTACGCTGTACACAGTGTATACCAGGGACCTCCCACACCTCACTGATAAAAGTTCGCTGTACATTCAATTAGCGGACGATATCACTCATATAGTGACCAGCGATAGGAAATACCCCAAGGACATCGCCCTAAGAACAGGCATAGAAATTAAAAACCTAAATGATTATGAGAAGAGAAATAAAATATAAACTAACAAGGATAAATTTAAACTAATCCCGATGAAGAGAAGGATAAAGGCTACTGTACGCTTAGATGGAGAGGTATATCCTTTCTCAACAGAAGCGCAAGTCCTCGGACTAAAAATAACAACCAACGGCTATACAAGTCACCTACCACAAAAAATCATAGAAGCAAAAACTACCTTATCAGCGCTATACAGATTCAGGCAACTTTCAATCAAGAATAAAAGAAAACTATACCTAGCCTAGTTCAACCCAAGCTCCTATACCCAATTGTACCATTAAATACACTAAGTAACTCCCAATTCAGGAAGCTTCAAAGAGTCCAAAATTAAGCCACTAGATTAATAACAAACACAGGAAGACTAGACTACATACAAGCAGAAGAACTCCACCGCAGATCTAATAATGAACCCATAAATATAGTCATAGAAAAAAAGAGCAAAAAAGCTGTGGGAAAAGATTAAAAATACGATTCCACAGAATATAATAAATCAAAGCATCGTATAAGAAGACCAAATCCATCATACGCATTATAAACAACGCTTCAACGGTAGCCTGAAAAAAACGTTAATAAACGCCAACACAATCTATAGGTAGTAAACCATAATACAACATCTTGAAAGGACAACCGATTACGAGTAACAAGTAAACAACCCAAATGTGAATCCCGGCGAAGAAATATTGTCTTTACATAATAGCAAAAAACAAAACAAACAAACAAACCCAATAAAATGATACAAACGCTCTATTGAGCAAAAGAAAACAAAGGCTCCAATGCTAAAATAACAAAGTATCACAAAAATATAATAAAATTAAGAGAAAAACGAAAGAGTTAGCCATGCAACATGGCACAAATCTCTATTATCTTGACACATCTTCCCACACACATTAACACACACAACACTTTAATTTCTATCTTTCCTATCTCACTCTCTCTACACATTCTAACTTTATTTATCTTATCCTATCTTATCTTCCTAACTGAGAAAGTAGCATACACCCAAGCGAACAGGTTCTATGTAGACATTGTGTTGAGGGACGTGCAAAAGGCCTTCGATAAAGTCTGGCTGGAAGGACTTCAATAGAAGACCCTGAAACTCCAGCTAGACCCAATCCTGGAAAAGATCCTCTGTGACTTCATCATGGACAGAAGGGCGTGTATCATGATTGAAGGGCACAGAGGCCCCGAATTCGAATTAAAGTCGGGCGTCTCTCAGGGAAGCTGCCTGAGTCCTCTGCTTTACTTGGTCTTCACCATCGACCTCCCAACTCCGGTGCACAGGGACACGATGTATCTGCAATACGCAGATGACGTCACACGAATTGTCCCGTGCCCGGAGAGGAAAGCAAGGGCGCAGGCGGCCCGCACTATAGCGGAAATCAACAACATCAGCCGATTCGAGAGACGATGGAAAATCAGGACCAACAGGGACAAGTTCAAAATTGTCCCGTTGAACCACGAGTTGACATGGCCCATCATCATAGATGGGAGGAGGTACGGCTACTCAGCCGAAGGCACCGTCCTGGGCCTTAAAATCACCGACCATGGATACTCGAGACACCACGCGGAGAGGCGGAACCTGGCGAAGAGAGAAATCTCCAAGCTCTACAGGTTTAGAGATCTTAGCTCGGCCAACATCAGAAATTTATATATGATGTATGTCCGGGCTATTCTGATCTACCCCGCAGTGGTGTCCCAAGCGGCTAATAAAACCTCGATGAAAAGGCTCCAACGTATCCAGAGCACTGCCTCTCTGCTTATCAACAAAGTAAGAAGGCGTGACCGAATCAGGCAAAGCGTCCTGCATCGGAGGAAATGCTTGGAGCCCATCAATGTCGTCACCCAGGAACTGGGCAAAAAGATCTGGTCCACTCTAACAGATGATGTCATTCCAGAACTGCAGGGAGCAGGCGGCAGGTTAAATATACCCGCGTGGCTACGGGCGAAAGCCTCACGCAGAAGCCGGTTCCCGAGCACAAAACTCTGTTCACGAAATAATATCACTTCAATATACACATAATCAGCGCCACAACACATCACATCTAGTCCCATGCAGTTACTCACGAAAAATGAGACTACAGACAACACTAAAATAGCATTGTCGGCAAGAAAAGCTATAAAAGGCTTGAATGCTACAAACAACACTATTACACTAAAAGTCAAAAGGTAGAAAAGAAGAAACAAAATACAATAAGAAGAACATTACAAAGATATGAAGAAACAAATAGACATTAAAAAACACAAAATAACAACACAAATAAAGGAAAAATGAAATAGAATAAGAATAAAGCGATGCCCTCCCTACTAGGGCAAAATACCCCTCCCCCCATCTTTAATTTTTCACCCACTATATCTTCCACTATACCATCTCTCTTTGAAAAACTGAGTACATCATCATTCCGAATTTTTAGACTTGGAAAAAATCAACAAAAATTGAACTCACAGAGAAGTTCACGGCCGGCAAAGGAGGAAAAGTCGAGGGAAGGAAAATCAAGAACGCCATCGATTTTCACCTTTTCTCCACGGGACTTCATGAACAAGATCTATTTTTGTACAGAGCTACGTATGGCCGACACAAGATATCGTACTGCGTACTGGGGAGTCTAACTTCCTGTTTACGAAGGAAAAATACTTCAAAGGGGGAAGTTTATCTTCCTATTTACAAAAAAAGTTATTAACAGCGGGATCTTTATCTTCTATTTACAAAAGAGGGCTATTAACAGCGGGAAGTTTATCTTCCTATTTACAAAAGAGAGCTATTAACAGCGGGAAGTTTATCTTCCTATTTATAAGGTTCAATGTGTGAACCGTTTAAATTTCAAACAAATGTTTCCTAGGTTCATGTGTGAACCGTTTAAATTTTTCACACAAATGTTTACTAGGTTCGATCTTCGACCCCCACAGTAATACACAATGCTCATCACTCTACGGCTACCAACCGGTCAAGGAATGAAAGTGAAATTGTGAAAGTGTAACTATTAAATTGAGTTCTTAATTCGTAAGAGTGTATATAACCCTAAAAAATCATTATTTAACGAGAAATTATAATAAAGGAGTAGGTGGTAAGAAAATTATTTGACAAGCTAACGAAACAACTAAACTCTAGTGTTGAGTTGCAAATTCAAAGAAAAGGAAGCTTTCAAAGTGTACAAATCATTGACAAAACAGCGCAAACATTGAGAGTAAACGTGACTCTGCGGTGTTTAAGAAAATTCTCACATACATATGTAAATGATTAATTTGATGACTAACAAAGACAGGAAAATGATTGAATTCGACCGTATCAGGCGCCGCATTTCCTATTCAATGTATGGCTTTTAACGTGTTGTTTTGTTCTTTTATCCTCTCAGCTTATGGACAGGAAGAATTCTCAGGATATAGACTGGTCTCCACTACAGCATGAAGGTGATGTAAATTTAGCAATGATGTTATTAAGATTGGATTTTTTAAAATCGCCATTCAGAGTCAAGGCCCTCGTCGAATAATGTATAGTTAATTTCACAAATCCTTTTAAAACTAATATTTTAATCAGAGCCATCTCTACTTCGATGATATATATTTTATTTAGTTAGTACAGTTTAATTGTAATCAACAAAAAATTGTATGAGTTGATATACTCTTGGGGTTTGGGGTTATTTTTTTCAATTATTTTATCTATTGGATAATAAAAACACAGAGTTACCAAAAGTTTACTGGCATATAAAAGAAAATGATCGTTTGTAAGCCTGAGAAAAATATTTCAAAATAAACCTAAATATGTTTTTGTATCAGTTAATTCACAGAATAATTGGCACGTATACAATATAATCACTAAGATTGGGTTTAACATCGCATCTTTGTAAAACTATGAATTCGACTCAATTTTCGTCTCGAAAAACAGTCAAACACGCCTCGCTACTGATATGGATACAGTTATTATTACGACAACAAAAAACTCATTGTAAATACAAAGAGAATCAATAGTATTTTGGAGAATACGGATAACAAGAAGTTTAGTGCAGGGCCTTTACTTTCTTTGGAATTGTTATAGAAGCTTCTGAGTGGGTCTTTAGTGAAATAATTAGAAAAAACACCACATGCACAAGATGAAGTAACTTCATAATTAGTGTTTGGTTCTGTGTGCAATGGTCATTAAATACGTCCAGCTAAATGCACCATTAGATCGCATAAAATAACAATTGAAACATCTATATCAATATGACCTAAAATATTAAGTTATTAAATTAGGTAATATTGATACAAAGTTCTGCCGCTTTAAAATATCTCTAATTTGAACAAATATGGATACATATATTTGGATTAATTTTATTAATAAAATCTAAAAAATTCAGCAATAAAAGAATATATAAATAACGAAGAGAAAAGAAATTTATACATTAAATAGGAAACCTTAAGTGAATATTAGGAAAAACAATATAGAGAAGAATAAGGTAAAATAGAAAAAGAAAATCCCAATCTTGAGGATCATGAAAAAGAATTCAGTGGTAAATGAAACTTTAACTATAACTTTAACTATACTGACCCTTATTTCAAATTTAGGGCAATGGGGACGGTAAGGTATGCTACATAAAATCCTAGTCCAAACATGACGAACGATTGCTAATATCCGGGCGGTTGAATTTGGAAGAAACACCCCAATCCTGAGGATCATGAAAAAGAATTCAGTGGTAAATGAAACTTTAACTATAAATTTAACTATACTGACCCTTTTTTTCAAATTTAGGGCAATGGGGACGGTAAGGTATGCTACATAAAATCCTAGTCCAAACATGACGAACGATTGCTAATATCCGGGCGGTTGAATTTGGAAGAAAAACCCCAATCCTGAGGATCATGAAAAAGAATTCAGTGGTAAATGAAACTTTAACTATAAATTTAACTATACTGACCCTTATTTCAAATTTAGGGTAATGAGGACGGTAAGGTATACTACATAAAATCCTAGTCCAAACATGACGAACGATTGCTAATATCCGGGCGGTTGAATTTGGAAGAAAAACGAAAAATGCAAATATGTAGAATAATTATAAGTAACAAAAAGAAATAGACAAACCATAAGGCAAAAAGATTTCGTTGGAAACAGAATGTTTAAGAAAATTTAAGAGTCGGCAGATAACCATGAGTACAATATGAGCAAGCATAAAATAAGTATTTTGAAAAAATTCAAATTCTTTCGCTCGGTTTTCTTTATCAATTGAGAAAATTTATTAATTCAAAAAGATGTTTGGGAGAGTTTCTTTCCTAAAATTTAACCCTTCTCATTTCAATCACATTCGTTTGAAGCAAAATAACTGAATGTAGCTGCCGGATGTGCTTTTAAGAGCATTTGGCGGAAATGACTGTGAGGACGCTATCTTGACTAGTTGCTGACTGACTGGATTTTGAGGAAGAAGAAGACGAGGAATTTGATTTTTCTGACGAAGCTACAGAATCTGTAAAGGGTTTAGGTAATATTTGGTTTAATTTAGATGTCGTAGAAGGGCAATACTTTAAATAGCCATAATGAGAGTTAGGACTTGGAGAAATAAATTTGTTTTTAGTGTTTGAAGACACTATTTGACTGTCGGATAACAACGGTTGCCTTATGTCTTCAAGATTTTTAGTTAGGCTTGAATTACCGATTTTATTACTTGATTTAGAGGGTGAACTTCTTTTTCGGAAAAAAGTTGGAAGAAACGATTTTCTTCGAGATTTTTTTTGGCTAGAGGTGCCTCTTGATTCTACCTGACAGCCGATATTTTCTAATTCCACCTCGTTTTCATCTTGGTTTGATTGTGATGTTTGGCTTGTGCTTTCAGCACAGTTTCTTGATGTCCATAAAGGTAATGAAGTAACTGATGGACTACTAGAAATCCCTCCTTTATATTTGTATGCTGATGATATAAGATCTGAAAAAAAATTCACTTCATGTTCAAGTTAATAATTACAATATTATATATTCTTTTGGCAATAAGTGCGACAATGCCAATAAATAATCTCAAGTGTATAAGAATTATATCTCAACCTTTCAAAAGCGGATGTCTCCAATAAAAAACTTTTTCTTTTAGAAAAGTAGAGATAAACTTTTCATAGTTTTTATTTCAATAGTAAAAGTACTAATTTAATGTGAAAATACTTCTGAATCAACCCATAAAAATATTAGAATAAAAAATTCAAATTGATCTTACCTCCTAAAGGTGTCCTAGGAGGAGTAATATCTGGCAACAAGTGTAGCCATGGATTCACGCCGAGTGGTTTAGACGTGAGGTTTTCCAAATTGTTGTTGCTGGAATGTGGAGAGTATGCTTTTCCATTACATTGAGGGTCGTTTCTCCAGTTGTAGACGCTTTCAGAACTTGGAACGCCATTTTGTTTCGGAGAACAACTGGCAGAAACTTTCGATTTGGGATAACCTTGCTCTCTTCTGGGATAAAGCCTAGATATAGTCGAATACGATGGATAATAATCATCATATTCATCTTCCTGTTCAGATTCGAATGTTTCGACTCTTTCGTAATCACCCTTTTTGAATTTTGTAACGTCAGATTCACTGTAGTATCCTGGATCAATGGCACTCACTGTTTGACTTTCAGTCACCAGGTCAACGCAGCTTCCATAATCCATTTCCTCAGGGGGATTAACAATGCCCTCACCATGGTGAAGTGCGTATCTATCCATTATCGAAGACTTAATATGAGTAGCGTATTCACTAAAGGTAGCATTTTTAAGAGACTTTGGATGGGAAAGTTGAGCTAGTAAAATTTCCGGGTCGTAATAATAGTCGTTGGCTGCGTGGCAATGTTTGTCTGATAAATTCGTAGAAGTGAGTGGAGCTTTTATCCGATCAATTCCTTCGTTCGTGCTTTTAGTTCGATAATAATCCCAGGCAGTTTCTTGCATATTGGGACAAAGCGGGGTTGTGATAGACACCGTTGAACCGTGATTGCTCATGTGGGGCTCATTATTTAGATATAAATTATTCAAATGTAAAGAATGACGATGGGGTTGGTTTATATTTCGAGTTCTCATCGGCAGCCTTAGTCCATACCCGTAAACAAGAGGTCTATTCAAGGCAGGCATTGGTTTGACATCACAATCAATGTCGATATAATCGCTTTCATCTTCCGACAAAGGGGAAAGTTTTGGTGGGGATGGTTCAGACCCTCTTCTTTCTAAATTGTGTAAACTCTGGTTTGTGGTTGGATATGAGGGGTTATGGAAGATTAGAGGTTCATTCATTTCAGCTTGATTTCGTTTCGCAACCTCTTGTTGGAGCTGTTGAAAACTTTGGATAAGGAATTGGTCCGTGGATGGGTCGGGAGACGCGTCGGAGTTTGATGCTTGATCAGTCTCGTCACGTTCGCCAGGTTCTTCTTCGGTCAATGATTCAAGAATGTTTTCTTCAGAAGACATTGACGTATCTGATCGGGAACAGAAAAAAATCAGGTTTGAGTCATCTCAGCCCCTCGACCATCATCAAAATCTACGCTTCCTTTGAAGTTCTAACTCCCAATTTCTAAAAGCGACTAGATCCCCCCAGTAGGATCAAGCTCATACGTCTGAATCTCTCGCCTCCAAATGGGACTTAACTTCGTTACGTAAGAGGGGGCAGGTCTGAGAGACTTGCATGCCTCAGTAGTCCTTACTACCCCCCAAAAAGCTATTCAGACGATGTACCTTTCTTACATTTCATACCGCTGAAGTTTAATTATTTTTGGCTTTCTTCAATGAACAAAAATTTGTATACATTCTTGTAAATATACATATCTGGAGTTTTATTATGTCGCCCCTCCCCTCCAATATAACCTTTTTACTACTGTTCTTTATTTCTTCACAGGTTTTTGACCTGTAACTGCACTACAGTCGCCTTGCCTTCTACAACAAGCCACGGGAAGAATGAGTAAATATATTTTATCGATTTGTAGATACCTCAAAATTCTCGTATAGAAGATAAAAAAGACCATAGGGCCTGAGATGGTCGGGGGAAAATGTAATCCCCAAATTAATTGTTATTTTAGTGGAAAAGTTAATGTCTCTTGGAGCGGGAGGGAAGAAAGCATACAATACATACCAATTATTGTATCGTCGCTCCGCGCCATCCTTCCTGTATTGATCACCGTGACAGCATCTTGATTGGTTGTTTCCTCGTCGCTGTCACGCCTTCCTTCGTCCAGGTCAAATGCATCGTCCTCCAGGTCATCCTCGAAATTTTGTGCCTCTAGCATTGACTCGTCACAGGGTGATTCCTCGCCGCTTTCGATCGAAAAATCCAAAATATCGCCAGGGACTTCTAAACCAGAGATGTCAAATTCGTCCCTCGACGTGACGGTCTTTAGCGAGGTATTAGTTTCAGTGAACGATTCTTCAGACACGGATGAATAAAGTTCGCCGGACGTAGGTTTAATACCATTTAAATGGTTAGATCTAAATGAATGGTTTCTCAGGGTGATTGTGGGTTCTAACTTTTTTAATTTTCCTCTAGGATGCCAATCCCTCTGAGTTAATTTCGGACCTGGGTTGTTTTCCTTCCCCCTGGAGGATCTTATATCAGTGCTTGACCCAGAAAAAGAGACTGGCTTTAAGTTAATTGCTTCCGTACGAGTTGTAGTTGCAAGTTGAAATCTCCTCGGTAGCTTGGAAGTTTCTTGATGGTTGGGGCGAGAAATATTGCTCGACAAAGTTTCCCCGAGTGAAGGATTTGAAGAGAGGTTATGGTTATTGGTTTGGGTTATATCTGGTCGTCTTGTTGATTTTTGGGGTCGGGAAGATGTAGATGAAGAAAGGGAATGGGTTGGAATCCCGGAAGGTACACTACCTCGATTACGGCTTTTTAGGGGCCTACAAATAAATGGAGAAAATAGAATAAGAATGACAAATAACACAAAATATTTTTTTAAATATTTAAAGCCTTTAAGGTTCTTGATTTATTTAGGATCTTTGTTTAAATAAAAATATACTAAATATGTGACAATATACGACTTATTGTCATTTGTTAAATGCTTTCATACTTGATCTATTGCATATCTCAAATTAGAGGTGGGCTAGGAAATAGACGAATAAACAAATATATTTTTATTTACAAGTACAGAGAAAAACAAGCCTGAAAACAATTCCGAGTGGCTTTACATTAAAAAGAGCCTGGCAACCTTGACTTCACTATCTGTATCAAAGAGGCTGTGTACTCTATGTGAGAGGTTCCTAAATAGGCTAATCGCAAAGCTTTTTTTATAGTCATTAAATACAAATTATTTTATGCTTTAACTACAAAAGGGAAGATATAACCTCCTCTACCAGCAGAAATGATACAAATTATGTGTTATAATTACATAATTAAAATGTTTTTTGTTAATATGATGTATTAGAATTATGTGTTATTTTAGTATTATTATAAAACTAAAAGCACTATAGTAGAAGGAACGAATTAAAACCACAAATCCCATTTTACATTTGTCAAGATGACTTGATTAATATTAACATTGCATTTACGTATAACGATTCTTTATGTAGAGTACTAATCAATATTAATAGTATTGAAACATGATTTGGATATTTAATCAAGTGTAGACTTTAATAAGTGTTACACAAACCTGATAAAACTCCTAGTATTAAGATTAAACAATATATGTAAAATTTAAGAATAGGACGAGAAAATTGCCATGATGCTCATCTCTCCCTTCTAACTCGCCGGATAAATGGGAAAGTGCATAAAAGTTAATCTCAAAAGGCGATGGTTTTTTTGAAAGACAATCTCGAGAGCATCCATTTAAACCAAACCCGATTCAACTTAAGCAAAGGAGAGTTTATTAAGAATCAAAATAATATCTTCACTCTTCTACTTAAGTTTATGTCGTGTTCTTCTTCCTCCCCTTCTATATGTTCTTTATTCTTATATATATATATATATATATATATATATATATATATATATATATATATATATATATATATATATATATATATATATAAGTTATAAGTTCACCGGACAAACTATTAGTCATGTAGCGTGTTGTAAATAGTTTAAACTACGAGATGTGACTAATTCTTGGTGCGGCAAGCTTATCTCCCACACATTTTCACATCCCCTATTTTTACTTTCTTTACAGATTTATCCATATAAATGGTTAAGATACCTTTGTTGATATTTTCATTGAATTTGAAAAAAAAAATGATTTATTCCTTGATAGGTACTAATTAGAGCCGACACCGCACCGAATCGTCAATATCTTTTTTCCTATGAAAAATGACCGAGCTCCACCGACCTCACACTCGCATGAGAAAGCACACGGCGCTTTGCCATTGATCTAGGATGAACTAGACGGAAACAGCCTACATGTGTCGACGAGTCCCGAGGTAAAACGCCAAATTTACACTAGCCACCATCGGTCTCTTACTTGGTTTATTCGTTTCCAATCGGGTACTGGTTAACATTTACCTCTAAAAGTCCTATTGTGACCCTCCCTGGATCGTAGAATTCAATTGAACACACGACCTGAACCTAAATGTGGACGCGAAACACGTAAGAAACCTATGGTCATTAAATTTGCCAAGTCCTCAGTCGAGATTTTACATGATCAGACTATTTCCTTTTTTTCCTGCGTGGCTTAGTGGTAACTCCTCCAAGCTCGAAATGTTGTTAGATCGAAACCCCTTTTGCAGACTAATTATATATATCAGTAACGTGTCTAGAGGTTAGTAATATTTAAAGAGGCTGAGTGCATCCATAACAGTATTGTTATTATTATTGAACGACGCCACAAATATAGGGCGCATAGACAAACAATTGGTACAAAGAAGCAGTGAAAGAGTACCACAAATAATGATCTTGATGCTTATTTTCCCCGAGGGAACACCAAAGAGCGATACTTACATGGGATTTTCGGAGGTTCTCCTCTGGGCGCTGACTGCTACTGAACTCGCCCGAGTGCGCTTTACCTCCTCAGAAAACGGCACTGGGGTGAATGAATCCGAGAGCATAGCACCAAAGGGCTGTTTTGACTGTTGCTTTTGGTTACTGAATTTCCTGCGGGGAATTTGGGTAGATGAAGGTGGATTCTTGGCACCCTTTTCGTCCTCTCGCTTCGTGGAGTGGATGAGCGGTTGAGAGATGGTGGAGTGCGTGGTGTTCAGTGGTTTCAGGTGCCTCGTACCAACGTATCTACCTCGTTGATTGGCTATTACTAACGACTCCATCTTTTGGGGTTTGTGCTGAGGTAAGTAGTTGGTGGGTCTCACTTTCAAACTGTAACTAGAGACCGAATCTACGTTGAGACTGGAGCGGTTGTCTGAGGTGGAATATTTCTCCATGAGTGAAAGGGAAGGAGCCTTACTCACTACCTCCTGTTTTGCGGGTGACGTCATTTGGGTCAATTTAATCCCGGTTCGAGACTCGATGTTACATCCTGGTAAAGGTATTCTACTGGTATCTCTTCTTTGACATAGCCCGGATCGTGGATTTGATGGTATCACAACACAGGGACCACAAATTGCCATATCTTTTAATAAAATATAGTTTGTAATATTATCGTTGATTTGAATAGTAAATAGTTTAGTATTGTTCTATTGTGAGATTATTTGTATTCTAACTGGTTGTTTTTACAGTTTTACGATTAAAGTTGTACTAATTAAAATGAGGACTCATTCAGAGTTCCCAGTTTTACGACTGCAGGGGAACAGATAAAGAGAAGGAAGGTTTATGAATGAAGTTTCCGGCGCTCGAACGTAGCTTATATATTTCGCGCCAATTTTCAGTTGTTAAATAGGAATTTCTTTCGACAAATAATATAGTATTATAGCAAATGTTTTTTTAAGTTATAAAATTATCAAAAAGCAAAATTAAATAAATTTCGTCTTATGGTGGTTCTAAAAAATAAAACTAATTCGTCTAAATACTATTAAAAACAAATATAAATGAATAAAGTAACAACTGGCATATTTGAGGGGAAAGTGACTCAGACGGTATTTCCCAAACTTGAAGAAGAAACACTGAGCGAATTTAAGTTAATCAATACTTTTTTAAAGATTTATATCAAACAAAAATATGACTAAAATATGGTCATTGAGCTCAATAGGAACATCCATATATTTGATCACTAGATGTGAATTACACAACCCATAAGTAGGAATTCTAATTTTGTTGCCTATCTTGGCTTATTCTAGGGTCTTCACCGTGAACGATTTTATGAGAAATTAGTTGAAATATTTTGACCTCTTGGAATCATTGCAATTCCTGGAAAATGAAAATTCCTATGAGATCATTCCTGGAAATTCCAATGTTGCAGAACTCGCCACTAAGTTAATAAATATTACGACAATATTTGTTTTCTCTTAAAACTAAATTTCGAGTTCCCATTAATTATGTACATATGTGATTAATTTCATATTAAAAGTTTAGCGGATGTAAACAAATCGTAATCCAAGATTAGAAAACAAAGATGACGTATTGGCTTGGTTGACGTGGGAGGATATGGTGATGTTTTGAATGTTTGCGAACTTTACCCTCTGGCGTCATGGTAAAAGGAAAATAGGAGCCAGTGTGTAAGAATTTCGATTTAATACTGCAAGCCGTCTTAAAATAAAAAAAAGGCCTTATTAGGCATACATATATGCGTAAATATGCATATGAGAAGTTCCATTCAAATTCTCAAAAAACCCCCCAATAATATCGGATTAAGGCTATCATAATTTCTTTCATCGGCAAAGCCATAAAAACTGCAACAAAAATCTTCTGAAATCTTTTAGATTAGATGAAATCAGGTGAATCGACTCCGCCATCTTTACTGCGATTTCTGCTAAGAACAGTCCGGTACAGATGTGAGTTGTCGATAAACAATTAGCCTCACAGAGTGGTCGGACTTAGTTTCAGAACCGGGACGAGTTCAGGAGAGTTGTTAGAAAATATTTTCAACCGGTACGATTTTCCTTCTCTCTATCTGCCTTTCTTTCGTCTGTCGATTTGTCATGTGGCTAGGTATCCCTTTTCAATTCGATTGGAAAAATCGAATTGGTGGAAAAACTGTTTGCTCGAGGTCTATTTCAACAGATCCCGATGTTTGTATTTAGTACAACTTGTCGGGAAGGGTCCTGTTTGACGGTGAGGTCGGTTTAGTTCCTCAAGGAAACCACAGCTTATAAATTCTTACGCTTTTTAATGAATTAAATGTTTTCTCAGAACTTGCGAGCGCCAGGACTCAAAGCTGCACCTTGGGTAGTGTATTTCCTTCTGAAAAGGAGAAAGAGGCACAGCGGGAGAGAAATGGTCCGTCTCATCTGCTCTGTCACTTCTCAAAATCATCAAACTCGACAATATTTGTCACAAATGCTTCTTCTCCAAATGTAATCCAACGGGGGCCCACTCTAACGGGTTAGATACGATTCATCGCCAGCCAACTCATCGCCAGCTAACTTATCGCCAACCAACTAATCGCCAGTCAATTCATCACCAGGTAACAACTCATTGCCATCTAACATATCGCCAGCTAACTCATCGGCAGCCAACTCATCGTCGGCTAACTCGTCGCCAGCTAACTCATCGGCAGCCAACTCATCGTCGGCTAACTCGTCGCCAGCTAACTCATCGCCATCCAATTCATCGTCGGCTAACTCGTCGCCAGCTAACTCATCGCCATTCAACTCATCGCCAGAGTTATATTTTATATTATCCAAAGGTTACTTAAAGAATCAAAAGGAAAATAAGAACAAAAATATGTATTTATTTATTAAAAAAGCATATCTTGTATATAGAAAATTAAAAATCAAGTGATTATTTTATTGTTTTCTTGCTTTTTTTATTTCATCTCAAAATTGCGAAAAGTTGACTTAGCAATCGCTGTTAATTTTATTAAAAATGATCTTTGATAAAAATATAAAATTGGTTTTGAATATCTTCTAGTTATTCATTTTTATTTATTTCTGCTGGTGCTTCGTTATTATGCTAATGTTATTTTCAAAGTGTAAATAATATAATAACTCCGAGCTATTTATAAGAATAGACGTGTTTACCCGTCGCTCCCCGCTCCTGAATATATTCATGAGCGTGTATATGGAGAGCTCTCCTCAGGAAAGCGAAACCAGGGTAGGCCTCGCAAGCGTTTCAAGGACTGTGTGAAGGTGAACACAGTCCTCGCCGGAATCGCTGCAAAATAATTGGAAGCATGTGTACAGGACAGAATCTACTGGCGTGCTCTGATAAAGAAGGCCCATGACCGATTGGAAGAGGAGCGACGTTGATGTGTCACTGAGGCCCGAGAGAGTATCCCTGATACTCACACCCAACTCTCACCTGTGGCTCCAAGTAGTTGTTAGCTTAAAACAACGGCCACACCCCGGGAAACCATCTTAGCTGATGGGCTAAACCAGGTGAGGAAGCACCACAACTCCAAACTGTGGTGTTGAGCAATGCTAGCTCTACTAAGTAAAGCCTGGAGCAGTGTAAATATGACAGCAACGTGGGTGGGTGACACACCTTAGGGCGAGCCAGGCATCAAAAGTGGTTTTCGGCCAGTCACCGTAGAAGAGGAGTGGAGCCCTCACTACGCACTAATACTAGTTTAACCATGGGCTTGTCAAGAATTATGGAAGTTCTTGGTTGACGGCGTCCTGGAGGATATTGTACAGCGGTAAGTAAATAAAGAGTCACATGTTAAATGGTGTAACACTATATATTTTATCTTGATGGTATTTTTATTGAGCTATATTATTTACATTATGGGTAGGAATGTCTAGCATATGTTAAAGTCTTTACAAAATTCATCATGTCTGAAATTTAAATTCTAATTAAAGACAAACTGCTAAATTTAAATTTAAAATATGATGAATTTTGTAAAGATTTTAACATATATTAATGACATTCCGACCCCTAATATAAATAATATAGCTAAAAAAATTTATATACAAAAATACCATCAAGAACAAATTTTTAGTGGTACATAACTAAAAATGTCCATATACAAGATATCCTTTTTTAATAAATAAATACATATTTTTGTCTTATTTTCCTATTGATTTTTTATCATTTAAGCACCTTTCTATAATATAAAATATAACTCGGGCGATGAGTTAGCTGGTGATAATTTGGCTGGCTGTGAGTTGGCGGCGATGTATCTTCCCATTCCCCAATCTAGCATTTAAGAGGACGAAGTGAAGTACGAAGACTGGTGTAAAGTCAAGCGACTGAAAGGTACACAGATATGGAACCTTAGGTAGATGGAACACTAGAATTTAACGACAACCTTGTCCTGACATTGTTACGCGTGCACCAGAAGAGAGAAATGGGGAGGGATAGGGGCGAGGGAAAGGGAGAGAGGGTGGAGAGGTTATGTACCAGGTGACAGCAAAAAATATATCCTTTTTTATAATGTTGTAGTTTGTTAGCCATTAAAGCTTGAATATAAAAATAAGTATGATTATAAAGAACAATATTTGAAATTTTATTAGCTAGCTACGGGAGGCTAGCCTTGCGTTTTTGTCTATCCCAGCCTAGGATAGCCTATTTATGTAGATATTAAACAGTTTTGTTTTAGGCTCTTAAAAATGGTACAATTAACTCTTGAACTACGCAGCTTTGTCTTGGAATTAATGATCCGACATGGCTCCATAATCATATCAATTCGTTATTTTCAAGCAAGATATGGTATGCGATTAAACTTAAAACAATTCAGAGAATTTACGCCAAGTAGAATGCACACAACACAATTCGTAATTTAAATAAAGTCTTAAAAAAAGTGTGACGACGGAAAAGAATATTGACAAGTGTCAGAGAGAGAGAGAGAGAGAGAGAGAGAGAGAGAGAGAGAGAGAGAGAGAGAGAGAGAGAGAGAGAGAGAGAGAGAGAGAGAGAGAGAGAACACACCTGGTCAACCCTTTTTAATCCACGCTAACGAAGCGCAAAATCGCGAGGGCCGTGACGGGCTGGAGGCATGACTTCGCGGAAGCCTGAGATGTGCTTAAGAGCACGAGGGGTCCCGCCGCGAATTATCCTGCCACGGCGGGAATCGAGCAAATTTCACCTCGCCCGGCGAGGTGGACTGGAACTCTCCCCTTTCGTGCGCGGGAAAAAGCCCCTCCGTTTCACCCCTATAAAACGTCCGACGCAGGACTTGGACAGTAGTAAGTAACCGCCTGTGTCCTGAGTATCCGCCATCTTCCCGTCTCCGTCAAGTTCCGTGTATTCTCCTAGAACTCGCAAGAGTCAACCTTGTACTCGTTGGTACCCGTTAGCCGAACGCGACGGGTCTAATTCCCAATTCAGGATTCTAAACCCGAAGGCAAGATCTGAGTTAATCTCGCGTAGTTGTCATTTGTCAAGAGGCTACATCGAGACGGACGGCGTAGCACAATTATTGCCCCTGCTGAATTCCCAACTCAGGGATATTTTCGTCTCCTTTCCTTCAGAGGCAACGAGTGATTACTCTTCGTTAAAAGCCGAGCTGCTCGCCGCCTATAATATGACCCCGGACTTCCATCGAGCTAAATTTAGGCATTGTCGCATTCAACCAAACCAGACCTTCCGTCAGTTTGGCTACTCCATGCATCGTCATTTAATCTTTGGATTGATGCATCCAAGGTGCCTCATGAATACGACGCTCTGGTCGATTTCGTTCTCAAGTACCAATTTCTTGTGTCGCTTCCTCCGGAAATCAGGTCCTTCGTGAAGGACTGGAAGTGCCATACCTTCAAAGAATGCATCGATGAGGCAGACGTCTACGCCTCTAGCTACAACTGCTATCCGAAAAAAAGGAAGAAGTTTGAACCCCCATCTTCCAAGTCCAAAACAAGCAAGAACAAATTTGTTTCTAACAGTGGAAACAAGTTCGTCAAGGTGACTGGGCCCGCCAAATCCAAACCCCTCTTCTCGTCAGACCACCGTGATGTCAAGCCCTTTACTCTCAAACCCCATGCTTCGTCGTTCTCCTGGAGGAACATCGTTTGTTTTTCCTGTGGAGTTGAAGGTCACGTAAGACCAATTGCCCTCAGAACTCGCAGTTTAGAAGCAGTTCTTCTTACCAGGTGCACCAAATCAGTGGCCGAGTACCGCTTGCCACCAGGTAAACTTTTTGTTTGATAAAAGTACCCCTTGGGCCCTCCAATTCGAAACTGGAGCAGTGAATGGTTACCCTCGTCCGTGATACAGGGTGCACGTATATTGTTGTTTCAGATGAACTACTTCCCCCTGTGGCTTCATATCACGATAAGTTTGCCGTAGTGCATTATTTCTTGGGGCGGGCCAATAAATTACCCATTATTAATTGTTATATTGAGTACGCATATTTTACTGGTTAGGCTGAAGTTGTTGCGGCCCCCATCAAGTTTTTTGCGGTTCTAATTGGTCAGGTTCCCCCGAGTATCTTCCGCTACCGTAGCTCAACCCGTTAGTACCCATTCCCGCGCAAGAAGGAACTTCAAGCATCTACACCTTTGGAACTCCCGTGTGCCCCTGAATTCCAGAGTGCGATGACCAGTGACTTTGCTAGGAGTCATAGGGATTGCGAGTCTCTTCGCCCCCTGTGGAGAAAGGCCCGGAACAAAACGCGCGAAATCATCAGAGGGAATAAGGTGATTTCCTTCTTCATCAAGGACGACCTTCTCTATCGCGTGCGCAGCGAGGAAAACAACACCGAGTCGGGCACACTATGTTTACCTCGCTCTCACGTCCCTCCAATTCTTCAAACTGCTCACGATAGTCGGTTTGCTGGCCACTTCAGCCACACGAAGACCGCCAAAAGGATATTAAAATATTTTTATTAGCGGCCTGGCGCGACCGACGAAATTCTGCGATATTGTCGTTCGTGTCAAATTTGCTTAAAGGCGTAGAGCGAAGGCCATAGCTACGTTTTAACTCTGGTTGATTTTTCCAGCAGGTTCCCTGAGGCTGTGCCCGTCAAGAAAATTGACAGTATCTCCTGCTCTGAACCTCTTATTTCCGTATTTCCCGTGTGGGCCTACTCAAGGAAATTCTATCAGAGCATGGTCTCCAAGTCACTTCCGAATTGATAGAGTACGTCAGTAAATTACTAATGATTAAGCCCTTGTTTACCATCCCCTTTTCACCCGGCTGGGAATGGAAAGTGTGAAAGGCTAAATGGTAGTCTCAAAGCCATTCTCAAAAAGTTGTGTGCCGATCAACCCTATGAATGGCACCGTTTTCTTCCAGTAGCTCTCTTTGCCTACCGTGAAATTCCCCATCGTACGTTTGGATTCGCCCCATTTGAACTTTTATGTGGAAGGAACGTTAGAGGCCCCCTAAGTATCATAAAGGATCTCTACTCCAATCCGAAATTGGATCAAGACTTGCAGACCTCTTACTCATACTTAGTGAATTTGAGACAGAGACTGGAAAAGTGCGCCGAAATTGCGTATCAGAACGCCGACATCAATTTGGACAATTATAAAACATACAGGGTGCAGCAGAACCAATTGAGCAGTTTTAGGAGTTATAAAAAAGTAAAGGGGATATATAGAGAAGAAATGTTATTATACTCGAGGTTAGCAGTACATACCATTTATAATCCCTAGGTTCTGAAAATAATGTCATGAAGATGGCGGCTGTTAACACCAACACACTGTTTGAGTCGATCTCTGAAGTTTCGTACAGCACGTTCGCACATACTGCGGGGTATGGCGTTAACTTCTTCAATAATCCGCTTCCTTAGCTGTGGTAGGGTGTGAGGGCAACATTTAAACACCTTTTCTTTCAGATATCCCCAAAGAAAGAAGTCACAAATGCTCAAATCAGCTGACCGCGCAGGCCACCCTAAATCATCCCTCAGAGACACCAGACGTCCGGGAAACATTCGTCTCAAAACATTGAGTGAATTTGGGGCTGTGTGAGCTGTAGCCCCATCCTGCTGTAATCACACGTCCCTCAACCCCTCATCTTCAACAATCTCCTCCATTCTGGGCTGCAGAAAATTGTGCAACATCGAGACATAGCGTTCAAAATTCACAGTCACGGTCATTCCTTCCTCCTCAAAGAAGTACGGGCCTATCACGCCAAATTGAGATATGACACATCACACTGTTAGTTTAGGGGAATGTAGTGGTATTTCCTGGATAATTCAGGGGTTATTTTCAGTCCAGTAACCGAAATTTTGCTTATTCACAGCCCCACAGAGGTGAAAATGTGCCTCGTCGCTACTGAAGAAAGCTGCTTCGGGAGTGATCTGTGCAAGCATGTTTTCACACAGATTTTGGCGGTTAGCAAAGTATGTTTGGTTCAATTCTTGAGCCATCATTATTTAGTAGGGATATAAATTCAAATCCATATGCAGAATCATCCTCAAACTGCGGTCGAAAATTCCCAAAGCAACAGCATGCCTTCGAGCAGAACGTCTCGGCAACTGCAGGATCGCTGTTCTCACCATCTCCACATTTTCTGGTGTTCTGATGGACCTGCGTCGGCCATGTGCATCTTTTCTTAGTGTGCTACCAGTTGCCTCCAACTGCCTAACCCAGGACCGAATTGTGTTCGCCTGAGGAACGGCATCGTTGCGCGGAATATTGAACTGTCGCCGAAAAGCTCTTTGCGTCGCAATCACAGATTGATTATTCTCAAAATACGCGCGCACGGCAAAGCCGCGATGTGCTCCCGTCCACACCATGTTTGCTACTGAAATGGGGATGTCTACGGAGAAGAGAGAAACCACGAGCACCTCCCTTCCCCTCCTTCCCCCGAGCATTGACTCCTCAAAACTGCTCAATCGGTTCTGCCGCACCCTGTACTTTGATTACAAGTCCAAGGGGAGGAAATTTACCGCCGGGGAAGAAGTTTTGCTACTCCTCCCCACGGACAACAAAAAATTGTTGAGCTAATGGAAAGGCCCCTACCAAGTAATCGAGAAACGTGGCCCCGTCGATTACCTTATTGCACAACACCAGGAAGAAAGCTTTTCCATGTTAACATGCTCAAACGTTACCACCGACGCGCGAGCATCAACCAGATAGTGGCAATTGACGAAGAGTCCCTAATGGAATCTGGCTACCCCCTAGGCCCCTTTTGCGTAATTCAAGTCGCCTGCTTGGAGCAAGACAGGAAATACCCGTTGCATGTCTTGCCCGAACCTAATAGTTCCCCGTCTGCGGAAATTAAGATATGCGACCAACTATCCTCTTTTCAAAGGAATCAATTGCAAGCGCTCGTGAGTCGCTTTGGTGACGTTATCACCGAGATCCCCGGTTGTGCCACCCATTCTGAGCACAAAATTCAATTATCTACCCAAGAACCCATCCGTTCTGTTTCAAACCATACCCCCTGCTCATACACCTCCGGGACGGGAAGCATTCAATGGCGAGATAGACAAGCTTTTAAGGTTGCAGATCATAGAACCTTCGGAGTCGAGCTATTGTTCCCTGGTTGTCATGGTTAAGAAGGCCGATGGTTCTTATCGCATGTGTATCGATTATAGGAAGCTCAATTCGGTTACCGTATTCGATGCAGAACCAATCCCCACCATAGACTAAAACCTCCACCTTTTTGAGAAGGCCAAATGCATCTCCGAATTAGACTTGTACAAGGCCTATTATCAGATTCCCATGAGGAAGGAAGTAAAGAAATTTACTGCTTCTCCCACTGAGAAGGGGCTGATGCAGTTCTGTCGGTTCCCCTTTGGTCTAGTGACGGCTTTCAGCAACTATAATCGGATGCTAATGAGGATCCTAGAAGGCCTACCTAACGTTATCTTCTATTTTGATAATGTCTATGTGGCCATATCGGAAATGACCGGTTAGCTCCCCAGCAAGAGAAGATCCGGGCCATTGTGGATATGCCCCTGCCCGCTAACAAAAAGCAGCTGCGATCCTTCATGGGCTCAGCGTCGTTCTATCGTCGCTTCATATCAAACTTTGCGTATATATCCGCCCCTCTAGGCGAGCTCTTAAAGGAGAAGGGCTCCGAGCGCCTCGATTGGACGCCGTTGTCGACTCACAGCTTAAACCATCTCAAAAGAAAGCTGGCATCCGCTCCTATCGTCCTTCTCCCTAACCCGGACAAACTGTTTGGCATTCGCACCGACGCAAGTAATGATGGGATAGGATGTGTCCTACTCCAGTATGGGTATAACGACGAAGATTTCCCCGTCGCTTTTGCCAGCCGAAAATTACTCGCGCACGAAAGAAATTATGCGGTGATTGAGAGAGAGGTGCTTGCTATAATTTGGGAATTACAAAAGTTAAAAATCTATTTAGTAGGGAAGGAATTCTTAGTGGGAACTGACCATAAACTCATATCCTACTTGCGCAACGTCAAAAATAATAACGGTCGTTTAATGCGATGGACTTTGTTCCTCCAGGAATTCCAATTCTGCATTTTGTATATAAAAGGTATCGATAACTGCATAGCTGATAGTTTGAGTAGAAACCCGTTGTACCCTCTTCCAAACTAATTGTGAGCCATTTATTTTTTTGCGTATTAATTTTTGTTCGTAAAGTAAATTTGTATATTTAACCATAAAATACGGGAACACGTATCTTTCTTGTTTTATTTGATTATTGCTTTGTTTGTAGATTGTGAATTCCTTTTATATCTTTTTATTGTTAGCTTTGGATGACATTACCCTTAGGATGACATTACCCTTGGGCAAGTGAGCCACATTTAAGTATATCATTGTCAAAACGTATCTCTTGGCAACCTCTCTGTGGTAATTATATAATCTGTACATATGTACGACACAAAAAACAACAACACTAGTTCCACTATTTAATCGCTATTGTCACGCGATTATAAGGTACAATCCCCTATTAATTAATTTCCGATGTCAATTCTTTCCCTGAAGTTCCATCTGAGGATGAAGGAGTGTCAGAGAGAGAGAGATAGAGAGAGAGAGAGAGAGAGAGAGAGAGAGAGAGAGAGAGAGGACACACCCGGTCAACTCTTTTTAATCCCATCCATCGGGTCCCCAGGTTGCGGATCGGGGGAAGGCCTCTAGATATAGAGGTTAGTTGCGAATAAACTGAATAAGCAGCCCCGGACAAAATCACGAGTCGCCCTTTGGCAAGGCGTAGCGCTTGGTAGCCACCCTATACCAGGGTTACGGTATGGGCAGGTGGAGCTCATAGTCTTGTGTGACAATCCACCTAGGAGAGGGACAACTCCGAACTCCGAACTCAAACCCGGGCAGGTGGAGCTCGAAGTCTTGGTTGACAATCCGCCTAGGAGAGGGATAACTCTGAATCCAAACCCTCCACTGTCTTGTGGATAGACACTTCAGTCAAAGGCTAAGGGACCTCCCTGACAGAAAGGTGTTCTCATGCATTGGATTGTGCCATAGCCTCTGTACCATGGTCTTCCACTCTCTTGTGTTTGAGATCCCTGCCTAAGGGTACATTTAGGCATACTTTCCTATTTTTCATTCCTCCTCTTGTTTTACTCAAATGGTGTGTAGGGCAGGCTTAATAGATGAGCAAAGAGGCTCTGATGGCTTTTCAAGAGGTTGCCTTGGTCTATTCTTTTCTTTTCTCTTTTCTTTATTCTTTTTCATTCCAAAGTCATCATTACTGTCCTCCCTCAGTTGTTGTGGCGTCCTGAAGGGACTTTTGCCTTGCATGATGTGTCGGCTCCATCATGTTGACCAGTTTTTTTCCGACATATAATATTCAGTTAATGAAAGTTTTGCTATTGAATAATTTTGTACAAATTGTTGTTGTTGTTGTTGTACAAATTGTTATTTTTGTTGAAGATCTTGTTGCTAATATTATTTTTTTAATATCGATTTTAATTTTATCAGGAGATATTGAGCTCAACCCTGGACCTGGTCATCCTCGTCAGATAAAATGTCGTCTACTCTATATTAATATTAGGGGCCTACATGCCAATATTAAAGACTTGACTGCTTCATCCAAGTCTCATGACATTTTACTCTGTTCAGAGACCCTGGTTTCAAATATGAGGCATGTCTCTGAACTACTTATACCAGGCTTCAAAAAACCAATTTTACTTAGGCGTGATGCCATTCCTAGGGCTAGAGGAATGGCAGTTTACATCAGGAATGGTTACTCTGCTTCAAAGACCTCCTATGCTTGTTCTTGCCATGAGATGCAAGTTATGAAAGTATGTGGTAAGCAAAATAATTTTTATCTTTTTTCTGTCTATCGCAATCCAGACTTAGATGATACTATTTTTGATTGTCTGCTCCTTGCCATGGCCAAGGTACAGGAAAATGACCGGAAAGCCTGCTTTGTATTTATGGGAGACCTCAATGCTCATCATAGGCAATGGCTGTCTTCTGTCTCCCCTACTGACTGTCATGGTATCAGGGCTTATGATTTTGCGTGTGAGTCGGGTTGTGAGCAAGTCATTAGGGAGCCTACCCATTCATCTGGGAACTGCCTTGACTTGGTTTTCACTGATTCCCCTGGAGTCGTTACAAGTGCTGTTGATCCTCCTGTGGGAACTTCTGACCACTGTGCAATTTCTATAACTATCTGTATTGAGCAATCTATTCCTAATATAGCTCATACAAGCAAAGTATTCATCAAATCTCAAGTAGACTGGTGCAATATATTAAATGATATCTCCCGGATCAACTGGCCACTAATATATAAGGAGGTTGAAGCAGTTCGTATTTTGAATGATAAAATTGTTTCAATTATTGATAGACATGTTCCATTCCGTATGATCAGATATCGCACTAAGGACAAAGCCTGGTTTAATGATGACTGTAAGAGGGCTCATATGCAGAAACAAGAAGCCTACAACCTGTGGAAGGGGAGTAGATCTGCCTTTCTATGGGATAATTATGTGCACTACAGAACAGCAGCTCAGAGGGTATATAATAATGCTGAAGTTGAATTCAATACTACCACAAAGGGAACTCTTCAGCGCACAGCAAATTCCCACAAATTCTGGACCACTCTCAAGTCTGCTCTTTTTGGGAATGATTCATCTATGCCATCCCTTCTTAAACCTGATGGTTCCATTACCCATAGTCCTGAAGAAAAGGCAACACTGTTGGCTGATGTTTTTGATAATAAACAAAGTAATGAGAATCTAACTCTACCTGACACTTGTTTCCCTGAACCAAGGTTAAACAAGATTGCTTTCCGTTCAAGTGAAGTAAAACAGTTACTTCTTGATCTGGATGCTTATGGTGGTACTGACCCAAATGGTATATTCCCTTTATTCTTTAAGAAAACTGCAGAGTATTTGGCTCCCAAGCTTTCCGTTATTCTTCGGAAGCTGGCGAGGAGTGGTAGTTTTTGCGAATGTTGGAGAATTGGTAACATCACTCCACTATGTAAAAGTGCAAGTGGTAGTTTTAACCCTACTGAATATAGGCCCATTTCTATAACTCCTGTTCTATCTAAGATTTTTGAACGTTTACTAGCTAAACGTTTAAGTACATTTGCCGAGCTTAATCGTCTGTTTCCCTTTTTACAGTTTGGATTTCGTAAGGGTCTGAGCACTTGTGATGCACTTCTCACAGTCTCCACCATTGTCCAAAAATCATTAGACTCTGGTCAAGAAGTTCGCTTAGTTGGCCTGGATTTCAGTGCCGCATTTGACCGTGTCAATCATAAGGCCCTGATATTTAAGTTGAAGCAGTTGGGAGTAGGTGGTGTATTTTTAAATATTATTGAACAATTTTTAACAAATCGACATCAAAAGGTTTATGTTGACAATAATTTTAGTGATGAGAGAGAGGTGCTATCTGGTGTACCACAAGGCAGTGTTCTTGGTCCTCTACTGTTTATATTATATACCCATGATATGTGGTTTGGACTGGAAAATAGACTTATAGCCTATGCTGATGATGCTACTCTAATAGCCCCAGTCCCATCTCCTGAGTTGAGAGCATCGGTTGCAGAGTCTTTAAATAGAGATCTGGCTAAGATAAATGTTTGGTGCACTTCATGGGGCATGAAGTTAAATGCAAAGAAAACCCAGAGTATGATTGTTAGCAGATCCAGAACACTAGATCCTCCCCATCCAGATCTTTTAATAAATAACATTCCCATCTCCATATGTGATTCTTTTAAGTTGCTTGGAGTTATGCTTGACTCTAGGTTTACTTTTGAGAATCACATTCGATCTATTTCCTCCTCTATTGCTCAAAAAATTGGCATTTTGAGGAAATCTTACAAAGTATTTGGAGAGCAGACTGTTCTTAAAAATTGTTTTAATGCTTTTATTCTTCCGTGTTTTGAATATTGCGCCCCTGTTTGGAGTTCGGCAGCCAACTCTTATCTTAATTTATTAGATAAAAATTTGAGAGCAATAAAATTTTTAATTCCTGACCTCAAAGTTGATCTGTGGCACAGGCGAGCAATAAGCTCCTTATGCATCTTATATAAAATTTTTAACAATGCAGATCATCCACTGCATCACGATCTGCCCAATTTATATGCCCCTCAACGAGTTACCAGAGGTGTACTAAATGCCAATAGTAGGGCCTTTACGCCTATGAGATTCAACACAACACAGTTTTCAAGAAGTTTCATTCCTAACACAACTAAACTGTGGAATGAACTTCCTAGTGTTGTTGTTGAGTCCTTGGAACTTCAGAAATTTAAAGTGGGTGCTAATACATTTTTAATTAACAGAAACTTATAACTTTAATATTTTATTCATTATCCACACATATATAATATTATAATATTTTTAACATTATAGCATTTAATTTTTTTTTTTTGATTTTCTATTTGTTTATTATGTTTTTCTTAATCTTTGTTTCGTTTTTTCCATACCAGGTTTCTTTCCCCGCTGGGGCCCTTGGGCTTATAGCTATTTGCTCTTCCAGTTGGGGTTGTGGCTTGGAACTTTAATAATAATAATAATAATAATGAGGCGCCAAATCGCGAAGGCTGTGATGGGCTGGAGGCACGACTTCACGGAAGCCTGAGATGTGCTTAAGACCACGAAGGCTCCCGCCGGGAATTATCATGCGACGGCAGGAATAGGGCAAAGTCACCTCGCCAGGTGAGGTGGACTGGAACCCTTCCCCTTCGGGCGCTGGGAAAAGCCCCTCCGTTCACCCCTATAAAATGTCCGACGCCGCACTTGGACAGCTGTAAGTAACCGCCTGTGTTCCGAGTATCCGCGAGTATCCGCCATCTTTCCGTCCCCGTCAGTTCCGCACTAACCCTTGCAGAACACGTCAAGTTACTCGTATTCTCTTAAAACTTCGGAGAGTCAACCCCGTACTCGTTGGTACCTGTTACTTGAGGGCGACGCGTCAAATTCTCGATTCGGTATTCTAAACCCGAAGGCAAGTTCTTAGTTCATCTCGCGTAATAGTCATTTGTCAAGAGGCTATTATTGTGGACTCTACGCCGTCCCTAACAAGGCAGGACTACTCCCTCGGACCAAATCTTTGAGGTAACCGCAACTCGCAACTCTCCTATATAAGCTCTCCTCCTCCCTTTTAAGCCTCCGTCATTTGGCTTCGCGTGCGCTCAAGGTCATTTGAGCGTCCCATCTGTCATTGTCCGTTTGTGTATACAGCGGTCGATCGCGCCCATGTAGCTCTTTGAAGCCGAGACTCGTGTACATCTCTTATGTTTATATACCATAATTAAAACCTTTTTAATTTTGTAAATATATTATCTGCATAGTAGTAAAGTATATTTTTGTACTTCGTTTCTATTACCCCATAACCTTTAAAGATAGCTAAGCATTGGCCAACCTAAAACTGCACTCTGATTCGTATTTATAATTTTACCCACGCTCATAACGGACTAATCCGTTCATAGGCCTCTCTCCCTCGAGCTGAGGAATTTTGAAAACGGTTGGGTTCTAATTGATGCTGATGAAACAAAGTCATTGAGAAAATTGGGTGCTGCGACACATTTGAATAGAGAAGCTGTGCCGACTATTGTAAAAAGAGATCTTAATTTAAAGCCATACAGTCAATGTCATCACAAAAATCTCAATGCTGGATAAGCAACGAAGGTTATCATTTTGCATTTTTTTGCTTCGGGTAGTCTATAGAGATCGATGATGACAGATGCCCGCATACTGAGGGCATCAAACCTGCACTAGATTTAAACGGGTAGGAATGTGTGCAGTCTTCGGACCCGTATCTTGACCGAGGAGAGAAGGACTATGGTGGCAGGGGAGTCTCGAGACGACCAGGTTTCATCCTTGGCTGCAGGGAGCTGCCGAGACACCGGTCTGTTAGTGCTCGCCTATAGGCACTCCCGATCCTTGTTTGTGGTCGAGGTATCATTCTCCTAACCTTTGCCTAAAAAGGCAGTGGGTGATGCAGTAGTTATTAGGCGCCAGGGCGTGACCACACACCAGTGGTCCTGCACGCGGTACCCTTGGTAACCACTGCTGCTCCGAGATCCCCTGCTGATGAGTGAACATTGGTAGTTTTTTGTCTCTATGAAGCTGCAGTTGTATTTCTTGAATTGGCTCGTGAAACAGTAGGGAGTAAGTCGGATTTAAGTTTTTGTATGAGGTTTTCTTGGAAGTTTGAGAGAATTTTAACTTTGCCGTTTAGTTGACTGATTGATGTTTTTTATTTGCTGGTTAAAGAAATGTGCGATGATAAACAATTAGTATTGAATAACATAATTTTCAGTGATGAATGTCACGACTGTCACGTTTACTTGAAAGGCATGCCAAATAAACACAATTATCGGAAGTGGTCACTAACTAAGCCATATAATCACTTTCAAAAACTTTTCACTCCCCAAAGATAACTAAGGTGAGGACGAAGTGGAAATAAGATTTATGGAGCCTATTTCATTGAAGACCATGAAACAAAATAAGCTCAGTCAATTAACGCTGCCAGATATCTTGACAGGTTCAAAAGTATTTTCGCCAAAAGCACATATCCTGACGAATGGTTTCAGCAAGATGGCGCTACAGCGCATACTTCATGTGCCACCATGACATGGTTGAAGGCTCGATTTCTTCAACGACTAATGTCGCATAGGATAAACTTTTCCTTGCCGGCCAGGTCACCTGACTTGTCACCTTTAGACTACTTTCTATGGGGTTTTGTAAAAGAAAGACTATTTCGAGCTGCATTATCTAATGCTTAATGTTGTCTATCTTTGCCGATGACGACGTCACTCCATACATGCACGATTTTGATGATCTTTGGTTGATGATTATCGTCTTTGGTGAAATCGTTGATGGCTGCGGAGTCCGCGAAGTTGGCACATCCTCTTCCACAGACATCGCAGATATGAGGTGCTTGTATTTGTTGGTGTCGTCTTGCACGGCGGGCTATGACAGCTCTGTGGATATGATATTGCAAAAATGTGTAGAAGAATGAGCAATGCATGGAGTGATGACTTGCACGATGATGTTTAAGGTGGAAAGTAGGTGTGATTCTTCAGTCCACCATCTTCACTTCCCCCTGCTGATTCCAGTGGCAAGGAAATGATCCAGTACGACTGGAGCAGGTTTAAGTTGCAGTGCTCTGCCGAAAAAAGTCCCTTCTTGGACTATCGCCTAATGCACGAGCACCGTGCAGATTTGATCTCCAGGTTTACTCCTGAAGCCTTGGCCATTCTAAGGTCTCCCACAAGGCAGTGGGGTTGGCCGGGTTATACCGTCCGGCACTTGTTCGTTGGACGTACCTTCAGTTAAAGGCAGGGGGGGCCACGAACAGTTAGTACGCCAACATTTGAGAGGCGGAGGCTAAGTAAGGTTATATATTGCACATGCACTCCCAAAACTCCAAGAACTGAAGAATGAGTTTCGCGAAAGCATTGCATTCATCAATGTCAATATTTTGCAGAATACCATACAAATTTTGCTAATCGTATGATGGTCATTTCGAATGTTAAAAAGCTATGAATAAAATTTAAAATATTGTTCTTTGTAATGATACTTATTTCTACCTTCTAGCTTTAATAGCTAACAAATTACAGCATTATCAAAAAGGGACATTTGGGGCTGTCACCTGGTATAAGAAAGAAATAAATAAAGCACCGCCCATAAGACAAATCACCAATGAAGAAGTAGGGGAGGCAGAGTAAAGCAGATCAAGAATTATCAGGAGCAGGTAACAAGGTCAGACGAAGTGGCAGAAAAGGTAAAGAAAAAAGTCAGAGGCAATAAAAATATTAACATAAAAGGAGATAGTCTAAAGAGGAAGATTAGGGAGGAGAAGCATCTAAAGTATAAACGGAGGGTTAAAGAGAATGAGCGAGAGAAGGAAAGTAATAAAACAGTGTTTAAATACTAAATCAATGAAATAATTAAAATAGCAAATGGGTACCCATAAATATGAATATTAGACACAGAGCTAAGAATATAAGTACACACTAATTTATTTAAGAATAAGTTTTTTGATAACATCATCCATTTTGAAAAGGAGAGGGGAAATGATAAAATTGTCGGCATGACTTAGAAAAAATCATTCAACAATGTTTCTTTTTACAACGTCATTGAAGTAATAAATAAATTTAGCTGAATTCCAATTAATTAAATGGTCATTCTCGGACATATGAACAAAAACGCACTGTTATTTTCACATTTCTGTACATTGTATTTATGTTGATTGATAGGGAACGACAATTGCTTGCCTGTTTGTCCAAAATATTTACTCCGACAGTCAGAACATTCGACTGAGTAAACCCCACTTAGTTTATTACATGCGTTGTGAACAAGTATATTCTTAGTAATCGATTCGTACTTGAAAGCAACAGAAATTTTAAAGTTATTTTAAAAACGGGGAAGGTCAGTAAAGCAATCAGAGAAGGGTAAAACCAGAACGATTTAGCACTAAAAGGGTTAGTAGGAATTATATTCTAGAACGTCTTTCTTTCTGCAGAGGAAAGACAATTTAAAAGAAAGGGATAAACGTAACATAATTTGTGGCCTAGAAACATAGAAGAAAAAACAAAGCGTTTAACTTTGGTAGGTAGGTAGGTAGGTGGGTAGATAGATGGGTGGGTGGGTGTGTAGGTAGGTGGGTAGGTAGATGGGTAGGAAGGTGGTTAGGTAGGTGGATAGATTAATGGGTAGGTAGGTAGGTGGGTGGGAGGGAGGGTATTATGTTTCAATAAGAGTATAATAAAATTAAAAGTCAAATGCAGCGATGGTAGAATCCCTTACTTGTACAAAATGGATTCTAGCATAAATCGCACCCATGTCACTTTTAAATATAGTATATGGCGTAGCTATGGATTTTGCGGCCTGGGGGCATTATATCCTATAGGGGCCCCCAACATACGAATGTTTGATATTATGAGTGACATGAAAACAACTATTTCTGCAGTATTTTGGTGCACTCTGGTATGTCTGATTGTGTGGCAAATAAAACAATAAAAATAAGTAAGACACTTTAATAGGGAATCCATTATTATGAAGGATTGTAAAAATAAATTATAAAATGTGAACCCTAGATATTACATATTGAATAAATATACCAGTCAAAATTCATATTGAAACATTTCATCAGTCTACTATTTAATGTACATTAAAAAGGAGACATTGATAAAGGTTAATACATATAATTTGATATTAGGTCAACAATGTTCAGAATTCAGGGCATGAACTTCCGTTTCTTCCAACTACAGGAATGCTTATCGGTAGGGATGTCTCTCTCCAGAGTCCAACAGTAACCAGCCATCTTGACTGCATCTCAGCATCCCTGATACCTGTCATGATGGAATCTCTTCCCCTGCTCGTCGCTCATAGATCCCAGATTCTTAGGAAACAGATCCATATGTGAGAATAAGTAGTGAATTTTGATGCTAATTTTGTATTCAAGGTTTCTAAGAGCACTCAGCATATTGGTTACAAGTTCTGTGCAGTTCCTGGCCTTCTTGTTGCCAAGAAAGTGCTTCACGACTAGAACAAAAGCCTTTCACCCTTCCAGTTCCACTTTGTTAATTGAGTTTTCAAACTTTGGATCACTGATGAGCTGACGGAGTTGAGGACCGTCAAAGATACCAGCTCCCAACTTCTCCATGGTCAATGATGGAAAAGCGTGGCACAAGTAAGCAAAGCAGCCAGCATTCTTTCCCAGAGCTTTGGTGAACTTGTGGGGGTCGAACCTAGTAAACTTTCGTTTGAAAATTTTAAACGGTTCACACATTGAACCTTATAAATAGGAAGATAAACTTCCCGCTTTTTAGTATTTCTCTTTCGTAAATAGGAAGATAAACTTCCCGCTTTGTATTATTTCTCTTTCGTAAATAGCAAGTTAGACTCCCCAGTATGCAATACTATATCATATGTGCCTCCGTACAAAATAGATCTTGTTCTTGAAGTCCCCGTGGGGAAAAGGTAAAAATCGATGGCGTTTTCTTGAGGTGACTCTCCCTTGCCTTATCTCGTGTTCAAGCACGCATTGAAGATGTTTCTCACTCTCTCCAGAATGTTCGGGGGTGCTTCGATGTAATTTAATCTGGTGAGTCCCGATCTGCCTGGGGCTCTCTGTCGGAAGTTCTTTATAGTTTCTTTTAATTCCTCAGATGTAATGATTGCGTCTATTCCGTCGTTGTTGTTTCTCCTTTCATCGACAAAGTGGAAGGGGTATGTCCTTTCGATCTTTCCATTGAGTTCGTCCACGATCTGATGTTCGAAATCAATGTCCTAGTCCTCATTCTCTTCTTCGCTAATTTTGAATACATTTCTCCAGTGCTCTCTAAACAATGCCTTTATTTCTTCCTCATCTTCTAAAATGTTGTTCCCTGCATCCTTAATTTTCATTTTATCTCTTGTTGTCCGTGTCTTTAATCTGTTAATATGTTTCCAAAATTCCCTTAGTGATGTTTCCACATCTATTTTCTCGATGTGCTGATCCCATTCTCTTTCTGTTTTTCAAAAATTAGTGCTATTAGTTCTCTTTTCTGTCTCCTGAGTGCGTTGTATGCTTCCCTTGATGTTCCGAATCTTCTTATATTTTCTGCCGCCCAGCCGAGCTCCTCGCTCAAAGCCACCATTTCTGGTGTCCACCTAAATTATTTAATGGTTTGGGACGAGTTAGTGGGGACGGCCCCCTTCTTTGCCCTTTTAATTTCTTCTCTGATCCTATCCAACTCCACGTCGATTTCCTCTAGAGTGGCTTCCCCGAGCGGGCTGGGCACGTACGTCTGAAATAATTATCTGTACTTATCCCAATCCGCTCTATGGTATGCCTTCCATTTCTTCGAAGGGATTTGTATAGGGTTCTTGTTAATGTGCATTAGAGTCGCAGTGTGGTCACTGCAAGGAACATTCACTGGTTCCATAAAATAGTTAAAGAGCAGATTGAAGTTAGCCAGGCAGATGTCCGGTTTTGTTGCGTGTTCTCTCTGTAAGTATGTAGGGAAATTGGGTCCCAGTCTTTGCAGTATACGTTTATTGATAAGCGTGTTAAGTTGTCTTCCGACTCTGTTTGTAATTCTGTACCCAGAAGCCCCGCAATGGGCGTTTAAATCGCCCATCAAAATGACCGGTATCCTATAGTTGAAGAGTTTAATAAAGTTTTGTACCGGTAATTGGGGGCGCCTGGGTGGCTGGTATCCAGTTGCAACAATGATGTTGCTTAATTCCATTTTAATTTCTATAGCTAAAAATGCATCTACCAATCCTTGTATTGTTTTGTACTGCAATCCTGGCTTGACAGCTATTGCCGCTCCGTCGTGTGTTTCTCCTGAAGTATTTGTGTTAATAACATTGTACCAGGGGCGGTCAATAAGTATTGCAATTCGGATATAAAAAAAAACAAGATATGAGGTAAAGTGTTTAATTATTTTTTAATATAACTACCTTCGACTTCAATGCACTTGCGCCAATTGTCCCTGAGGCTTCGAATTCCCGACAACCAGAAATCTCCAGACTGCTGTTCAATCCACTCCTGGACGGCGAGCTGGACCTCTTCATCCTTCCCAAACCGGCGTCCACCCAGTGCAGCCTTGAGCTGGCGGAATAAAAAGTAGTCGCTAGGGGCCAGATCTGGTCTGTAGGGGGCATGGTTGCGCTCCTCGAATCCGCACTCACGCAGGGCAGCTTGTGCAACTCTGGCCTCCGAACTTTGACGACGTTGAAGTCAATCATGGGGCGTGAGGTTTCTAGGGGCCCAACAGGCAGAGACCTTGGTCATGGCCAATCTGTCGTGGATGATGTTGATAACACTTCCATGTGATATTCCAAGTTCTCGCTCGATTTCTCCAACCTTCACCCGTCGATTTTCGAGGATCATCCTCTCCACACGGGCCACATTGTCCTCGTTGGTTACGTCTGACGGGGTCCTGGACGGGGGGTCATCTTCAAGGGACTCACGACCATGGCGGAACTCCCTATTCCAGTGAACAATGGTTGCATAGGAAGGGGCGGTGTCGGTGTACACTGCAACCATGCGTTCATGGATCTCTTTTGCATTCTTGCCTTCCCTAGTCAAAAAATTGATCACTGCGCGGTGCTCAACCTTCTCCATTGTTGAAAATTTTGTGACTAACGATCTGCGATCAACTACTGCTTCTTAAATAGACGAGGCAGGAGCGTGCGGCTTCAGGTCCTGACTTGTCCTAACTTGTCCTAACACCCCCACAAACAGCCATCCCCCTTCCTCCGTTTTGCCCTACCGATTCGCAAAACTTATTGACCGCCCCTCGTAGTTCCATATCTTTAATTTCTCGTTTTCTGTGTTTCTTCCATGTTCTGATACTAGTAAAACATCTGGGTTAATCTTTCTAAATAAGTTTCCGTACATAATTTCCTTGTCTTTCCATCCGCATGTGTTAATTTTTAGTATTTTTAATTTCTTAATATCCATAATCCAATTGTCCATTCCCGTTCGTTTATTCGTTTTCCGTTTAGTTTGTCCTATCTGTTAAGTTATCGGTGTTTCTTTTTCTTTTTCTGGTTCTTCTTTCGTTTCTCCTGGGATCGCCCTCTGCTGACTGCATTCGAGGGTCCTTCTGGTAGTTCATCTCTGGGTGATGGACCCTTTTACTTGCAGATTTAGATCTGTCCTTTCTTTGGGCTTTCCTGCGAGTAACACGTGTGCACTCTTGCTCTGTGTCGTCGTCGGAGTTTTCAGTCTCTGAGTCTTCGCTGATTGTGCCCGCTTCTGATTCTTCTGCCCGTTGATTTCCTTTCACCTCTTTGATTAACTCATGTTTTGTCTTTTCTGTGACTTTGATTCTGAAAGTGGCCGATGAGTCGATTTCTTTGGGGGATTTCATCTGTTTATGCCCGTTTTCCTGTAACATGCTGTTGACTGTTGTTGCATAACTTCCACGGTTAGCTATGTTCATCACGTGGGAATGTAATATACAAGTAAGTATTTTTACGGTGAGAGTACTATCTTAATTTATTTGAGTTGCTGATTCTTGTTGGTCACATTTTTGCCATTGCTGCGTATGAGTTTTTATTTAAGTTCGTATTAGTTCTGTTTGACTCTGTTTCTTTTCTCTTTATAATTTCTCTTCTTTTGGGACAAATCATGGCCATAGTTCTGTGTCCCCTTTGGCAGTTAATGCATCTTTTAAATGGGTGTTTGCAGTATTGCCTTCAGTTCCACATTCATAACAGATGATAAGGTCTTTATGGGGTCAATTTTGTGTCGTATGTTCTATCAACGCATAACATCTGAAGCATATTTGTATGCTTGTGAAGACGTCTCTTTGTATGTGGGCGGATGGGATCCTCCTGTTGAAAGCGAGAAGTTCCTGTTTCATGATCCTTGAAGCCATTTCGGTAGATTCACAAATGACCTTGAAAACGTGAGTGTGATCTTTAAATTTGACCACCTCTGCTATTTTGAGCCATTTCTGTCTCTCCTGAAGTTCTTCTCTTATTTCTTGGCATGAGTGCTCTCCCACCCAGGACTCGATTTTTCGGCAGATGACACTTCTGTTAGCCGTGATTTGTGGTGGTACTCTAGCTTCCAAGTCCAACTTCCTTAGCGTAGTGCTCCCAGCATATGACAATAGCTGCTCTACGTCTTTATTTTCTTGGCAAATAACTGTGAATCCAGATGGTGTCTCAATGCATTTGATTAGTGGTATTTCCAGATCAGTAAATATGCATTGCACTACTTCTCGTGGCGATCTTTTTCTTCCGTTGGGTATGAGTTTCAGGGAAAGCCTTTTGAAGTCCGGTGGATCTATCTTCCCGGGATTCGTCTCCTCTACGATGAGAGGGGTTCGTCTGTCGATCTTCAGTTGTGGAGTCTTAACCAGTTTCCTCTAGTGGGAGGAGCCCCTCTATCTGTCCTAGTTCTACCTCACCTACCTTCCAATTTTCGCACTCTCCTTGGTCAACCCTACCTATCTGGGCCTAGCTCTAACAGCGGTCCACAGTTGGGTTCTGGCTCGTGACCGAGAATCGGCCCCCATTTCTGGCCCCCTAAGAGGGTCTCCTACAGGGATTCACTATACCTTACTACCAACTGCAACTCAGACCTTGCGTGTGACCAAGTTATGTAGTGCTAGTAAGAAGTAAGTTTGAGGTAAAAAGTATGTAAAAAGAGTCAAGAATTTAGAATAAGGAAGAGCAACCTCTTCGGGAGGGGGGGGGGGGGGGGCTACTTCGCTCAAGGGGAACAGGAGGAATCTCCAATCAGCCCCAGAAGCGCATATATTTCTTCTAAGACGTTTTCTTCGGAAGGCGTTTTCTCTAGGTCCTGCCTAAAACTTTTCCTCATTTACCTGTGATAGCCTTTACCAGTTCGCAGCGAGAGAGCAAGCGTACAGACTGAGTAAATCAAATTGGGAAAATGTAGTAGGTGAGAGAAGCAGGGGAATAGAGTAGATAGCATGAAAGATTTTTTTGTACATACACACACACACACACACACACACACACACACATATATATATATATATATATAAATTTTTCGGTGGGGGGTAGGGGGGTGAGTGTGAGTGAGTAGCAGTATTATTAATCGCCAGGATACTGGCTATTATTCTTTGATTAGTTATATTCTTCTATATTAATATTTTTCTTAATGTTTCTTCTATTTAGTTTTATTTTAGTTTGTACTAAGTCTTTCTTTTTTACTCTGTTTCTGCGTCCGAGTTTTTTCGTTTGGGTACCCTTGCACCCGGGTAGCGTCTCTTCTAATTATTTTTTGTATTCCTTTTATTTTCTCTTACTTTATTTTTTTGGCATTCTTGCCTTTGTTTTTCTTGTTTTACTTGGGTTAATTTTGTTTTTACTTAAGTGTATATTGGTTGTTCTTCTCGCTGTTGGTGGAACCTACTGCTCGGGAATGCTTTCTTTATTCGGTTTCGATTTACTTCTGATATTCTAAGTTCGTCGTTCATTTCTACGAGCTTTTCATCTATCTTTGTCTATATTTTATTTACTCGTTCTTCCTAGCGTCTTGTTTATTGGTTGAATTTCGGCTGTTTCTAATATGTCGCGTATTTTCTTCCTCTCTCTTCTTCTAGTCTTAGTGATAAGATATGCTGCTTTATTTTGTATTCTCCGTATTTTTTTCTTATTAGATTTCGATGTGACCTGCAGAGGGATCGGTGGGTACACCAGGACCGACTCGACGAACGCTTTGTACAGCGTTCTTTTCTTTTTTTGGCTCAGTTCCCTAGGGGGTAGAGCAATCTTAAGCCTGATTTCGCCGAGGTGATCCTGGATTTCACGTGGCTACAGTATCCACGACTTCCCAACTGAAGGTTCAGTACTTTCCCCTCATTTGAATATTGGTACTCTGTACCTCCTATGATTATTTGTGTCTTTTTTAATTTTTGTAGAGGGATTATTTTTAACTTGTTGATATTTGTTTTAATTTTCCAACTTTTTCATAATCGTTTATGTTTTTTTTTTATTTCTCGTGCTGTAATACGAGCCTGTCATCTGGTATTTGTATAGTTTGTCGGAAATATTTGGCTTATATCGTCTGCATAGTGTATATTCATACTGTTAGGTGAGATTGGGACAGGTAGGACGGCGGTAAATATGGAATACAAGGTGGGGCTTAGGTACCCCCCTTGAGGGACTCCTGTTTGTAGGTCGAAATTTGGGCCTTCTTGTCCTTCAATGCTTATTTGTGCCTTTCTATTCGATACATAGTCAGCTATGATTCTTTCCATTTTTACGCCGAGGTTGAGCTGTAGAGGTTTATATTTAAGTCCTTCGACCCATACTTTGTCGAATGCCTTTTCTACGTCGCGAAGAACTACATCTTTTTTGGCCGTGGATTGAGCTATTTTTTCTGTGATTATGTCTAGGGCCATTGCGGAGTCTCTCCCCTTCCTGAAACCGAACTGTTGTTTGTTGTGTTTTTCGTTTTCTTCGAGGAAGGTGTCCAATCTTTCATTTATTATTTTTTCAAAGACCTTTCCCTGGAAATTCAGCAAGGAGATTGGCCTGTAACTCGAGACCTGGTTTTCTGGTTTGCCCAGTTTCGGTAGGAATATCATCTTTGCTAATTTAAACTTCTCAGGAAAGGCGCTTATGTTTAGGTAGGCATTAAATAGCTCTTTTATGCTATTCAGAATATTTTCTGGGGCCTTCTCATAATTGTATTTCGTTAGACCTGTTGTTCCTGGCGTTTTTTATTTGAAGGATTTGATGGTACTTTTGATTTCTTTGGTCGTAATTGTGGCTCCCAGGCCTATTTGTTCATTTCTGTTGTTTTCGACTTTTAACGCCGGGGTTAATCTGTGGATGTTGGCTTCTATAGTCCCGTTGACTCTTCCTTCTGTGTTCTGTCATAGTTTATGTTATCTACATCTTCAATTGTATAGATTTTGCTCCAATGAGCTCTGAATTTCTCTTCTATTTCTGCGTTGGTCCTTATGTATTCTTTATTTTGATCGGCCTTCTTGGTGGTCTGCCTTTTATCGCTTCTATTAGCCTCCATGCTACTTTGGGTTCTTCGGTTGTGGCTGTTTTATCTATTAGTTCTTGTCATATTTCTCCTTGTTGCTCTTCTATTAAGAAAATCATTTCTTTCTTCATTCGATTGAGCTCCTTTGCTATTTTCCGAGAAGTTCCGTAGTCTCTTATTTCTTGGTACTTTATTCTGATGTTCTTTGCTTCTTTTCTCATTTCTGTTGTCCATTTGGGATGTGGTAAGGTCTTATATTTTGTCAGTGGTACTGCCTGTTTGTCGGCCTCTATCATTGTCTCAATCAGGTTGTCCATTATACTATTTAGTTCTTCTAGTTTTTTGCCATTAAGATCTGGTTGTTTATATCTCTCTAATATTTGGGTATATTTTTGCCAGTTTGCCCTCTTATATGATTTCCTTGGGGTTATGGGAATCATTATGGGATTCTGGTTGATCGTCACCAGGATTCATATGTGGTCGCTGCAGGGGATTGGAATTGTCTCCATATAGATGTTGTACGGAAAGTTTGGAGATGATAAAATTATATCCGGCCTGGTGGCGAATCTTCCTCTAATGAACGTCGGAAGGTCTGGGCCTGCCCTTTGGATTATTCCCCTGTCCAACAGTAATTCCATATTTTGTCCTGCATTGTTCGACCCTTGATAGCCTGATTCCAGTAAGCGGGCGTTCAGGTCTTCTAATAATATAGTAGGGTTGCCATTATTGTATATTTCAATTATTGAATGGATCGGGACATAGGGGCGGCGGGGTGGCTGGTAGGCCGCAGCAACTGTGAGAGGGGAGTATTCCATCTCTAGTGCCACGGCCAAGTAGGCCTCGTCGACTTCTCGTCCCCAAGTATAGTGGAGGTTCTTTCTTATTGCGATAGCCGCGCTATCGTACCTCTATCCTGTTGAATTCTTTTTAAATATATTGTAATTAGTGATTTTGATGCGCGCATCGTTTTTCACCCCATGTTCCGAGATACATATGATGTCCGGGTCTATTTGCCTGAATATGTTTACATATTTTATGGCCTTGGTCTTCCATCCATCCGTGTTCAGGTATAAGACTTTTAGTTTTCTGTTTGTATTGGCCATTATTTTAGTTTTGCTTTTATATCATTGGGGATGAATCTAATGCGGTCTTCCCATATAAGTTTTCCGATTGCGTTTTAGTCATGGTCGGTTACATAGGTCCATTTTCAAGTGCTTTTTTCCAGCCCTTTTCTGATGTCGGCGGGTCTGGCCCCCTTTGGTAAGGGGTAAGCCTCATGCACAAAGATTCTAAGTTTGGGATCTTTGGCGTCATACCTGCAGCCTTCTTCATTTTCGGTCTCTTTTGAAGATTCCGAGTCGGCTGTTTCTTCCGTGTCTTGTCTTTGTTTTGTTTTGTTTTTTCTGTTTCTTTTTCTTCCTTTTGTTTTAGATTCTTTGTCATATTGTTCTGTTTCGTCTTCGTCTTCTGCAGTCTCTACTGTCTCTTCAGTCGCCTTTTTCTCTTCCATTGTGGCTCCCACTTCGAGCATATCTTTCACCTGAAGAGTCTTTCCAGTCGTGACTCTGTATATGAGAGCTGATGGAGGGTTGGGCGGAAACCACATTTTCCTTATTCCATTCTTTTCGAGGAGAAGGTTGAGTGTGTCCGCGAAGGTTCCCGGTTGGGCAATATTATGAACATGCGCGAACATAATACAAGCCAATATATCTAACTCGGTTTCTTCATTCACATTTATGTTTATTTTTTGTTCCTCTGCTTGTTTTATTTCCTTTACTGTTGCCTTGGCCACTTGTGCGTATGTTTGGCTGTTTATTTTTTCTTTTGCCTGGGTCTGTTCTCTTTCCTTTTTTGATATTATTTCTCTCCGTTTCGGGCAATTAACGGCGATTGTTCTATGTGGACCTTGGCAGTTAATGCACTTTTAGTTGTTTTCCTGCATTCTCGGAAGTTATGACCTTCGCCCCCGCATTCTGAGCAAACTTTTTTATCTTTTTTAGGGCATTCTCTGGTGACGTGTTCTTCCAGTGCGTAGCATTGGAAGCATATTTGCACGTTTATGAATTTCTTCGTGTGGATGTTCTCTGGTAGAATTCTCATTCCAAAGGCCAGGAAACCGTTTTGCATCGCCCTGTTAGCTATTTCAGTCGTTGTGAAAATCACCTTAAAAACGTGGGTGTGGTGCCCAAATTTAATTATTTCCACTATCTTTAAAGGTCTATTTTTCTGCAAATGAAGGAGCGGTTAGCCTGGAGCTGTGGCGGCAATTTTGGTTATAGACCAATCATTCCTAGTATGTTCGTTCCTTCTGGCGTTACTAGCTTTTCCACGTCTTCCTGTCTGTGGCACAGGACCGTAGCCATTTGGGACATCTATGAGCTTGGTGACTGCGATCTTTAACTCTGTGTATAGAGCTCTGATGAGGACCCCTCTCTCGGGTTTGGGTCTGCCAGGCTCTGTTCTCAAAGGGAGCCTTCTGTACTCCATAGTATTAGATTTGTAATATGTGTGGGTCCTTCCGACCCGTAGGCCAAGGCCCCGCTGATTAGGCTGTCAAGGGTGAGAATGATGATGATGAGTGGATGGACCCGAGTGGGCTCCTCTCGAGGGGTGAATATTGACGGATTTTTTGTTGGCTAGCGCGGAATCAACTATCGCTAGCCGGGGGTGCCGCCTTCTCGAGGGAATTAAAAACCGCAACTGCATCCTACCATGCACTGAGACGGTTGCGTGTCCCTCAGTGGTCTTGAGGGCCCCCAGAGGCGGAGTTGTTATACTCCCCTGCAGAGGTTGCAGCCTTGCCGATTGTCCGGGGTTCCTCTGGTACGGGTTTCTGGCAGTGGGCTAGTCCTCAAACCTCTCTCCACCTGTACATCCAATTATGCAGAAGCTACTGCCTTACATGGTTGTGACAAGGTCGTGGTGACAGCTTTCATCAGCGAGGGCACTTGACCCCTGGGTTTTTCTTCTAACTTTACTGGACTGGTCGTCAATTATTGAGGGAGAAATAAAAATTTTATTTCTTGAACGATGACGTACAGTGGTTTTACAATACTTCCTATTTTTTTCTTATATAATGTCACTCTCTCACCTTTGGGCCGTCCACACACCTTAAACGCGATCAATTTCACTCCTAAAACATTTCTTTTGGCAATAAAATTTCCTGCAAAAGAACTATGTCACACTTTCGTAAGAACCCTCAAATCACATCCACATATTTGTGTACGAAAATACAATTAAAGGTAGCTATAATAAGTTTTTCCATCTTACAAGCTTTTAATGAAATGTCAATTAAGATTCCGAATTAACTGTTACTCGACGTCAGGAAAAGGCTCTTGTAATTAAAACGTTTCGGGCCACAGATCAGCTACTAAGACTTTATAAGGATTAGCATTACGCAACGTTAGTTTTTAAAGATTTACGATGGCCATACTTGAAATTTTGTGCTACGCAGTCTACTTGGAGTAGATAAGTGCAATAATCCTTAATAATGTCCTTAGTCACATCGAGTTAACACTTTGGTAAATCGATATATAGATAGAGAGTGTTTGTGTTTGTGTGTGTGTGTGTGTGTGTGTATGTGCGCGTTCGTGCCACAATGCAGACTACGTCTTTCTATGCCCATGATGGGCTAAAGTCTCCGGTTGCATTTAGACATCTGTGACGTCACCGTTGATGAAGGTCTCTACTTCTTTGCTCCTTGCCTCCGCTCCTTCTCCTCAAAGTCTAACCCTTGTCCGTGGCACTCCTCCCCCCATCCTCTCTCTATGCATCATCGACACATCTTGTTTCAAATCCCCATGTTCCCAAACTCCAACCGATACACACAGTGAAATTCGACTCCTGCGTTTTCATCAGGATGTTTTTGCCTGTAGTGTGTGTGGGGGGGGGGGGTATTTTTAGTGAACGAAAGAAAGGAATATAAGGGTATATAGAGGGATTAAAAATAAAAAGAAAGAAAGAGAGGTTCTGTTTCACCGTTAGATGAAGTTCAGCAATCCATACGGACAAATCCCAGATTATCAGCTACTCCACGTGGAAAATTGCATTATCTGACTATTTTAGACATAATTCAATATATTATATGGTGGTGGATTTGTCTATGGGGATGTGGCGCGCCTAGTGCTTCACATGGAGGAGTGTTAGTGGGATATTGGAGGAGCTCTGTGCCCTAGAATTGCATTATGTAGAGCTAGCTATTGGCGTGCCGCCTAGCAACTACTGCCTCACTGCGGCGTGGGTTAATTGGTGAAGTATGACGCGATTGTAGATAACTCCCAACGAAAAATCTGTGGCTGAAGTTACGCATCAGGAGAGACCTAAGATGCCGTGCCATCGACAGACCTAGTTAACCCTGCGGAGCAGTCAGCCGTCTTAAGTTACCTGTGCCACTGGGATGAGAAACCCAACACCAAAATCCACTCATTGCGCAGGTTTTCGTTCCATTTCATTCTGGCTAATCTTCACTGGTATCATAATCCTAATTTCCATAAAAAATGTCGTCGTCGAATCATGGGTGTTTCCTTGGAGATATAGAAACCTAAGGGAAGATCTTTATCGAACCGTAAATTAAAAGAGGATAGAGACCCAGATCGCCAAACGAGGCCTGACCTGGTTGGAACACACCATCAAGATGACAGAGCATTGATTTCGCAGACTTATCCTATACTGCAATGTCACAAAGTAATCACTTAAAATGAGAAAAAAGTCGAAAACTACACTAAATATTTCACAATTGCATGCAACATCCATCCGGAAACAGTATAACAAATTGTTACCGACCGTGTCCCTTGGCATTCATTGAGCCACAGAGTAGCGGAAGCACTTGCAGCATCACGGAATGAAAGAAGAACTGCAAAACAAACCTGGAGACGCCTGCAGGCTAAAGGAATTATTCCTCCTAATAGACAGCACTCTTGTCACCTGTGCAACAAGATCTGTGCCTCCCCGATTGGACTTTACAACCAGGTAAGATGGCACCAAAGAAACAATATTAAACCTCACTCATCTCGAATAAAGTACCATCATCATCCATATCGATGTATTACATTAAACAAGGAAGCAAGAACATGCTAAAATGCCTGTTTATACACTTTTAGTTGGTTGGTTTTAAGTGGCGCAACTACTAGGTTATTGCCACGATACACTTTTAGTGGTTACTTTTTGTGTTTATTTCAATATCTAAATTAATTGAATGCAATTTGTGTGATCTTCAATTACATTTTCATATAAATAACCAAATGAACGCAAGAAATAAGCGACTTAAACTTAAAAAAAGAGCGATTTAATCACTTAAGTATCAAATAACCTTCCTTTCTCAGTAGTTGACAGGGATTAAGTTAACATATTTTAAAATATAACTGAGAAATATTACTCATGTATAAAATTATATGGGGATGATTATAATTAAAGAAATCCACCACGGAACATGTGATTTTGATACATTCTAAAGTTAAGCCAATTTTTCGTTATTTTTAAATAAATTTACCTCCATTTTTTTGTGGGGGGGGGGTCTTTATTGTATGTAATTCTGAAAGTAAAGAAGAACAAAGTTGTTGCAAAAAATAAAGAAAGAGACAAAGAAAAGGCGGCTAGACAAAATGTTGAGACTTCTGATACTCAAGGAATTGAATTGGGGTTAGACATCGCAATCTTAGAATGGGTCACGTTTAGAAAGTGGTTTAATCCAACTGATTTTTGGAAGATTTAAACGGACAACCAACGAAGGCATCTCCTTCATAAAATTCGTAAGGAGAGATATGGAATGAAAGTGGTGAAATGGGGAAGGTGAAAATGCGTGGAAGATATATGAAGATCTTCCTGTAGAAATTGGACCTCGGAGGCCATGAAACTACGGGCGTTGGGGCATGGAGGCAGTGGTGATTGTGGCAGGTATGGCGCCCTAGCTAAACCACCTCTTTGGCACCCCCCCCCAAAAGTTGGGAGCAACTATTATTTTTATTATTACTATTATTCAGCTCTTTGGAACAATAACATAAATTATCATTGCTCATACATATAACAGCCAAAATATATTTAGAAATATTAAATAAGTTCAAAAACATCAAACTATATTCAGTAAAAACCATAAATAACAAAAATAAAGTAAAAAGGATAAAAAAAATCATGTAAATATAAATAAAATAGTGATTCATTGTTTTAAATTACACAACTTCATTTTCGGAATATAATAAAACATAAGAACCGATCGCGCTCGGTACCTAATGCTCGACCCCTCCCCCCCTCCTTCCATGGGAATCCATGCCGCCCCTGGCAAGATGACGTCCTGGGCGGCTGCCCATATTGCCCATACTTAAATCCGCCACTGCTTGAAGAGCGAGCAATCCTCCAGATAGACTCTCTCATACCCTAGAATGAGGATTGGAAAGGAAGGAGGTGGTAAAAGCGGGTGATGAGAAGAGGACACGGAAGAAAAGCACGAGGCAGAATAAGAAAAGCAATGAGCAAATATAAAAGTATCAATCTTCAGAATCCCTATTTGTTGAGGCGAGAGAGAAGTATTCAAACCCCTCACTAACAAACACGTTTTAAGGACCAAAGTAGACTTGAGTACAAATATTGCATCCCTCCCTCGCTAGACGCCACCACTCTTACAGCTACCTTCAACGAGCTCATGCGGTCTTTATTCCGGTTTCTCTCCACCCCTTTCTACTTCGTGCCCGTTGGTTCTCTGATGGTATTCGGACAGAAAAGCAGCACAGGTGGTCCTACGAGAGGCGTCTTAGGCCGGTTCAATCTCGTGGAACTGTGATGGCTGCTGCCGCCCTTGCCTACATCCTTGATACTCACTTCTACAGCGTCATTCTTAAATATATCCGTGAAGCCTACACCCTAAATATTTTCGCTGATAAGAAAAACAATCCAAACACGTATTCAAGCTTCTCGTTCCTCTCTCTTAACTTGTGACAATCCAATATCTCTCTCCTTACCGAATTCTCTGCCATTTTTGTCCGAAACGATAGTTCATATCCAATCTGGAATTGTCTTCACCTTCTTTTTAACAATTGAAAATTTCCCCTACACCCTACCCCAAATTCTTCCTCTCACCTTGCTTTCCCAGGAGAATAACTCCTTCCTGTTCTCATTAAAAAGAACCAATTTCTTTTTTAATCGTTCCCTTAAAATTTCTATCGTCCGTTCTTCCCTGTTCGTTTCTTCATACTCCATTGATATCTTTAACATTTCCCTCTTATCTGGCGTGGTACCATTTGATTAAGAAAAACGCTGCTGTTCGCTCAATCCTTAAGAAACTTAGTTTGAATCCTAAATATCCAACAAGTTGCCGCCCTATCTCTCAGCACCATTTCCTTTCTAAAGCCCTTAATAATCTGCTGTCAGCCTGGATTTTTAATCC